>CAUYUJ010008225.1:176885-276885 GCA_963575745.1 Prorocentrum cordatum | reverse complement strand
GGGTCGGGCCACCCAGGAACCCTATTGAAGGTGCCTCAGAGAGCCCGCCTCAGCCCTCCGAGGAAGCGCCTTCAGAGGCATCTCTCCCCTCTTCGCGTCGTATCTCTTTCTTGTCACCTCATGTCTGTTTTGGCAGCAGCACGCGCAAGCTATCTGGTGTAGGGACACCCGTAGTCTTGCAGGGGGCGTGATTGTAGCAATGTACATGAGCATTCAGGGGTATTTGAGGACGTGTGCTGCCACGCAGCTTTCGGCTCATCGCTCGCGCCGCCCGCCAGGCCTCGCCAT
Source organism: Prorocentrum cordatum (assembly GCA_963575745.1). Taxonomy (NCBI): domain Eukaryota; class Dinophyceae; order Prorocentrales; family Prorocentraceae; genus Prorocentrum; species Prorocentrum cordatum. The sequence continues at coordinate 276,597 of CAUYUJ010008225.1, read as the reverse complement.
CATGTGGCGCCTTGCCTGCGGCCTGGCCCTCCCCTCGCTGGCTGGAGCACACCCGTCTTCAGGCGGTGCGCCCCAGCACGGAGGAGAGGCTTTCCTGCGACATGCGGAGCGTGGGACGCTCTTCTACCTTTACGATGACAGCATCTACAAATACGATCACAGCGCCATTTTGGACCCGATCGTGAACAGCACCGCCGCCGCGGGTCCGTGCGGCACCGGGCCGCTGGGCGCCCCCGCGAGCGCCTGGCCTGAGCAGCACCAGGGGCCCCGCCCCACGCGCTGCCCCCCTGGGACTTCGACGGCTACTACGACGTCTACGACGAGTACCAGCATGTCTCCTACGAGCACGCCCTCGTCAACTACGACACATGCATCGCAGTCTGTCCTCAGCTTGTCCTCGACCGTCGTGCAGCATATCCTCGACAGGGCCGCTGGCAAGGCCCAGGCACGCAGTGGCGGCTTCAGCCCCGCTGTCGTGCCCCGCTTTAGCCCCACGAGTCCCACTACCCCTCTGTGCGCCAGGGGTGAACCCGAGGAGGACCCCGCTTTCTGGCACCTGATGAACATCCGAGCACGGCTCATACCGTGCGCCGCGGCGTGGGCACCAGGTGAGGACCATCAGGACGTGTACTGGGCATGGCTCGAGGACTGCGTCCCGCACATCCTGGCGACGCTCCATCTGCCACAGTACGACCACTTTTTCCAGGAGGATTCCGCGGAGAAAAACGACGCCCTGCGCCACCGCACCGCGTTCGACATGTGCGAGGATATCTGGCACAGAGCGGGCCCCGACAGACAGCGCACCAACCGCAACCTCACTCGTATCCAGGGCAGCCACGAGTACCCCACCCGCTACTTTGGCCTCCTTCTGGAATACCAGGGCGCTCGTGCCCAGCTCGTCGGCCCTGAGGCTTTCGCGGCACCACTGCCGCCATACCTCTCACGGGCCCACGCCTTGCTGCCAAGAGGCCTCCCTCCGCCCGACCAAGACGCCCTGGCGTATCTCGCGGATGCGATCCTGCACCACCCGCCAGACCTGCAGCCGCTTGTCGAGGCGGAGCTCGCCGCGGCACCGATGGAACCGCTAAACCTACCACCGCCAGCTGGCCCCCTCGCCCAGAACGCCACGTGTGACCAGCCCGCGGCCGACGCCGAACCGCTTCTGCTCCAGCACATCGCGGCCAGCGATATCAGCAACATATCCCTGGACTCGTTCCACGTGTCGGACGATAGCCAGAACGACTCCATCCACGACACGGAAACCCAGGATCGCGACGGCACGACACCGCCAGGTGACACGGCCCAGCGCGACCGTGACAGCGAACCCTACACAGGGCGCCCCCTGTCGCACAGCAGTCCGCCCATCAACTCGACCCAGGCCGACCCCAGCGCACAGCTCAGCGACGCCGAAGGCGCCACCGCCGCCGACGAGGCAAGCCATCCCACTGCACTGCCAGCTCTCACCAGCCCGCGCAGTGGCGGCTTCAGCCCCGCTGCAGCATTGGCTGGATCTGGGCGTCTTCAGACCTCAGGTGGCAGGACCCCGCCCCGCACCCTTGTCTGCCGAGCTAACGCGACTGACTCCAACTCCAGCGCCGTCGACCACTGGCAGGCTGGCATCGACAATGATCCCATCGAGGACGCGAGCCCTGACGCCAGCGGCTCCTACGAGGTCCCGCACAGCGCAGCGGCCTCCCGACGCTGCGGCTGTCTCATCTGCCTCTTCGTGGCCACGTATGCCATCGTGGTAGCCATGCCGTACAAGGACCAGATCGACGGGTACCTGCCGACACCGAGCCGAGACCCCAGCTACCGGCAGCGACGACGCCGTGAAGCTGCGGCACCAGGCCCATCCGTGTCCACTACGCCCCGACGCACAACGGCATACGACGCCGCGCCCGCCTTGTGGGGTATTCTCAAGTGGACCAGTGCCAAACTCAGAGACACCGTCTCGGGCGGAGCCAGCGCAGTCGGGTCTGGCCTCTGGGGTGCCCTGAAATGGGCCAGCGGCAAACTCGGAGCTATTGCCACAGGCGGAGTGGTTTGCGGTCTTCTCCTGGTCGGCGCCAAACTTCTCGCTCAAGGAGCCGTCGGACACGTAGGAGCCCGCATTTGCGCGCGCGCCCTGGACTCACCCATGGCCCTGTGGTGCCTCCGCTGTTGCCAACCGATCAGGAGGCCGCGCGATGAGGCCACACACACAATGCCGCGCACGCATCCCGACGACCCCGAGAGCCAGCACGTGCACTCTCTTCGACACCCGCTGCTACAGGAACACTATGCTGCTGCAGTTGCCGCCGCAGTCGCCGAGGTCACCACCGCCACCACCGCCGCCATTGTTGAAGTCACTGCCGCGGTATCGCGAGCCTCGTCTGTCACACCACGGTCGACCAGCCCGTCCCCGCGAGACGGCCCCACAAGCGGCGCGGCCTATGGCAACCCGCCGACTCACGAAGACGCCACAGCTCAGGCCACCGATGCCGAGGCAAGTGAAACACGTGAGCGCACCCTCGACAGGCCGTGGTCCATCTTCCGACATGCAGATGCTCGTGGTTCCTCTTCCGACATGGACACCCAACCACCACGACGGCGAGCACGCTACGCTTCACCCGCCAGGCCCCAGGCGCCTCCAGGCCCTGGTACGCCCCACCCAGCCCTCAGGCCACCGACGCGCAACTTACGCAGCACCATCCAGCGCGACCCAGCGGTCCCCGTGCCGCCGACGAGCATCCTCACCTCCCTGTACCAGAACGGCTTTGCGCTTGGTAACAGTGGCGTGACTACAGAGGACATCAAAGACGCCCTGCGACTCTACGACCATCCTCGATTCACCCATGACCCAACGCTCCAAGCGTTGGCGCCGTGGACTGACATCATGCAGAGGCCCCCGAACCGACTCACTTGGGTGCTGGAAGACTCGGGTGGGAACTCAGGCGAGACGATCTTCCCCTACCTCACGTGGGACCTCCGTGAACCCACCACTGACACGCCCACGGTCTTCTGGCACGGGACCCGCGGCGACCTTGCGGCTCGTCTCGCTTTCAACGGAGGTCACCTCCTGCCGGGCCCCCGCCGTGAAGCGAAGGGTCGAACCGCCACAAATGTCGGCCGCACGTACGTGAGTGTGCACCCGTCGCTGGCCGCGTGGTACGCGGTGCCGCCTCACCCGCCCTGCAGCCTCGAAGACGACACCCTCGCCTGGGGACCCATCGCGCTCTGGATGTGCGAGGCTACCAAACCGCCGCGCGGTGAGAACTGGCACAACTTCGTGAAAGGGGAGGCTCACGGAGCGCGCCTCATCTACCCACGGGTCCTGGGCCTCCTCATCCGCATGGACTGGTGTGCCCCCACCGAAGCTGCCTCCAGGTGCCGTGCCCTCCCACACACCTATGGCATGGGCGACTGTGCGCACGCCCTCCACATTGCCGGCTTCGATCACCCAGACCTCCGCGAGGCGGCTGAAGCCCGCGACCAGGAAGCAAACACCTGGCGCCGGCTGGACACCGCGGCAGCGTGGCCACCGCCGCAGGCACTATACTCGCCAGAGGCAGCGCGAGCATGGGCTACACAGCACTACGACACTGAAGCAGCCACCAGGGCCGACCCCGACCAGCCCCGTCCGCGCGCCTCGCTTCGCAAGCTCCAGCTGGACCCGCAGCCACTGATTGACCTGGTGTACACTGGCTTGCAGGCCGTTCCCGTGCGGGGGCAGTCCGACGTACGAGCGCCGCGCCCCAGCGGCTCCAGCCCTGGGGCCGCGTCTGGCCCATCGCACACCTATCAGCCAGGTGCCGCCCTGGGACACAGTCCAGACCGCTCATCGACGACATCGAGAGCCGACGACCGCCGTACGCCGTCCCTCATCAGCGCGGCCGCCGCCCTCGCCCGAGGCCATGCCCGCTCACGGCGATCCGCCTCGCGTTCGTCACGGCAGAGCGGCGGAAACTCCACCTCTCACAGCAGCGACATCGAGACGTGGGAGCACATCGAGACGGAAGAGGAGCCGACCGCCTACCACGTCCTCGCCTTCCACGTCCGCGATGTGCGGGCCCGTGTGAACGCCCCTGGCGTCGAGGTCTGGCTCGACCCAGGCGAGCATCACGATGGCGCCTACCTACCGTGGGGGGCGACCGTTGTGGGCCACCGCGTTATTGACCCTGCGGTTGCGGGTCGCGACGGCTGGGTCATCCTTCACCATGACCATGGCGATACCACTACCAGGCTCTGGGCACCGACCCAAGTCCACGTCAAGGCGGACGACACTTGGCGCACGGTCATGATCCCAGCGGACCTGGGGCCCCAGTGGATCGAGCGCCATGCTGACGACGCTCGCCTCCCCGCGGAGGTCGTCCGCACTACAGGCCAGTCCTGGTTCGCCGACGTCTGGCCCCTGTGGGATCGACCCCGACCCCACCCAGACGACGCAGTCACCGACGAGCAAGCGTTCCCGCCCCTACCAGGACGCTGGACTTGCCTACAGTGCCGATTCCAATGCTGTCAGTATTGTGCTGCCCGCCGCAACACACAGCTCGGCACCTCGGGCCAACCAACGTGCCCGGACTGCTCCCTCAGCGGACTACGGGCACCTATGGACTGGTCCACGGACTACTCCTGCAACAGCTGGACGTGTGCGTACAGCACCGACAACAGGGACTCCGACACATGCTGCCTCTCCAGCAGATGCCCGCATCCGCCTCGGCCGCACAGTCATTTCGACGTCCGTGCCACAGGGATGCCTCCGCACATCCTCGCCCGCCAATACGGCAACGCGCCAGCCCAGCACGACCTCAAGGAACCCCCCCGAGCGCCTTCAGGCCCCGGGGGGGAGCCTCCGCAACCAGGCCAAGCAGGATACCAGGGTCAATGGTATCTACCACCGAGGCCGCGTCGCGTCCTCAAGGAGGGATTGCCCGACGGCACGAGGCGGCCACCAGGGTTCACAGGAACGGGGATGCCTGAAGACCCGTCTCCCGACCAACCGCTGTGGAGGGAAGGCTACGTGCTCTTCGGCCCTCACCAGGCCCTCAAGGAGGATTTCATCTTCAACAAAGCGGTCCGCCGACCTTACTCCCTAGCCATCACCAACATGCACAGGGATCGTGTCACAGTCAGGACCGTCTGCGAGTCTATCGCCGAGCGCATCCACACTACCCGCACGCGCTGGCGAGATGTGGTACTGTACTGGGATGCCGAGGGCGGCCCTGGGCCTCAAGCTCTCGACTACGACATGCGCCTCTGTGACGCCATGGTGAGTCGTGCCACGACCGAAGCCGAGTTGAACCACGACCGCAGCAACCGTGGTAGCTTCTGTCTCTATGGACCAGCGCACCAGCGGGCTGTGAACATCACGGTGCTCCCCGAGCCGCAGAACATTGACTACGTGGAGCATGTACGGCGCTACTCACCCGTCGGGGAGACTTACCCAGACCATGCCTTCGAGCACGTCTATCAGGGCTGGCGGCGGCCCGACGTGCCGCCCATCCTCCCCGACACCCGCCCGCTCTCGAGAGCCGACCAGCAGCGCTACCAACAGCACCAGCAGCGCACCCAGCAGCGCGACCAACGCGACGCAGGTCAGCCGAGCACGCCACGCAACCGCTCTCCCGCGCGCATCCCCACAGGGGACAGCGCGGGGTATGGCGGGGGCGCCGCCTATCACCGTGGCCCCATTGGGGCCAGGCCCGCGGCGGCAGGAGCATCCGCCTCCAGCTACGGCCACGCCCCCCACGCCAGGGTGCACCCAGCGGTCGTCGGCTACCCGCGTGCACTCGGGCAGGCTCTCCCACGGGCCACCTCGCCCGTGCCAGGGTCCACGCGTGCCTGGGGCCAGTACCCAGGCCGCCACGACAGCACCGCCAGCAACCAGTCCGCAGTGGCACCCCCTGCGGCTCCAGCCCAGGGGGCTGCACCAAGCCGTGGCAGGACAGGGCGCCCCGAAGGATGGCGCGAGGCGAACGTGCGTGCCTGGCAACCGCGCCAACACACGCCCCCGCCAAACGTGGCCGCAGCGCTGCGCCCTGCCCAGGCAAAACCTGCCCCCCCTGAGCGCGAGCGGCAGCCGCTCGTCCCGCTCGTCCTCACGCACACCCAGGTGCACCACAGCGCCTCCCCGCGGCACAGCGAGGGTAGTGCCCACCACGTCAGCCCCCGGCCCGACGCCGTCGACCCTGACCAGGCTGCAGCCTCGGCGGCGGGCGGCACAGGCGGCTCCCGCCCGCCCAGCCCATCACCCTGCGCAGCGCCGATCCGCTCCCCGAGCAGGGCGGACTCTGCGCGCGCAAACGCCCAGGTGGCCTCGCCACGTGACCGCCACACGGGCGGGCGCGTCCCGCGCAGCCGGTCCTGCAGCCGCCACAGCTCGCGCAAGCCCCCTGGGAGCTCCACGAGCTCGCCGCCTCGCGAGACTCAGGCTCACGGCCAAGCCTCAGAGGTGGTGCCACGTTTCGGTGCCAGCGCCATCGAACCTGGCCAGGTCGACCTCGAGCCGACGCCGTCCACGGACCAGGAGCTACCACCGCCCACCCGCGTTGTCGTCCCCTTCGACGAGGCGCCGACCTTCGACCCCTTCAAGCACAAGTACACCGTCAAGGGCCTCGCGGCGGGCTTCGGCGGCGGCTCACCGCTGCCCCCTCCGAGCCACGGCGGCGGCCCCGCCACCTCAGCCGCTGCCGCGGCAGCGGCGGCCCCGCGTGGAGTCAGCCCTGTCCGCAACGCGTGCCTCACGGCAGCGGGCATGGACGAGGCTCAGCGCCAGGCCACCGACCGCGCCGCTCGCCACGCCCAGCTGGTGGCTGACGCGCTGGCAGGGCGTCCTCCGCCGCAGCCACAGGGCCCACTGCCCGAGGCGAGCGCGGAGGGTGCACACGAACAAGCTGTTCCAGCTGATGCTGCTCATCACGGCACTGACGGGGCGGGCGCGCCGCCGCAGGGCGGACCAGCGGTGTCGCGTGCGCAGTATACCTCGTAGAGCTCTTCGACGAGATGAGCTAAGAGGAATTCGGGCGCAGGGTGGAGCTAGTTGGCCGACCCGACCAAAAGAGACAATGTGTTAACCTGGGGTCGGTTTTTGAAACTTTGTGCAAGATTTGACAATTCGTTTTCAGAAAACGGATTTTTCTCACATACAGTAAGCTATGGCGCACCTGCTGGTAAAATTTTCAGGGCTCTAGGGGCAATATTACTGTCAAAAGACTTGCAGGAACCGACTTTGCCTGCAGTGCAGTTTGGCAGGTGACGGTGGTTGGCTTTACTTAACTCGAGCTGTCAGCAAGCTACAGACCTCTCACGCACACCAGTCGATGCAGAATGATCTGGCGCGTCACACTGGAAGCTCGAGAGTTCCTAGAAATGGCTGGGTCAGGAGTTATGCTCGAAATACTGTCTCTATGTATGCGTGTTGCGAACGGTGTACCTCGTAGAGCTCTTCGACGAGATGAGCTAAGAGGAATTCGGGCGCAGGGTGGAGCTAGTTGGCCGACCCGACCAAAAGAGACAATGTGTTAACCTGGGGTCGGTTTTTGAAACTTTGTGCAAGATTTGACAATTCGTTTTCAGAAAACGGATTTTTCTCACATACAGTAAGCTATGGCGCACCTGCTGGTAAAATTTTCAGGGCTCTAGGGGCAATATTACTGTCAAAAGACTTGCAGGAACCGACTTTGCCTGCAGTGCAGTTTGGCAGGTGACGGTGGTTGGCTTTACTTAACTCGAGCTGTCAGCAAGCTACAGACCTCTCACGCACACCAGTCGATGCAGAATGATCTGGCGCGTCACACTGGAAGCTCGAGAGTTCCTAGAAATGGCTGAGTCAGGAGTTATGCTCGAAATACTGTCTCTATGTATGCGTGTTGCGAACGGTGTTTCGATGATAATTCGAGCTGAGTGCATGCTATGCATGCCAGGTGCATTCCAATCGAAGCAGCGACATGCGAGACATCGAATGGGAGCCTCGAGAGTGCCCAAATTGATTAGAATTTTCAAAATTAATGAAAAATATCGATTTGTACAATTTTATATTTTTTGTGTCGGATGATTTTTTTCTAATTTATATCGATCTATGGGTGACCTAGAGAGTTCTGGTGCATTTTTGTCGACGCAGAATGGTCTCGCGCTCTCACTGAGAGCGCGAGACTTCATATGAATAGCTTCGCTGGGAGTGAGAACTTTGGTCCAGCCGGCCGAGGCGGACAATGTGACAACTTTTGGGTGGTTTTGCAATTTTTTGAAAGATATTTGACAATTCATTTTGAAAAAGCAGATTTTTACTCCGAGCATTGAGATATAAACTTCGTTCCCTGATCAGCTCGGCCATCTAGAGTCATTTTCAGTACCAGTTCACTTGAAGGAACCGACTTCATGTTGACTCCGAAAAAATATCAACTTGAAGTTTTTGTAGAAAAGCTCCCAGAAGCTCCCGCTTTGATGCTGAGCTTTCTCACGGATTCAAGGAGCTCTACGAGGTTCCCGGCGGTGACCAGGTTGACGGTTCACCGCCGGCGCCAGTTTGCGCGCGCGCTGCGCCGCTGCCGCGCCGAGCTGCCGCCGCTGGTTTGCTTTTGCTCTTGTGCTCGGCAGGACGGATCGAGGAGTCGCCTCCCTCTCCCCCTGCTGCCGTCTCACCTCTCCTCCCTCCGTCCCCCACGGTACAGGAGTGAGGAGGATTTTTAGAGGCAGTTTTGCCGACGTTTATGAACCCCCCCCGGCGCAGCGTCGACCATGCCTTGCCTATACTTTTGGCCCGACGGCGGCTTCAGCCCCGTCCAAGCCAATCTGCCGCGACGCCATGAGCTCGTACTGTGGCCAAGCCTTCTACCTGGGTGACGGCCAGGCTGCCCTCCACCGTGCGGGGCGTGCTAACCCCAGCTCCACCGACGGAGATGGACCAGGTCGCTCCATCCACCTCGTCAGCCTCAACATCACGAGTCTCTCAGCGAACTGGCCAACCATCACCGCTCTAGGTGTCGACCACAACGCCGCAGTCATAGCTCTGCAGGAGACCCGACATGCCAAGCCTACCAGGCAAGCCATCGCTACCAACGCCGCCAATCCACACCACGGAGGATACCAGGCCAGTCTGGGACCTGACCTGGATCTGGCGCGTGCTCAGCGCAAAGCTGCTCACGGTGGCACGGACCACACGGTCGAGGGCAACACCGGCGCCTCGGGTGGGGTCGCCATCCTCTCTAAGGACGCCATCGTCGACTCCACCGTCGACGACATTGCGACCTGTATCGCCACCCTCAAGGCCAAGAAACGATGGCACGAGGCCTTCCTCCCGCTCTGCACCCAGCACCGCCGCAGGCGACGACGAAACAACCACGGTCCCGCTGGGATCTACATTGCGAGCCTCTACGGGGTCGCTGGAGGGGACAGCACCGATTTGTTTCGGCTTGCTGATTGCGCCGCCGCGAGGGTCGGCTCAGCCCCGTATTTCATTTGCATGGACGCCAACACGAACATCGACGACAATCCACATCTGCTGCACATGATGCAGCACGGATGGTTTAACGTCGCTGAAGGCACACCAGACCACACCATGCACACATATGGCAATATCCCTGACTGGGACCGCGTCACCAAGTGCCCCCGCACTTCGCGCATCGATTATATCATCGCCAACCAAGCTGCGCGATCCCTTGTCACCGACTTCTGCTATCTGCGTGACTTGCCAGCGAAGTCCCATGTCGGCCTGCAGGTCACACTCGACCTTAGCCGCCTCGACCACACGGCCCCACGCCTTCTGGCCCCCACGCCTTACCCTCCTAACGACGGAGCTCATGAGGACCACGAACTTCAGGCATTAGGGGCCCTCATCGCAGGGCGATACCATGACCGCATGGAGCAGGCTGACACACGCGACGATGTGGAACGCATGTTCGCCCTGGCAAACGAGGCCAGCCATGAGTACCATCTTACCCGGCTGCGGGACCTGCCGCCCCCACCGCCAGACCACCCAAAAAAGAAGGCCCCTACCATGCACGGGCTCACACCCACGTTCGAGGAGCGACCCGCCGTCCCCCGCGCCTTTCCCACTTACGGAGCCTCCACGATTCACATGAACCGCCTTCGCAAGCTCCATCGGCAACTTTGTGAGCTTCGCTTCATCGGACAGCACCATCATTTGGACTGCCGTGCTATCCCGCCGTACCTGGCGCAACGCATCGACTGCACGTGGACCGCGGCCCGCCTTCTCTGCCACAAGCTGCGCCCCACGGCCCTCCTGGCCTTTCCCGATGCCTGGACCCCCGACGTGCCAGCACCACGCGGAGAGCACCTAGACCGTCTGATCCAAAACCTAGACTCAGAGCTGGCGCGACGTGCAAACCGAGCCAAAGCTGAACGCATCAAGATTTGGGCTGAGGGTGTCCGCGAGCCAAGCGGGCGAAAGGCGGCCATATACGCACGGGCTGCCGACTGCTCGCCCACGGCGTATCTCCGCACGCCTACCACTCCCGACGATGCACAGCTCCACTGCGACACCACCGCCTTCAACCCTGACCAAGCTAGCACGGACGATAGTGATGCCGACACCGACGCCGGCGGCTTCAGCCCCAGCGACGGTAGTTCGCTCGACACGGACAACGACGACGGCCACACTCGTGACCCACCACCTGCCCAGGTTCCCGACGCCCTCCCCGCCAACGCTATTGTTGCCAACACCAAAGACATGCTTAAGCTCATGGTCGACACCTGGGAGCCCATCTTGGGCAGGTACCGCGCTCGCGCGGGCCATGACGCCGAAGCTATGCCGACGTGGGCGGACTTCTACGACGAATACCGACAAGAGCTGCCTACGCCATCACCAGCAGCCCCTTTCCACCTCACCGACGACCAACTCATCCACTTCATTCGCACCCGTTCACCGCGCCGCGCGGGGGGACTCGACGGCTGGACAACTAAGGAGGCTAAGGAGTTACCCGACGACATCCTTCGCCTCTTCGCCAGCGTCTTACGTGCTATGCAACGCACTGGCACCATCCCCGAGCCCCTCCTGCACGTGCCAAACCCGTGCCTCCGAAAAGGCCGAGGGGAACTCCCGACGGACCAACGACTTCTCTCGGTTCTTTCCGTATGGATGTATGCGTGGGAAGCGCCAGCCTACCGTAGCCTCACGACCTGGCGGCAAGGATGGACCCATGCCACGAGCTTCGGCGCTGTTCCCAAAGCCACCATTGGGGATGTCAGCACCTCTCTCGCCCTGCGCATCGAACACGCCAGGACTTTACTCCTCCCCTTAGCTGGAGCTGCCCTTGACCGACAGAAGTGCTTCGACTACCTCATCACGGACATCTGTCTAAACCTTGCGCTGCACGCGGGGTGTCCACAAGACATCGTTACTGTCCGCCGAAATTTCTACAGACACCACAAACGCTACATCCGCATGAACGGAGCGTACTCCAGGGACCTGGCCAGGACAAACGGTCACCTCCAGGGCAGCTCGTGGTCCCTGGATGACATCAAGCTGCTCATGTGCGTGTGGACAAAGAGGCAGCACCGATACGTTCCTCGATCACTCAGCACTACCTTCGTTGACGACAGCAACTCCACTACCCACACCGCTTCTGAGCTGCAGAAATCTCTCGACGAAACCGCCAAGTTTGACCGATTCTCAGGTCAACGCATTCACCCTGGTAAAGTGGCAGGGTGGGCGCTCACCGACGAGCTTCACGCCGCCGTTACCCAGCTCACGCTGGCGGATCGCCCCCTACGTGTGGTCGATTCCTTCAAGCTCGTCGGGAGTTACATCAACGCTGAGGCAGCGCCGGCTCCAGCCGCGCTTAACCTCACGGCCACCGCAGACGCCCGTGTACGGAGGGCGACTATCCGCCTGCCGCGCATTGGCAAGCTCCCGTCGCCGATGCTTATCAAGGCGCGGCACGCCCGATCCCTGGCTGCCAGCGTCTGCACCACGGGCACCGACATTCAAGCACCATCAGGCCCAGCCAAGACTGCCTACAACCACGCCCTCAAGGCGGCTATCCGCCCCAAGGGGAACAAGTGGGTCGAGTTCTGGACTCTCATGGCCGTGTGCGTGCCGGGACACGCCCTTGAGATCGACGCCATCACGCAGCGTGAAGCATTCCTGTGCCTGCGGCGACAGGTTAACCGCGACGCTACACTCTGCGGGCTCGCCAGAGACCTCCAACACCACGTCCAGACCCTGTTTGGTGGAGGACCCGTCGGGCGACTCGTCCAGTCGCTACAGCAGCTCCGATGGACCTGGCCCACATTTGGCATCATGTACGACGACTGGGGCTGCCCGATCAGCTGGCTGAATTTACCCCAAAACGCCTTCCTGCACATGCTGCGGGCCTCACAACGCAGGGCATTTCTGCGGAGGATCAAGCCACGGCGACACGACCTTGGCTACCTCGCCTCTGTCAGACAGGGCCTTGACCTCTTCGCCAGCACGTGGCTCGCGCGAACTAAAGGAGCAGCCAAATGCACTGCCTGGCAGCTGGCGCTCCTCCTGAACTACCTGTCGGGCGGGGACCACACCCAACAGCGACGATCCCGATCAAACACGTCGGCAGACCCCAGCCCCATGTGCCGCTACTGTGACGAGGAAGAGGAAACTCAGGAGCACACTGTCCGCGACTGTAAGTGCTGGGCCCGAGAAAGACTCCCTCTCACCACCCTCATCAGTGACGACCAGTGGGCCCGTCTTCCGCCGCACACAAGACACTGCGGGCTCTTCGACGAAGACCCAGCCCTCCTCGACCTGCAGGCCGACCTCGCGAGGGACCCGCTGCCACAGCCCATTCCGCGGCCCTCCCCTGAGGGTGATCCTGCGGCTTCAGCCCAGGACACCTACACCACCTACCTTGACTACGACACTGGTTGGACATGGGTCTATGCTGCCACGGACGGTGCGTGCACCAACCAAGCCATCCCATTGCTAGCACGAGCGGGTTACGGCGTCTACTACGGCATCGACCACCGCATGAACTACAGTGCACGCGTTCACGGCCTAACGCAGAACGCCCAGGTTGCGGAGACCCTCGCCATTGTCCACCTTACGGCATGTGCCGAACGGCCCGTGCACGTTTTCGTGGACAACCAGGCGGTGGTCGATGGGTTCCAAAGCATCATCGACGGACATCCAGCGCCGCAGGGCACGCACGCGGAGCTCTGGGAAAAGATCCACCGATGTGTTATGGCCAAGCCCAACATGTTTCGCGTCGAAAAAATCGCCAGCCACCTGGGAGACCTGGGCATCGACCTTGGGCTCATCGGGCCCATCGCGGAGGAGTTCAACCGTCAGGCCGACGCCCTTGCCACAGCGGCGGCACGCACGCACAACCTTCCCGACGACATCGTTGAAGCTGCCAAAACACGACATCGCCAAGCGACCGTGCTTCATGGGGTCGCTGTCGCCATCTACGAGCGCAGACACCGTACTCTGCCGCTCCCACACCGCAGGGCTGGGTTTACAGCAGCGGAACTCAGCAAAATGGAACCGAACCCCCTGCTGTCGGACCAGGCACCACCCGCGGCTGGACCTTACATCCCGCAGAACCCGGATGAGCTCTGGGCCGAGGCCCAACGGGCGATGCTCGACGAACAGGAGGACGACCCGTTCGGCTTCGGCGGGGGATTTGACTTCTTGGACGACGGCCCAGCCAGCGCCAACCCTGCCCCGTCGGGCAGCCTCTCGACGCCCACCTCGATTCCGCCACCGAGAGCGACATCGCACCCACATGATGATGTCGCTCACCGTCAAGACGCCGACGAGGACCTTTATGATCCCCTCGGATTGAGTGGCAGCATAGACGACGCCCCGCCGACACCCCACGCTGCCGACGATGCCGCTCCATCGAGACGTCACCCGACCACGCGGCCGACCTCCGAGCCCTCGCACGGCATCATGATTGGCCCCCCCGTGCCACCCACCCCGTCCCCCCACCAGCGCCAGCCCGCGGGGGCGGCTCCAGCCCCCCCGCAGGGCACCGAGCCAGTCAGGCCGTCGCACCCCGTCCACGCTTGTACTGGTGCTGGGTGCGAGGCTGCGGCTCCTCCGTCCTCACGGGGCGTGGCCCTAGCGGCTTCAGCCCTGGGACCGCGTGTTACCCTCCAGTCGCCTCTCAAGGGCGACGGCCGCCAGCACACGGATCGCCGCACCGCGCTGGTCCACCACTTGGCCAGGCGCACCGACGACCTCGTCCCTGCCACGAGGCCCGCGGCCGCAGGCGCAGAGCAGCCGCCCCTCACCGACCGCGAAACCGAGCTGTCCCAGTCTATGGCCGCTCTTCAGCAGAGGTGCGCTGCTCTCGCCGCCGACCTTGCCGCTGCTCAAGCCCGTCAAGGCCCTCTGCTCCAGCGCCTCCACCGCGCCGGGCGTGCCTTCGCCGAGCTGCTTACACCCTCGCCCGATGGTGCTGCGCCGCCACTCACCCTCCATGCTATGCTGTCATCGCTCCGCGGCGCTCCGCCTGGTGCCCCGCGCTAATCTCCGCCATTCTGCCTGCCCGTGTGTACGCGTGGCCCCGCGTCCACGGCGTCAGGGCGCGGGGGCGGGGGGTGCCCCGTCCCTGCGCGCCGCGTTGCGGCCAAGCGCCCAACTGGCGGTCTGCCAAGCCGCCTAGCCACGTGTCAGCACGTCGCCTTTCTTGTTGGGGCCTTCTTCGTCACGCGGTCTGACACGTGAGATCTTCACCGTCTGTCCGCCGTCTGTAGCGTCTGTCGCATTGCGCCGGGGGAGGGGGTTTGTTGCCCGCCCTCGTATCTCAAGGCTGCACCGCCGCAAATAGTGTTTGGCGAGTTGTCGCACCGCAGTGCGCCTCGCGGACGGACCCTGGTCCGCCTACTTGTCCGATCTCTCTCTCTCTCTCTCTCTCTCTCTCTCTCTCTCTCTCTCTCTCTCTCTCTCTCTCTCTCTCTCTCTCTCTCTCTCTCTCTCTCTCTCTCTCTCTCTCTCTCTCTCTCTAATATATAATATATATATATATATACTCTCGTCTCTCTCTCTCTCTCTCTCTCTCTCTCTCCCTCTCTCTTTCTCTCGCTTGGCTCCTTTCTCCTTGCGCTACGCATGTAGGCTGAAGCAGCCTCTGGCCCTGCCCCGACAGAGTTCGCTGGCGGGGCCCCCGCGCGGCCAGCCCCAGCAATTGCCATGCGCATGCACCCCAGCCGCCCCAGGTCTGTCCGCGCGCGGCGCGATGTCGCCTCTCCGTCGCATCTGATGTAAACTACAGTATTTGTCCATTTCACTTTGCATTGTGCGCACGGTTTGCTTGTCATCGTTTATCTTTGTATCATGTTCGACATGCAATCTGCCCTCGCGAGATCTTCGCGCGCGAGCCGCTATTCAAAGGCATCCGCACCCACAAGCGCGCGCTCATCGCGTCCTCTGGTTCGCTCGGGGCGCATGGCGTGTCTCGCCATGTCCGTTCCCCTCTGCCGCTTTGCTCGTTATAATGTTTCCCTTCGTTGTCTTGGCCCCCTCGCTATGTCTCTCGGGCCCCTGACTTTATGGCTTTGTGTCTCTCTGGTGCCTCCTGCATGCCGTTCGTTGTTCCCCACATGTTTCGCGTGGTTATGGTTTTCTCCCTTGCCGCGCCGCACCCGCGACACCCCCACACACACACCTCACTTCCTCTCCTCCTCACAGCACTGCTCGGCCCGCCTCAGCTCAGCTCAGCTCAGCACGGCACAGCTCAGCACAGCACAGCTCAGCTCATCTCACCACAGCACAGCACAGCACAGCACAGCATAGCTCAGCCCAGCTCAGCACAGCACAGCTCAGCTTAGGGGGCGCGCAGGGGGGGGGGTCCCTCACCGCGGCCGCACGCAGGAATGCAGGGTGCGGCAGGCGTGGCAATGTCTCCATAACAGAGGCGGTGCGCGGGGGGTGCGGTCCCTATGCGTTGCAGGCGCGCAGGGCACGGCAGGCGCGGCACTCTCTCGACACCAGGAGGGTGCGCAGAGGGTGCTGTCTCTATGCGTTGCAGGCGCGCAGGGCACGGCAGGCGCGGCACTTTCTCGACACCAGGAGGGTGCGCAGGGGGTGCGGTCTCTATGCGTTGCAGGCGCGCAGGGCACGGCAGGCGTGGCATTTTCTCGACACCAGAGGGGGAGCACAGGGGTGCGGTCTCTATGCGTTGCAGGCGCGCAGGGCACGGCAGGCGCGGCACTTTCTCGACACCAGGAGGGTGCGCAGGGGGTGCGGTCTCTATGCGTTGCAGGCGCGCAGGGCGCGGCAGGCGTGGCACTTTCTCTACACCAGAGGGGGTGCACATCGGGTGCGGTCTCTATGCGTTGCAGGCGCGCAGGGCACGGCAGGCGCGGCACTTTCTCGGCACCAGGAGGGCGCGCAGGGGGTGCGGTCTCTATGCGTTGCAGGCGCGCAGGGCGCGGCAGGCGTGGGAATTCTCGACACCAGAGGGGGTGAACAGGGGGTGCGGTCTCTATGCGTTGCAGGCGCGCAGGGCACGGCAGGCGCTGCATTTTCTCGACACAAGGAGGGTGCGCAGGGGGTGCGGTCTCTATGCGCTGCAGGCGCGCAGGGCGCGGCAGGCGTGTGAATTCTCGACGCCAGAGGGGGTGCACATCGGGCGCGGTCTCTATGCGTTGCAGGCGCGGGCACGGCAGGCGCTGCATTCTCTCGACACCAGGAGGGTGCGCAGGGGGTGCTGCCTCTATGCGTTGCAGGCGCGCAGGGCGCGGCAGGCGTGGGAATTCCCGACACCAGAGGGGGTGCACATCGGGTGCGGTCTTTATGCGTTGCAGGCGCGCAGGGCACGGCAGGCGCTGCACTTTCTCGACACCAGGAGGGTGCGCAGGGGGTGCGGTCTCTATGCGTTGCAGGCGCGCAGGGCGCGGCAGGCGTGGCACTTTCGTGACACCAGAGGGGGTGCACAGGGGGTGCGGTCTCTATGCGTTGCAGGCACGCAGGGCACGGCAGGCGCTGCATTTTCTCGACACCAGGAGGGTGCGCAGGGGGTGCGGTCTCTATGCGTTGCAGGCGCGCAGGGCGCGGCAGGCGCTGCATTTTCTCGACGCCAGAGGGGGTGAACAGGGGGTGCTGTCTCTATGCGTTGCAGGCGCGCAGGGCACGGCAGGCGCTGCATTTTCTCGACGCCAGGAGGGTGCGCAGGGGGTGCGGTCTCTATGCGTTGCAGGTGCGCAGGGCATGGCAGGCGCGGGAATTCTCGACGCCATAGGGGGTGCACAGGGGGCGCGGTCTCCATGCGTTTCAGGCGTGCAGGGCGCGGCAGGCATGGCAAAGTCTCGATAACAGAGGGGGGTGCGCGTGGGGTGCGGTCTCTATGCGTTGCAGGTGCGCAGGGCGTGGCAGGCGTGGGAATTCTCGGCACCAGAGGGGGTGCACAGGGGGTGCGGTCTCTGTGCGTTTCAGGCGTGCAGTGCGCGGCAGGCATGGCAAAGTCTCGATAACAGAGGGGGGTGCGCGCGGGGTGCGGTCTCTATCCGCTGCAGGCTCGCACGGCGCAGCAGGCGTGTCATTTGCTCGACATCAGAGGGGGGCGCGCAGGGAACGACCACCAACATCATTCTCACATGCTTCTTTTCAGCTATCACCACTCCAGCCATAATAGGCGCGCATGGCACGGCAGGCGCGGCATTTTCTCGACACCAGGAGGGTGCGCAGGGGGTGCGGTGTCTATGCGTTGCAGGCGCGCAGGGCGCGGCAGGCGTGGGAATTCTCGACGCCAGAGGGGGTGCACATCGGGTGCGGTCTCTATGTGTTGCAGGCGCGCAGGGCGCGGCAGGCGTGGCACTTTCTCGACACCAGAGGGGGTGCACAGGGGGTGCGGTCTCTATGCGTTGCAGGCGCGGGCACGGCAGGCGCTGCATTTTCTCTACACCAGGAGGGTGCGCAGGGGGTGCGGTCTCTATGCGTTGCAGGCGCGCAGGGCGCGGCAGGCGTGGGAATTCTCGACACCAGAGGGGGTGGACAGGGGGTGCGGTCTCTATGCGTTGCAGGCGCGCAGGGCGCGGCAGGCGTGGGAACTCTCGACACCAGAGGGGGTGCGCAGGGGGTGCGGTCTCTATGCGTTGCAGGCGCGCAGGGCATGGCAGGCGTGGGAATTCTCGACGCCAGAGGGGGTGCACAGGGGGTGCGGTCTCTATGCGTTTCAGGCGTGCAAGGCGCGGCAGGCGTGTCATTTTCTCGACATCTGAGGGGGCGCGCGGGGAACGGCCACCAACATCATTCTCACATGCTTCTTTTCAGCTATCATCACTCCAGCCATAATATAAGTATGTGGGGTTCCTCGGTAGCGTAAGTTTCCTCGCGGCTGTTTTTCTTCTTATTGGTTTCTGTGATGTTGGCGGCGTGTCGTGTGGCGCTCCCAGTTCGCACGGTGGTTCTGGGGGCTCTGAGTTTCAAGTCGCGCAGCCAGTTGATTTGCGAATGCAACAACATGCAAGATTGGACTTTCGATAAAATCGACATGTGACCTTACACATAGCTCCCAGATAACATCTACTATCGTCGAAAATTCATCCACATTACATCAGCGCGTGTATATAGATACACGCACTTACGTACATAGATGCAAAAACACAGACATACACATGCACAAAATTTATGCAATAGATTGGAGCGAAGAAAGTGGACAAATGATTCTTCCAGCTTGCCAGTGACAACGTGGGCTAGATTGGCCACATTTGACATGGCACGCGACCGCCAACAACGATCTCGATTTTTCAAACGAACAATGTAGAATACCGGCCGCGGTTGGCACATTTTTGAGCACGAATGCACCACAATCATTGTCAAGTGGCAAATTGTACGTAGAGGTAGCGCATGGGAAGAAATACGCGGTCCTCATCCCGCGCAGGGCACGCTTTCCATTCGAATATTGGATACGAAACTACAAGCTTGGTCGTGCGATCTGTACACGATCTATGAAGACGTCCGTGTGTGCGTATGTATATATCCGTAAGGGCTTCGCCCCCTGCCGCCGGCCCCCTCTCTTGGAGAATGCGCGATGCAAGAGCCATGTCATGAAGGCTCGGGCGACTCGTAATGAGCAACACCATGATCACGAGAGGGGTTACCACATTTGGCGATTGGTAAGACGTCGTGGCCCTACGGGTCTGCGTGAAGGGTGCCGCCGAATTTCAATGCCGATCTGCGCGAGGGGTGCCACCGAATTTCAGAAATGTGGCAAATCCCGTATGTTTTTGGACCCTCACCCTGCCGATTTGCGTGAGGGGTGCCACCGAATTTCAGAAATGTTGCAAATCCCATGTGTTTTTGGACCCTGACCCCGCCGATCTACGCGAGGGGCGCCACCGAATTTCAGAAATGTAGCAGATCCCATTTGTTTTTGCACCCTGACCCCGCCGATCTGCGTGAGGAGTGCCACCGAATTTTACAAATGTTGCAAATCCCATGTGTTTTTGCACCCTGACCCCGCCGATCTGCGTGAGGGGTGCCGCCGAATGTCAGAAATTTAGCAAATCCCTTATGTTTCTGCGCCCTGACCCCGCCGATCTGCGTGAGGGGTGCCACCGAACGCCAGAAATGTGGCAAATCCTTTGTGTTTTTGCACCCTGACCCTGCCGATCTGCGTTAGGGGTGCCACCGAATTTCAGAAACGTAACAAATCCCATGTGTTTTTGCGCCCTGACCTCGCTGATTTGCATGAGGTGCGCCACCGAATTTCAGAAATGTGGCAAATTCCATGTGTTTTTTGCGCCTGACCCCGCCGATCTGCGTGAGGGGTGCCACCAGATTTCAAAAATGAGGCAAATCCCGTGTGTTTTTGGACCTTGACCCCGCCGATCTGCGTGAGGGCTGTCAATTTTTACCCACCCCAGCAATTCAGACAATACGATTTGTCCGTGGTAAAATGTTCGTTTTGGGCCTCCCCGCCTCGCGCGGTCCATCAACAAGGAACAGTAAGCAGCAAGAAGTCAACGAGGAACAGCAAGCAGCAAGAAGCAGAACTGTAACAGTGGAAATTGGAAGCTGCAACTGGCACAGGAAACTGCGAACCTCCGGCCTGCAGCCGGATGGCCCCACAAGGGAACCGGCGTGTGTGTATATATATATATATACACATACATACATGCATACAGAGATACATATACATATACCTATACATACGCACATACACGTGCACACACTTCACATACATAGCTTGCACACATATACGCATAGATGCATGGATGAGTAATTGGAATTACAAATGTACATGCGCACGTAGATGTATGTGTAATGTGCATTTTGCTTGTAGGTTCCCATGTATACACACATACATACATACATGTATAACATGCACATGTTTACTTTGGTGTAATAGCATGCATGATCATGGAACCACGCGCATTCCGTACTAGTTTGGCTGGAAAGGTACAAACATAAGGGTGCACGCCGTAAACGTACATGCGTTCATGGCACAAATGCATACGGATCAAATATGCAATACCATACATACATACAGAAAGAGAGAGAGAGAGAGAGGGAGACAGAATGACGTGTCCGACTCGAAACGAAAGCGCGGTATATACATTTTTAATATATATATATATATATATATATATATATATATATATATATATATATATATATATAGTTAGACTCGACCCGCGTATGGCCTCGGAATACGGCTGACTTTCATAGCTTCACCTTCGCATGTCGTGTGCGTCGATCTGTTTCGAGAGCTTAGAGGCTCTGCAGCAGTGTGTTTGTCCAGAACGAGTCGTAGGAGACTCGGATGGTCTACCTCCTTCGGCCCGTTTTCGGCCCTGCATTCGGGCTCCCGCGACCGTTCCTATACGTCGGATGGCGTGGGACTCAGGCTGGGACGGCGCGTTGTCGGCTACGAGTCCCACAAGGAGTGGGGACTCTTGGACCGCCAGAAGGGCAGGGACATCGCACCGTTGATCAGATATCTGGGTTGCACTCTTGTTTCTCAGCGAGATGTGCTCACTCGAACTATCGGCGCCAATGATGTGAGTGCATGAATATAATATATATATATATATATATATATTATATATATATATACACACACACATACATACATACATACATACATACATACATACATACATATACGTACAAAAACGTTTACACATACATATGCATATACATACACATATACATATGTACATATGTATATACATGTGTATATGTGTATAGATGAGGGCGCCGAATTGTATACATACGCATGATGCCATGGAGAGAAAAAAAAAAAAAAAAAAAAAAAAAAAAAAAAAAAAAAAAAAAAAAAAAAAAAAAAAAAAAAAAAAAAAAAAAAAAAAAAAAAAAACTGGTTCAGACCTGCAGGGCTGTAAAGTTAGAGCTCCAGGGCTGTAGGATCCCGCTTCATGAGAAGATCTTCATTTCAGCAGCCACAGACCCGATTGAAGCCAAAATGGCAGACGTGCGCAGTCGCCTCGATGTTTTGAATATGGGCCCACGCCAGGTGGACATGTTTTCGGCGCACGAACCAGCAGATTGTTTTGTTTGGTTGTTCCACAACTAATGGTCGCACGTGGGAGTTTCAGCGTTTGGTCGACACAGCACCAAGCAGATCTCCCGATTATCATGGGTGCAATTGCATGTCTACCGTGGCTGCAATTTTGAGGCTGGTCTGTCATCACAGAAGCTGCGCGGCTAAAGTGCGCAATCTGTCGCAGCGCGCGTCAACGCAGCCGAGATTGGTTGCGCAAAGCGTGATTTCAAAACAGCAGTTTGAGGAAATAAAGTTAAAATTGACGGTTGCCCACGGACGGTCTCGTCGTAGACAAGATTGCATTCCGACTTAAGCAACATGATTTCACAGTGAACAGTGAATTTTGTTTCGAAGATGAACAAGTTATCGATTTTGAGGGCACTAGATCGCATGTAGTTTGCGCCCACGGCCTGTCATTATTCCAACCGCGCCTTAACCCAAAAGATCCGAGCGCAGTCCGCCTTAAATTGGGTTGTGCGGGCACAGGCCGTTTTAATCCGGAGATGCACCACGCCTTAACCCCGAGGTTCCGAGCGCGGGCCGCCCCACCTCCAGTTTTGCGAGTGCAGGCCCTTTATTGTTTTCGGAGATTCCGAGTGCACGCAGCATCGGTTTGTCCAACATTTTCTAGAGCAACGATGGCTCGACCCCGAATAGCGTCGTCGACGACACATGGAATGGCAGCGGCCCGGGACTTCCCAGCAGACTTCAAAGGACAATCTTGGAGAATTCGGGCCACTTGCACCGGCTTGCCACCCCCCCCGCCGGTTTGCGCCGCAGCGTTGGGCGCGCTGTTCAAAACAGATGGGTCGCAGACAGGCGGGTGCGGATTGTTCGCGGGAGACAGATGAGCTTTGCACGTGGTTTTTCACCACGAGCAAGCGATTCGATCAGATATTACATGCATTCCATTGTTGTTCGAGATCGGGCACGCTCAAGACTTCGGACTTGGGGTGGCCCTACTTCGCCGATGGAGCGGCGGATGTCGGGCATGCCCGTGGAAGAAGACTCGCTCTGACACACTGCCGCGCCAACTCATGCAACTTACCACGCGACCAGCTACATTCGAAACAGGAGGGGGCATCGAGAGAGTACATGCACCATTCAATGGACTAGATGTTATACGGGGGCTGCCGGCGGCAACCAACCCGACGGGGCGATGCAGGCGGAAGGGGCTAATTAGGGCACTTCATCCATTGGCGCCAGCATGTTTTCCCTTCCAAGACGTTCTTGTTTCCCCCACCTACCGTGCCATCACAAAGTGAGTTAGGACCTCAGGGCGATGTTTTTGAGTTATTGGTTGCGCCGTCATTCTGAGACACCGCCCCTGATCACGCGTCGCCCTTATGACGCCGACTTTCGTTGTCATTCTCACGGGCGCGCGCGTCTCCGACGAGGTCGCCCCCCTTCCCCGCGCCGATCTACGCCGGCCCGTCGACGCTGAGCAGGCCGACGACGAGCAGCACGACGACGAGCAGAGCGGCGCGGTAGAGAACGACAGCCCGATCACGACGACTCTGGCACACAGGCACGCGGCGAGGATGTCGCGGGACGCCAAGGTCCCCATGCCCACCCAGCCCAGATCGAACGCGGGGCTAGAGGAAGTCCCCCCCGGCTTGGGTACCAATTCACGTTTCTCCGACACCCGCCCTCGCCCGTCCGACTGCAACGCCGGATCCCGCGTTCCCGATTGCGGTACCACTACTCGGCGGCACGCGAGCTCATCTCTCCAATTCCTGCCATCCGACTCTGGTTGCCCGCCCCTCCGGTTCCAGCGTCAGCCCCCATTTCCACGACTCCAGCGCATGTCTTCGTCTCGCCGCTTCCAAGTACAATCTCCGCGATCCAAATACAATCTCCACGACACGGGCGCCCATTTTTATATTTCCGATTCTGGCTCCCCGACCCCAGCTCGCACCCGTGCGACCTGCTCCCGCGTCTCCGACTCTCGCCTCTCCGACTCCAGCAGTCACCCCAGCGATTCCAGCAACCGCCCCCGCCCTCTCCGATTTTCGGTTTGCCGACTCCAGCTCTCGCGTCTTCGATTCCAGCACCCCCTCCCCCTCCGACTCAGGCGCTCCGACCCCAGCGCCAGCCCATCCGATTCCGGCCGACACGGGTTGCGGCAGCACGTTGGGCATTGGCAGCCAGGCGTTCACCGGCACGACGGCGACGAACGCCATTATTCTCCTTGCTGGGGGTGGGGCGCGACGGAAACTCACAGCACGGGTTGCCAGCGCCACGGTCGCCAGCACGTGATGCGATCAGTTCAGGGCGGAAGTGCGGGCAGCTATTCTTATACGTGGATTCACGGTGGTGCCAGCACGAGCGTGACAATTATTTGCCATCCTGCTTCCAGCGGCAGTGGCCAGCAGCGCACACACCATAAGTATCTCTCGACCCACCCCGTGTTGTTCAATTCTTTTACAAGGTCCACGACCAACAACGACAACAACACAGCCAACCACGTGATGAAGATAGAACCAGGACAAGACATATCAATCGTTGCGAGGCTCCACCGTCTCCAAATGTGCAACGTAATCGATTCCTTCTCCAGCTCGGGCCATTGCCTCCACCCTTTTCCCGACTCCGTCTCCGACTCCATCCAGCTCACGCTACCCTTTTGGCGGCAACTCCGGCTCTGATGGCTACCCCGCCGCACGTTGCAGCGCGGGCATCGATTTCAGTTCCGATGCATTGTAGGCGTGACCGCCCGTTAGGAATCCAGCCCCATATCCGATTAGCGTTCCCTTCTTGCCCCCAGCGATTGCGCCATATACGACACTGGCTTCCACTTCAGATCCGACGCTAGCCAACAGGATTGGCCATGACATCGCATGACAACACACGCGTGGCACGCAGTCAGTTGCACCGGGCGGCCCCGTGGTCGGCTCCGACCGGATTTCCCGCAACGTTTCATGCCACTGCGTTTGCGTTAGGTTGCTCTATGGTCGGGAGCTTGGTTCCACTGTCTCAGCTAGTCTCACCGCCCTGCGGGCTTTACGTGAATATCTGCGCCCAGTGATGGTTTCGCGGGCTTGGGGGGTCCTGCAGTCAGTTTCCTGGCTATTCCCTCCACCATGTTTTTTATGTGTTTTTTGTGTTCTCTCTCTCTCTCTCTCTCTCTCTCTCTCTCTCTCTCTCTCTCTCTCTCTCTCTCTCTCTCTCTCTCTCTCTCTCTCTCTCTCTCTCTCTCTCTCTCTCTCTCTCTCTCTCTCTCTCTCTCTCTCTCTCTCCCTCTCTCTCTCTCTCTCTCTCTCTCTCTCTCTCTCTCTCTTGGTTTCCTTCTCCTTGCTTTATCCATGTAGACTGAAGCAGCTCTCGGCCCTGACCCAACAGAGTGCATTGCCGGGACTCCCGCGCGGCCAGCCCCAGCCATTGCCTTAGGCATGCATTCCAGCCGCCCTGGGTCTGTCCGCGCCCGATGCGGCGTCGCTGCACCGCCACGCCTTATGCAAATTACAGTACATGCCCATGTCACCGTGCATTGTGCGTTCGGTTTGCTTGTCCTCGTTTATCTTTTGATCGTTTTCTACTTGTGATCTGCCCTCGCGAGATCTTCGCGCGCGAGCCGCTATTCAAAACCCTCCGCACCCACCAGCTCGCGCTCATCGCGTCTTCTGGTTCGCTCGAGGCACTTGGTGTGTTTCGCCATGTCCGTTGTTTTCTGCTGCTCTGATCGGTTTAAGGTTTCCCTTCGTTGTCTTGTCCCCGTCGCTCAGGCATACCGCCAACTTAACATTTATCATTGTAAATACACATACAGACATACGTACATACATACATACACTACAGATGCAAAACAGTTGCGCGAAATATTGAGGTGGATGAAGAGGACAAATGATCCTCCAGCCAGCCAGTGGCAATGTTGGCTAGATCGGCAGCATTATGTTACGCTACCCCGGTCAGCGATTTCGGTTTTTCAAACGAGGAGTGAACGCGGCTGGAACAGCTTTGAGCATGAATGTACCACAACCATTGTCAAGTGGCAAATTGTCCGTAGAGCTATCGCATGGCGAAAAATGTTACGCGATCCTCCTCCCGCGCAGGGCACGCTTTCCATTCGAACATTGGATGCGGAACTATGTACAAACACATGTGTATATATACATGTCTTACATAAACATACACATAAACATACACCTGTGCATGGACACACATATACGTATACGTAGTATATATATATATACACAAACATACATACACACATACATACATACATATACACATTCATATACCTGTACATGTACATATACGTCTACATACATATACATATACGTGCATACACTCAATATTACCCCATTGCGTATATACACCTGCATGTATAAGTAATGATAACTGCAAATGCACATGTGCACGTGGATGCATGTGTCAAATTGCACGTCTGCTCGTAGGTACCCACGTACAAGAGCACACATGTGCGTGTATTTCTGTATGTATATATTTATATATATATATATATAATATATATATATAATATATATATATATATATATATATATATACATACATACATACATACATACTACATACATACATACATACATACATACATATATATATATATATATTATATATATATATATATATATATATATATATTTATATACATATATATACATATATACATATATATATTACTCCGACGGAAGGACCCCGCATGATAATCGTCTGGGCGAATCTGGAAAAAACACTCACCGTCGTCCTCGTGGTTGGTGACGCGTCTTGGCTGCCTCTTCTGCGTATATTTTTTGTCGCCCTGGCGCGGGCCCTCCCCCCGCTCCCTACGTTGCCTTGCCCTTCTGTTTTGGTTCCGGACATTCAGAAAGTGGCCCGGGAATGGTGTTCTGGGAAAACGAAAAACACGAAGAGGCTTACAGCTGGCTCCGGGTTCTGGGAGCACGAAGAACACGAAGTGGCCTACAGTTGGCTCCGGGCATTCAAAAGGTGGCCTGGGAATGGCGTTCTGGCACCGCGAGAACCCAAAACTGGCGACAGTTAAAGAATTGGATGACCCGCTCGGATTGGTAACATGATCCGCGGCCCCCATAGGGACGGGGTTCCCGCTTCAAACTTCCTCGCAATTCACTCACAGATGTGGCCTGGGATTGGCGTTCTGGCAGCACGAAAGCCCAAAAGTGGCGACTGTTACAAGAATTGGATGACCCGCTCGGATTAGTAATATGACGCGCCGGACCCATAGAGAGGGAGCTCCCGCTTCAGACTTCCGCAATTCACTCACAGATGTGGCTTGCGATTGGCGTTCTGGCAGCGCGAGAGCCCTAAAAGTGGTGACAGAAACAGGAATTGGTTGACCCGCTCGGATTAGTAACATGAGCCGCGGGCCCCATAGGGAAGGGGCTCCCTCTTGAGATTTCTTCACAGTTCACTCACTGACTAGGCCCAAGGCGAGTGACTGAGTGAGTGACTCACTGACTGACTGACTGGTGATGATGATGATCATCACACACTTTCTCACACGCACACTCATCATCAGCATCATCATCATCATCATCATCATCATCATATGTGCGTGCTGATGAGTCAGTGAGTGAGTGAGGGATGATGAGTGAGTGAGTGAGTGAGTGAGGAATGAGTGATGGTGATGATGGTGGGTTCTTGTTCCTGCGCGGGGTGTCCAAAGAAAACAAGAACCCTTTTTTGGATGTGGGGAAACATGATCACGGAATCATGCGCACTCCATTGCTTTTTGGTGGGAGGAAAATCACAAGCCCCAACACAGACAGGAATAAGAACACACATGTGTGTATATATATATATATATAATATATCTATATAATATATATATATATATATTAATATATAATATATATATATAATAAATATATTATACGTGTGTGTATGTTTTAAGACACATACACACACCATATACACTCACATGTAATATAAACAACATGCATACTCGCTGCGATGCAATATGCGCGTATACACATTAATATTACATATACATGCATACAATATTCTTTATTCATGAACATATAAACAAACATACATAAAGAGAGAGAGACAGAGAGTGGGAGTGGGCTTATGGTATATATATAATGTGTATATGATATATATGTATATTATAAAAATATATATATATATCTATTATATATTATAATATTCACATAAAAAAATATACACACATATACATACATACAATACAACACAGACATATGCATTGCATGTATACATGTTAATTGATACGTCAATGTATGTTGTATATAAATATGCGTGTTCGTTCAAACCCGAAGACAAGACGATTTGAAGTGAAAGAAAAAGATAATAATAGAAATTAAAAGTAAGATAGAGTTAGATTATTCACTTTTCATGATATATTTTGTTTGTTTCACATACATGTATGATAGAATCTTATTTCATATGTGTAGTTATTTTTTTTGAGAGTTACTCATAAATTAAAGATAGTTCGAAGATAGGAAATTGAAGAGTGATTATCAGAATAATTTATGATTCGGCAGTATTGGGCAGTATTTGCATGTTCCGGCAGTATTCGCATGTTTCTAAGATTTGTGAAACACAGAGACTTGTTGAGTTTCGCAAGTTTCGAATCGGTGTTTCCAGTTTACATGTCAACAGTTGTCATATGTTGCATTTTAGTATTATAACATCTATAAAAAATGAGATTTGATTGAATCGAAAGAATTGTGTCGATTCTTAGCGGATGTAGGTTGCACACGTGCGAGAACCTTAAATTTTTCAAGGAGATACAATTTCAATTTCAATATTTAAGGAAGATGTATAAGATGTTTCCAGCATTTTATTTTCCGAGGATTGATTTGGATAAACGCATTCGATTTGTCCGTGTAGTTTGTAGTAGAACAAGTTTTGATAATATTCAGAGCAAACACTTATGAGATGAGTAATACGTATTTTTCATACGGTTTCGCAACGAACTATGGTTTTCTTTAAATGTCAGTGGAATAGATTTTCTTTAGAGTTTATTTCTATTTGTCCGATATTCTATTGTTCGTTCAAGAAATATCTGCAGATTATAAATTAGCCATCATAGGTCATAGGTAGATAAACATAAACACGCAATCGAATTGATAGCAGTTTAAAGAGAGAATTCATGTCGCGTCGTATTTAAAGGTTTAGTGCATTTATTTCGGATGTTTTAGTTTTCTTGTTTTATTTTCATTCGACAATCTTTGATTTGATTGCGGGAATATTGATTTTTTATTTTATTTTTTTTTTTTTAAAAAAAAAATAATTTACATTATTCCCCCAGAGTTTTTTCGTGCAAATTTGAAACATAAGAGACCAGGCCGAGCATGATCCAACATTCGTGGGCGCAAGTGTTGTTATACATTCGAATGATTCGTTTCACCTGTGTGGCCGCCAAATTGCTTGACCAGTTTGGCGCGGCCGTTTTTTTTTTGTAGTGGTTGTTTCGTGAACAGCAAGCCTTGGATTGTAGAGTTTTCAGGTTACGTCGAAGACGCTACCAAGAACAGTTGTTTTCATTCGCTGCTGCGGATGGTTCAGATGTGTATGATTTTAAAGGGCACGGCTTGAGAAAGCCGAGCCGTTTGTTTGCAGTCATGTTTTTTAGTTCGGTCGATTTGATTTTTCCATGATAAATCTCGGTCGGCATTGGTTGTCTTTTCCCGAAGGGCAGTTTTTTTTTGCAGCGAAGATGCATGTGCAAGAGTGATTCTCGCGAGCATTGCGCACGAACATTCGATGTTCGTGCCTTTCTCGTGTTTTTTTTAGATCCGCGTTTGCGTTTGTGTGTGTTTTTTTGTTGTGTCATTTTTACGAATATTATTTTAGAATAGAAAGAGTCTATGGTTTTGGTAATTCAGTTGGCGGATGCGATTCGTCCAATTCGAGTGCGCGTGCGGATCGCCATTGCCGTGTTGCGACGGAACATTCACTGTCGTTTTTGCGTTTTTATTTTTTCGTCTCTTGCCTCGCGCCGTGCGGTCGAGGTCCCTCCATCATGCTGGTGCGCGATGCTTGTCTGTTCTCTTTTGGACGGCGCCAGCTGGCCGACCGTTTCACCGATCCTGGTTTCATGGTGTTCCTGCATAATCCAGCCTTGATCACCAGAGACACTTCCGAGCACCAAGAACGTACCGAAACTGGAGGTTTTCACATGTCGGGCCCTGCGAGGCGATACTCGTTCGACGCTGATTCGACATTTCCAGATGCTCGAAGTTATTTCTCGGATGTGGTTTTCTAGTACGATGGGAGTATGGAATCCTGGTCAGCCTGGCCCTGGCCCAGGGTCGGGCTGGCCAGTATCGGTGCGGTGGGCAGTTGGCCCGATCTCCACTTCCTTCTTAATAATATTTCTGTTGTTCCTACGTTCCTGCTGAGTAGCTTTGGTGGTTGTTGCTGGAACAGCTCGTGTGGCGCCGATTTTTTTAGTACACAGCGGGTAGATCTGAGCCGTGGTGAGGTCCCTGCCTGCGCTGCCATGGGGCCCAGAGGTACGCAAGCAAAGACCATGTCAGAACACATACGGTGAACGTGTTGATAGTTTCTACCTCTTGTCTTTTCTTTTGACAGAGAATGGGCACCCTCACGCCTTGCACAGGCCGAGAATGTCACGCCAGGTGTGGCTTTTTGTCTCGACGGATGATCTGATTATCTCTA
Source organism: Prorocentrum cordatum (assembly GCA_963575745.1). NCBI lineage: Eukaryota > Dinophyceae > Prorocentrales > Prorocentraceae > Prorocentrum > Prorocentrum cordatum. The sequence goes on along the minus strand of CAUYUJ010008225.1, from coordinate 246,541 downwards.
TAATCTGGCCTTTTCCTATGTTTCAGGGGCCCCTGAACATCAAGTCCAAACATAATCAACCACTGTGCTAAGAATCGATGCAAACGAACACAGCATACACACATGAAAACTCAATGAAACGTGGGTGATATTGACACGGGCGGAAAAAGAGGTTAGCACAGATACGCTGCCTGAACTCAGGGTTCCCCGGACGATTACCAGGAGACTCAAACAACAAAACTAAACAAAAGCTGAGTACCTTTCGGGAGCGGGACCGAAGCGAAACACAGACAGACATCACTGTCACCGCAGGTCCCGTGCACAAGCCAGTAAAACTCGAATGTGAAATTACCGGCGGTCGCGTCAGCGACATACATCTCCGTATTTTTTCAGCACGCCGGGCGATCGGTCGCTCTCGCCAGGCAAGCAAGTCCGCGCCTCGTGGGCGCTCGTAGTTGTGCATCTCGATGCACACCATCTCATGCCCGCCACGTAGCCGTAGGCTGGGTCCCCTTCGTCGTTCTCTATCCCATGAAAGCTCCGTGCGCGTACTCGGGCAGCTGCTGGAACCTTGGCGTCTGCGTGTCCAGGTTATAACGATTGCGCCTGACACATCATGTGACGCACCTTCTTCTGTCGTGGCTGCTTGGTGTTCACACCGGTCGTCATCTTCTCGGTCCCCTCGACGTAGTGCTTCTCCGTCGGCTCGGTCTCAGGCTCACGCGGCCTGATGCTCTTCTGCTCAGCGCTCGTCGTAGTCCAGCGCGTCCAGCAGGTGCCGACCCAGAATCCACAGCCAAAAGCCATGAGCATCGCCGTCAGGAATCCGAACGTAGCCAGCCTCGCCAGCAGGTTGTCCCAGCCGTCGTTGGTCGGTGGGTGGAGCAGCTCGACGCCCCTGGGCGTATATTGTATCACCTCAGCTCCAGAGCCAGTCGCTCCCGAAGCTGCCAACGTAGCTGCCGAACAAGCTCCACTCGCGCCAGAATGGCGCGTCCTGGCCTTAGCCTTCGCCTTCGCCACGGGCTCTTTCTCGAAGGTGTCGAGCAATTCTTCTCTTGCCTGGTCCAGCTCCTTCTCGCGTTGCTCCATCGCACGCTTGGTGAGCTTCTTGCCGGCCACGAAGTCGGGGTCGTAGCGCAAGGCATGAACTCCGCGGCGTAGCACATCCGCCATCATCTGGCGTGCCGAAAGCTTGGTAAGTCCGTCTGCCATCTGCTGCTGGGTGTTCACCCACTTCCACCTAGCGTTGACCTCTGCCAGCTGCTCGTTCACGATCTTCACCTCGATGGCCGTTCTCTTCTCTGCGATGCCCAATCCTGCCGTCGCTGACCGCGAGGCGTCGTAGAGGCACTTTGCGTCCGTGATGAACGGCGACTCTCCGAGGTATGTCATGGCGGTATCATGTCCGAGGTCAGGCCTCAGACTCACGGCCAAAAAGACCTTCACCCACATCAGCGCCGCGGCTTGCGCCTCGGCGGACAGACCTCAGACTCATGGTCCCAGCGCCGCGGCTTGCGCCTCGGCGGACAGAGAGCTCCTGCACAACCGCACCAGCTTCTTCGAGGCCCACTCCATGGCCACGAACGGTGTCGGGGTGCCGGCGTTGAGCTCGTCCTCGGGTCCGACGAAGATCTGATAGCCTCCTTGGGAACTTCCGTCAGGTCGGCTGGCCCAGCTCGCGTCTGAGTAGCCTCCAACGCGCAACTTACTCCACGGCCTGTCGAAGCCGAAGTACAGTCCCACATCCGCGTTGGCCTTCAGGAGCCGTGAATCTTTGTTCGCATCCAGCAAGTCCTGCACTGTCGCGTGTCCAGTCGCTGCGGCTCTGAACGATGCGGTCGCCGCCGCGATGATGACCCCCTGGGCTGCCGGCCAGTGTAGCTGGCCGTTCAGGGTCCTGAAACTCGTGAGCTCTTTCGGCGACAGCGTGCTGGTGGGATCTGCCCGCCGGTGCTTCTCCACGGTGATGGGCCTCGCCGCGTGCAGGTACTTCTCGAACTTGATGGTGATCGCGTGGGTGCTCAGGGACTGCTCCACCTCGCCGCCGGTGAAGACTAGGCTCGGTCCGAACTCCCACTTGCCGAACATGAACTTCTCGTTGAGCATGCCCAGCCGCGCCTGGAGGCACTCGGTGTCGTCCAGCTTGGCGTATAGGTCATCCTCGCAACTCACGTTCTCGCCGAGGTCGATGAAGTCGTCCACGTGCTTGCCGATCAGCCCGTCCACCACGAACGTCTGGCCGTCGAAGCTACACGCGTCGAGCGGGTCGTCCGAGGGCCGCGCGGCCCGCAAGGACAGCAGCAAGCAATCCTCGAGCCAGTGATTCCTGAACCCGATCTCCCTCGTGACTTCGTCGGAGCGGTAGTGCCAGAGTTTGGGCGACCGCGGGTCCCCAAAGCAAGGCTTGATCATCTTGAGCAACTGTCCTGGCTGCAGGCCGATCTGGTGTACAAGCGTGTCCCTCATCTCCTTCGTCGGGCTCGCGTACAGCTTGATGCCGTGAACACTGGCGTCCTCGGCCTGCAGGAATGCGGACTTCACATCCGCAGCGAACAGTCTCCACTTCCTCAAGGATGCCCACAGCATGACCGTGTGTCGGCCCAGCCTGGTCAAAGTGGGCACCTCCTTGTCAAGCTGGCCCTCGGCCACGTCGCGGTGCTTGAAACCTTGGTAGAGCACTCGAGCGTTGGCCACTGGCTGCCCGTCCTTCACCTTCCACTTCAGCAGGAAGCGTAGCGGGCAACACGCCGCTGGGTCCACCTCCGAATCGTCGATGGGTTCCCAGCCGTCGTTCTTGTTGAACACCTCGAGGGCCTCCAGCTTGGCTGCGTAGAGCTGCTCCCGCTCCTTGGGTGTAAGCCTCCCCTCCACGATGGTGGGGGCCTTCCTCTTGAAAGCCAGCATGTAGATTGTCTCGGTGGATTCTTCCAACAACATCATCTCGTCGTCCACCTCCTCGATGAGACACGACTCCTCCTGCTGCGGTGCGAGCCTGGCCCACGACATGCGGGCGCGTTTTGCCAAGGGGGTGCCGTCCAGCCTCTCGGCCTCCTCGATGCTCCTCTTGGCCATCGCCTCGATGTGAACTCTGCTCGGCTCCCTCGCAGCGTTGCCGCGCTCTCGCGCAGCGCTGGCCCCCGCAGCCGCGGGGTCTGGAGCCGCCTCCTCGCCAGCCTCGGCTGGCTGGTGGGCCTCGGGAGCTGCCGCGGCAGCCGCTCCACTCGGCTCCTCTCGTTCTTGTCCAACAGGATCTCCATCGGGGTGTCCCTGGGCGCCGGGCTGCTGTGCGCCCATGTCGTCCAGGGTGTCGTCGTACTGGGGCCGCTGGCCCCCCTCGGCGAGGTCGCTGAAGCTGCGGGTACCCTTGGTCCGCCTGAGCGCCCTCCTCAGCTTCTCGGTGGTGCTGTGTGGGCTGTCTGGGTCCTCGCGTCGTCCTTCTCGCTCTCGGGTCTCGCTGGACAGCTCGGGACGGAGCTGCTCCACCGTGCATCGGTAGATCGTGCGCCCGTGCGTGACCCACACCACGGACGTGTGCATCACGTCGTCCTCGTTGACCTTCGACTCCACCGCCGCCACCAGCGCCGGGCCATGCCAGTGGCACTTCTCCATGCCCGTCGACATCTCGGGCCGCCAGAAGTAGACCCACTCGCCGATCTGGTACTCGCGGCGTGTCGGCCTGCTGCGCGCCAACAGCGCAGCTCGCGCGGCACGAGAGCAGTTGGCCTCGATGAGTGCCGTCCCCGCCGCAGCGCGCCTGACCATCATCTCGTGCACCTCGCTCTTGGGATCGACCAGCGCGGCCTGCTCCGCCAGGCCGAAGTCCTCGTCGCACAGCGCGCCAGGCACCTTGGGCTGTGTACCCAGCACCAGCGTCGCGGGCGAATACCCGTGCACGTTGCGTAAGGTGTTCCGCTGGCTGGCGGTCATCCTGAGCGCTGTCTTGAGCGAGTCGTCGGGAAACTGCAGGTGGTACTTGCTGAGCTGCTCCCTCCTGACCGCATGGTTGCGCTCCATAAGTCCGAGCTTGTGGTGCGCGCCCTTCGGGATCAGGTTGAGCGTGATGTCGTGCTTGCTCATCCATTGGTGCATCTTTCTTGACGTGTGCGAGCCTGCCATGTCCATCCTCGTGGTGTCGGGCCTGCCAGCCCAGCTGATCCACAATTTCTGAAACAGCTTCACCTCCTTCTTGAAAGTCTCCTTCGCGATCGGGTAGTCCACCTCGTAGCGCGTAAACTCATCCATCATGGTCAAGATCTTTCGCTCCTTGTTCTTCCAGTTGACGTAGTAGACGTCGGTGTTCACGACCTCGTTGAACCGTTTAGCCTTCGGCAGCACAGCTACGCGCACTGCTCGAGGTCGTTGCCTGCTCAGGCACTTCACACTGGAAGAGCTTGGCACACTGGGGCCACTCGGCCGGGGCCTTCGCGTGCTTCATGGCGGTAGCCAGTGCCGCGTTGGAAGGGTGGCCCAGGCTGATGTGAGCGCGCTTGACCGCCCTGATCGTCGACACGTTGAAATGCTTCATCAGCTCCTGCATCACGTCGGTGTACTCGATGGCATCGATATCCTTGGAGACCTCCTCGGCGGTGTTGATATCCTCAATGTCATCGGCCATGCCCTGATAGGCGATCAAGTAGGCCATTCTTCGCGCCATCGGTCTCGGGTAGTTCTGAGCCTGCTGGGCAAGCTTGCCGCGCAAAACCACGTGCTCCTCGGTACAGCTGCATTTCATGTTCAGGTGGTGAACAAACTCTTTGTTCGTGGACTGGAGTCGCGTGGGCTTCTGGTACGGCATGAACTTACCCTTGATCTCGAACTTCGCGCCCAACCTGCACTGGTCGAGCCGGCAGTGGTATCCAGGCAGCTTCTGCCAGGTCTTGGTCTGCCAGTGTAGCCCCTGCCACGGGCCTTCTACGTGCGCATGACGTCCGCCGTTCTGCTGCTTCACAAAAGAATCTCGAACCATCTTGAGGAACGTCTTTTCCTCTCTCTGTCGGGTGAGGTTGATCTCCTTCGCGTGTTCCTCCGACAACTTCTCATTGACATGTTGCCAAGAACACCATATCCTGAATGGGGGTGCGAAGAAGATGTCATCGGGCTTCTCCTCATCGATCTTACTCAAGAAGCTGCGAATCACGTTGGGCTTGGAATAGTCCCAGCCGTCAGCCAACCTGAACTGGGTCACTTTGACCTGCGGGAACTCCAGCAGCTCCTCCGACAGCGCCCCTTGGTCCACGAAGACCTTCCAGACCACGCGCTCGCGGGGTCCTCTAAGCGTGTCCTTCATGTCGGTCTCCGCTTGCTCTAGGGCCAAGATCAGGTCTGAGTAGGTGTCCGCGTCCATGTCTAAGAAACCCTCTGTCGTCAGCGCCTCGTCGTCGCTGCCGATGTCGTAGAACTCCGGGACGGTCTCGATGTAGTAGGCGTCGGCGTCGGGCACCGACGAGTCGCTGCCGTCGTCGGTCTCCCCCTTCACAGAACTCCCCTCCGAGTCCTTGTCCGTCGAGTCGTCGCTGCTCTCCTCGCCGTCCGTGGGAGCGCCCTCGTTCATGGCGTCGTCTGCTTCCTTCCCGGCGCTGCCCAACAGATCAATGATGAAGTGGCCCTTCTCATCTCGTTCAGACTTCATCCAGCCCTTGTCGGGAAGGTCCTTCATCATGAACGTGCCTGCTCGCTAATCCTGAATGAGACCCCACTCCTCCATGCAGGGCCTGGCGATGAGCAGCGGCGTCCACCCCTCGACGAGGTGGATGGTGACTTGCTTCTTGATCCCGAACGGCCATACCGACAACGTCACTGCTTTCTTTGCCTCAAGCGTCTTACCGTCTCCGAACCTGAACCGTCGATCACTCTTTTCATACTTGACCTCGTGCAGCAAGTGCTTCACGCGCAGCAGCTCCTCCCACTGCGCCCAAACCTTGTCGCCCATGACGGGCCGTGTTGCGCCTCCGTCGCTGATGCCCTTGCCGACCGTAAGCAGGAACACCTCCTCGGTCGAGTTCGCGTACTCCAACGTCTCGACGTCCTCGACCATGTTACCTGACTCGGTCTCCGGCCTGCTGAACCCGCCGTGGCGGAACCTCTTGAATCTCGGGCCGTGCTGCTGGGTCGATCCCGTCCCGGTCGATCCCGCACTCGATGCAGGCGGCGAGCGGGTGAACGGGGCCTTCGGGAACTTGAACGCTGATGGATCTCGTCGTGGCTGACTGGATCCTTTGCCTTTGCCTTTACCCTTGCCACGTCCACGTCCCTTGCCTTTGCCTGGGGCTTGGGCCGGTCGTGCTTCACGGTAGTTGTTGTCGGGCGCCACGGCGACGATCGGGTAGAAGCCTGTGGACTTCGCGATCTCAGCCACACGCTTCTTGGCATCCACGAAACTCAGGTAGGCCTCGTCGCACGCGAGCTGAGCGTCCTCAACATCCTGGGGCAACTCCTCCGCGATCTCGGCCTCCTCGTCTGCATCTTCGTACTCGTACTCATCTTCATCGTCATGCTCTTCCTCCTCCAGGTACGTGTCCTCGTAGCTCAGGCCTCGTTCCCACTCGTAATCGTTCGTGTAGTGAGCATCGTCCTTGGTGTTCTGCCCGAGCAGCATCTTCTCCACTCGCTTGACGTCGCGCTTGTCGGGCAGACCCTCGGCTCCGTACGTGTCGAGCAACGCCTTCTTCACTTTCAGCCAACTGAGGCCGTCTACGCATTGACTCCGAACCTGGGCGGCACCTGACGGTGGGATCGCCGCTCTTGTGAGGAGGTGCCAGCCCGCTAGCATATCTGGGATCTCCATGCCTACTTCCTTCAGCTTCCTTATGTCGCGCTGATGTCGTAGGCAGTACAACTTCATGGATTCCTTCTCCTGGCGGGCGAACCTGCCGAAGAACTGATCCGTCCGGGCTGGCAGCTCAGTCTGGTTATCATACTTGTAGTACTCATCCAGGACCTTGAACAGCGGCCTGAAGGCCTCGTCTGTCTCTAGCAGGTCCAGGTCGATCTCTTCCGTAGCCTCAGCCGCCTCTCCTTGCAGCGAGTTCATGACCAGAAACGCTTCCTCGCTGATGGCGGTCGTGCCGCGCTTGCGGCAGCACCTCTCGAAAACCTCTAGCTTTCGTCTGAAAGCTCGGTAGCCGTCGGTCTTCAGCATCTCGTAGCTGGGCGCCGTCTTGGACAGGCCCGCGTCGAGTCCTCTGCCCCCGTCCCAGTTGGAACTCCCCTGGCGCCACCAGCCTCCGCCCGTCCAGCCAGCCCACTCCTCGGCGTAGGCTGCCTCGTCGCCCTCGCTGCCGGGGACCCGAGTGGTCGCAGCAGCGGGGTCCACGCCGCTGGCAGCCGAAGCAGCCGCGGCGGCAGGGGCGAGGTGCCCAGCGGCTTCGCCGGCGGCGGTCCTGGCGGCTTCGCCGCTCCGCGGGGCGGCGTCGCGCCAGCCGGCATGGCGCGGGGACGGGGTGCCGGAGATGGGTGTGGATCTCCGGCTCCGCTACCAATCTCAACCGATGGCAGCACACTACGTCTGTCTCGGGATGTACGTGATCTGATTATCTCGATGATCTGGGAAAGAATACGCAACCTTTTCCTATGACTCAGGGGCCCCTGAACATCAAACGGCAGCGGTCCAAACATAATCAACCACTGTGCTAAGAATCAATGCAACGAACACAGCATACACACATGAAAACTCAATGAAACGTGGGTGATATTGACACTTTGTGGGTTTTTAAGGGGGCTGTGGGGAGACGGTTCGCAGCCGGCAGCCGCCGTGAATAGCTGGCGGGATTGCTCGAGAATTTTAGGATTAAGCGGAAGTGGAGGCGAACGAGGAGGAGGAGGAGGAGGAGGAGGAGGAGGAGGAGGAGGAGGAGAAGGAGGACGAGGAGGAATCAATGAGCAGGATGAGAGGAAGCTGATCAGAGCCTGCCCAACCTTTCCTGGGACAGGGTAATTAAGGTAGTTCTCCAAGCGTACCCCCTTTGGTTGAGATGGTTGCTGCGATACTCGAAGGAGACGGCACCCATCCCCTCCCAGGAGTGGTAGCCCAGCCGGCGGGGCCAAGGTATCCCCAGTGGGGAGAGGATGGCTTCTTGGCCAGGGTATGGGCTGCTTTGCGAATCGAGCGGGAATTTGGGAGCATCGGCAGTGCAATGATTTTGAAGGTTTCTTTCTTTGGACCCCTCGACACACAGAAAACTAACATGTGTGGAAGGATGCGGTAGATCTCGGATGATCCATGCAGTTAAGCACACTGCGCCTATTTGCAGCATTGCGCCGATGTCCGTCGGCAGTGTATGCGCGCACGGCAAGCGATTGTAAACTTGAATATGTTAGCATGTGCAGACCATGCCGGATTTGTGGTAAAGCGGCTGAGCGATTTTGTTGTGTTCGCAGTTTGCGCAAGTGCATATACGCATAGCACCCCGCAGATGCGGATAAGAGTGAGGGGGCGGTGGGGACGTCGGCAGTCTGCGACACTCTGGAGAAGCCCGCCGCAAGCGCCTAAGTTTCACGAATTATACAACGAGCCCTCCGCAGGCGCCGATTCTGTTCGTTAACAAAAGTGTGGGTAGGTCGCGGGTGGATTGGGGGTGGGTCGCAAATGGGTCGCGGCTGGGTCGCGGCTGGGTCGCGGGTGGGTCGCGGGGTGGGTCGCGGGTGGGTCGCAAGTGGGTCGTGGATGTGTCGTGTGTGGGTCGCGGATGGGTCGCGGTGTGGGTCGCGGGTGGGTCGCGGGATGGGTCGCGGGTGGGTCGCGGGGGGGTCGCGGGTGGGTCGCGGGGTGGGTCGCGGGTGCGTCGCGGGTTGGGTCGCGGGTGGGTCGCGGGGTGGGTCGCGGGGTGGGTCGCGGGGTGGGTCGCGGTGTTGGTCGCGGGGTGGGTCGCGGGTGGGACGACGACAACAAACAACAACGGCAACAACAACAGCAACAACAATTACAACAACAGCAACAGCAACACCACCAACAACAACAACGCAACAGCGCAACACCGCAACAAGTCGAATTTTCACAACGTTCCCCCATTTCGGCCACGCACCCAGGCACAATTAATGACCGTTCCGCCCCTTTGCCTTGATATATGTATTTACATATATACACCTGTATGTACATATAATTGTTTACAAACACACATACATATATATATATGTACACAAGGCTACATTGGCGCTGCGCGCCATGCACCTTGGTCCTCTGAGTTTCGCACGCAAGCGGGGTGCGTGCGTGCGTACATGCGCGCATGCATGTATACACGCGCACGCGCATGCACGCTCTGCTCATATATCTGTGTGTATACAACACATGTATACTGTTGTATAGGTGTATACATATTACATACAAACATGTGTATGTATATGTATATGTCAATCGCAGGTGTTTGTTGGTGCACGCACCTATATGTAATTATGGGTGCGCATACACATGTGTATCTCAGGCGGTAATGGCTGACCGCCCTGTGCAGGGCATCTCGCAACTCAGAGGTGCGAGGGTCTCAGGCGAAAGTAGCCAGACTACTACGGGCCAATGCATCTCCAATGTCAGCGATGCGAGGATGTTTCAAGCGAAAATGAACTGACCACCTCAGCTGAGGACATACCCGAACCTGGAATTGCGAGGATGTCTCAAACGAAAATGGCCTGAACACCTCAGCTCAGGGCACCCCCGAATCCAAAATTGCGAGGATGTCTCAGGTGAAAGTGGCGGACTACTCTGCGGCAGGGCATCTCGGAATTCAGAATTGCGAGGATGTTTCTAGCGAGAGTGGCCGGAGCACCTCAGCTCAAGGAGCCCCGGAACCCAGAGTTGCGAGAAGGGCTCTAGCGGAAGTGGCCGGACAACTTTTGGGCAGAGCTTCTGTGGGGTTAGAGTTGCGAGGATGTCTCAGCCGGCAGTGGGAAGGAGGCAGGCGAAGGGAAACAGTAATGGGAGGAGTCCCGCGGACCCGAGGACATGCAGGCACGAACGCTCAGGACTGGAAGTCATGGCATGGTCGCTGGAACTGCCGCGGATGCAAGAAGTTGGGAGCTGGCCTCCGTGAGCGTTGAAAGACAGGAGGACCTGAGAGAGGGACTCAACGACGGGCGCCGCCAGAACCTTTGGGAAAAATCTGGAGGCCTTGTGAACGTGTCGGAGTGCTACGTGTCTGATTGCTACGCGGCAAGGCGTATCCGAGGTTGACGTTGCGAGGATGTCTCAGGCGAAACAGGCCCGAGCACTATGGGGCAGGGCATCTCCGAAGTCAGCTGTGCGAGGGAGTCTCAAGCGAAGAGTGGTCTGACCACCTCAGGCCGGAAGGTCGAAGAACCCCCTTGCAAGAGCGTCCGAGCAGCCCCGGGGGAGCTTCCCAGCAGGTCGAGCAGCCCAGGAGGGGCTTCCCAGCAGCCTGGGGAGTCCGAAATGCGTTCGGGGGGGGATGTGTATGTGCACATGTGAACTTATTTTGCGTATGTATGCATGTGCATGTGTATGTATGTATGTATGTATGTATGTATGTATGTCTGTATGTCTGTATGTCTGTATGTCTGTATGTCTGTATGTCTGTATGTCTGCATGTCTGTATGTCTGTATGTCTGTATGTCTGTATGTCTGTATGTCTGTCTGTATGTATGTATGTATGTATGTATGTATGTATGTATGTATGTATGTGTATGTATGTATGTATGCATGCATGCATGCATGCATGCATGCATGCATGCATGCATGTATGTATGTATGTATGTATGTATGTATGTATGTATGTATGTATGTACGTGTGGATATCAAATGACAGCGTCTTCCAACGTCTGAACGTCCCAAGAGCGTTTGACGCTCGTTTTACACGGTCATTTGTTGTTAAACGATGTCTACATCCGTGCAATAATTGCTTTGCAAGGAAATTCCATGTAAAACGCTCTTGGGCCGTCTTGGGCCGTTCGTGGCCCGAAAAAGCGAAAACCGAAACAACCTTCAAACCTTACAAATCAATGAATTTTGCCTCTTTGGGCCCTCTTGGGGGCCCTCTTGGGCCGCTTTGGGATTCTCTTGGGCCGTTTTGGGGTCCTTTCGGGCCGTCTTGGGGCGTCTTGGAGGCCTTCGGCCGTCTTCGGGCTGTCTTGGGTGCCTCTTGGGGCCCTCTTGGGAGCCCCTGGGGGTGCTCCTGAGGCTCTCTTGGGGCCGTCTTGGGGCTCCCTTGGTAGTTTTCGGACCCTCTTGGGCCGTCTAGGGGCCCTCTTGGGCCGTTTTCGAGCCCTTTGAGGGGCCTTTGGGGCCGTGTTGGAACGATCTTTGGAGCCTCTTAGGCCGTCTTGGGCCGTTCTTGTCCCGGAAAAGTGAAAACCGAAAGAGCCTTCAAACATCATTGAAAAATCAATGAATTTTGCCTCTTCGGGCCCTCTTGGGAAGCCTCACCGAAGCCTCTTGGGGCATTTGGAGGCCATGTTGAAGGTTCTGGTGTGCTTTGGAACAGTCGACGAGCTGTCTTGGGCAATATTGGAGGCCTCTTTGGATTTTCCGAGAAGGCCATAAGGCAGAAGGAACCCTTTGCAAGGGCGTCCGAGCAGCCTGGGCGGGGCTTCAAGCAGCCCGGGGAGTCCGAAATTCGTTAGGTGTGGGGGGGTGCGCTTTTTCCGGGGTCCCCGGCCCTATATTCATATACATATGTATATGAACACACACATATATATATATATATATATCTCTCTCTATATATATATATTTAAAGAGGTGCGTCATGTAACGACTGACGTTTTTTGCCCCCGCTGGTTCGGACGTGAACGTTGGAATTGTGCCGGTATCAAGTGTCGAATCGGAGTAGGGTTGCCGTCTATCATTGTTTACAGAAGCTATACTGCGCGCGCTAATTCGATTTGTCTCCACGACAGGTGTACTGTGTATTCGGCGTGTGTTCTCTCAGCTTTTGATGCAGAGGATCCTAGCAAGACGGTGTCACGCTTTCGCGAAAGAAAGTGAAGCATCGTACGGTGCGTCGAATGCACACAAGATGTTGGCGATGTATATTTGCCGGCCGCGCGGTTGAGACCGCTATCTATGACGTTTTGGCGTTTGCATTGGGGGCCGAATCATAAGCTCATCAACGGTTGTTGTAACGTATTATTGGTGGCGTGCCATGAGAGTGGATGGTGATGCCTCGTGCAAGCGCACTGGTTTGGTAGTTTGTCGCGTTGTCCATTGCATAGGCGTGCATGTGAAACATTTTCTAAATTGATCATGCTTGCCATACCGGCTGTCTTGAGCGAGGCGATGGAATTGCTTTGGGAGACACTGTCGTTGAGCAGGATTCCGCGTATTGGGAGGTTGCGGGAGAGTTGGGTTGAATGTTCCGTATGAATTGTTGTTCGAAGTTGAGCTGCATATTGCATCTTCAGGCGTGATCGCGACATGTGCATTGTAGTGTATCGTATGACAAATTCGGTTTTGGCTCACACATACTTATGGTTTGCTGGTGCATCGGTGAACGCATGCTCGGCAGTGGAGGGGCAAGGTTGAAGTATTGGATCTCGGAGACAATCGAGGTGGTGCGACTTGCCAAATAGGACTGGGTGACGTGGTATGCGGACAGCAGCACACCGCATTTCCGCACTTCCAGTGAATGATTTGATGCAGTACCGAAGCGCAGGCTCGGTCGAGCTGGCTCTCCCGATCAGGCTCGGTATAACCAACTTGGGGCCATTTGCGAAGCAGTGCTGGGATGCCGCAGAGGGTCGCAGTCGTTCCGTTGCATGGTCGTTGCGTTGCCTCTTGGGGACTTTTTGTGACCTTTTTGGGGCCTCTCGGGGACTTCTTTGGGGTCCTCGTCAGACAGGCTGCTGGGGGCCTCCTGGGGTTGGATGCCACTTGGGTGTCTGGGTGCCGTTTTGGGCGCGCGATGGTTCTGCCAGGCTCTCCCGACGGTGCTCGACAGAAACGTCTTGGGGCCGTCCAGGGTGATTTGTGGCCCGTCGTTTTCGTGGCCCCTCGTGCTTCCTGGCCCTTCTGTTGCCCAGCGATTTCAGGATCTCAATGCTTCGTGTATCCCCGCCAGCCCATCGCAAATCGACACCCAGGCGAGCTGAGACGATCACGGAAGCGAAGGAGCAACATGAGGGACAGTCGTTATCGTTCGAGGGAGGAGGATGAGGAGGAGGAGGAGGAGGAGGAGGAAGAGGAGGAGGAGGAGTAGGAGGGGGAGGAGGAGGAAGATGAGGAGGAGGAGGATGAGGAGGAGGAGGAGAAGGAGTGGGGAGGAGGAGGAGGAAACGGAGGAGGAGGAGGAGGAAGAGGAGGAGGAGGAGGAGGAGAAGGAGGAGGAGGAGGATGGTGGTGGTGGTGATGCTGATGATGATGATGAGGAGGAGGAGGAGGAGGAGAAGGATGAGGAGGAGGAGGAGGAGGAACACGGCGACCAGACGAGCCAGAAGCCCCTTGATTGCCCCTCGGAGTCTCCTCGATATCGCTTGGAAGCTTTTTGGAGGCCTCTTGGGGCGTTTGGGATGCATCTTGGCGGGCCCAGGGCCGTCTTGGAGCGTCTTGCGTGCCCTGGGGATCCTCCTGATGCCTCCTGGGGGTCTCCTGGCAGCCTATTGTAGGCCCTATGGGCGCCTCTTGGGGCCGTCTGGGCGCCTCTTGGGGCCCCCTTTGCTCGCTCTTGGGAGCTTTAGGGGCGCTCTTGAAGCCATCATGGAAGACATCGGTTAACCAATAGGGGAGCTTCAATTGGCCTTGCCCTTCTAGGATGTATACAGTCACCTCCTGGGGCGCTCTTGGGGCTCTCTTGTCGCGATCTTTGGCGTTCTTTGGGCCGCATTGGAGGCCTTTTGAGCCCCTCCTGGAGCCTTCTTAGGCCATCTTCAGCCACACCGAGGTCTCGTATGGCCATCGGAAGCGAACAGGCGAGGAAGCAAAACACATCGGTTTCTTTAAGTTTTCGTAGGACTGGTCTCTTGGGGACCTCCTTGGGGAGCTTTTTGGCCACTGGGAGCAGTCTTGGAGCGTTCTTGGGGTCTCTTGGAGCATCTTGGGGGCCATCTTGAGACATCTTGGATATCCTGAGTCATCTTGGAGGTCATCTTGGGCTCTCGGAGGTGCTCTTGGAGCCGTCTTGGGCCGTCTTGGACGTTCCAACCCCACCGGAACCACCCCCGTCCAGGTCCAGAGGAGGGGGTAAGGGGGTTGGAAGGGGAATCTCTCTAGACCACCTACGCCCAGAGGGCTGGTGGGATTTGGTTGTTTGGCGGCCCTTCCTTGGTTCTGGTGTGGCCTCTTGTGTATGGTGCTCTCCCGCTGCCCATCAAATTCGGATATGTTGATCCGTGGCTCGTGGCCTCTGGTCCTCGTTACTTTCTTTCAACGTGCTTAGTCCTTTCGTGGCCCGCTTGTGGATTTGATTGTCTGTGGCTCGTGGTCTGTGACGCTTTTGCTCTTGTGGCCTCTCGTGCTTCGTGTCCTCTCTTGCCCGTATCTGATCGGCGTTGGGTTTAGCCGTCGTGTCCCGTGGTCCATGGCCCGTGGTCCTCACGGCCCTATCGTTCTCTACCAACTCTGCTTCTGGCTGCTGGATGCTTGTTGTCCATGGCCCTCACGATTTCTCGCCTTCGGTGGCTCGCCAGCCCTAGAGTAGGTCGTGGCTTTGCCTACCTTAGGGCCCCATCATTGCCCGCCAACTGTAAATACAGTTCCTCGTAGCCGAGCAGCCAGTGGCCCGTGGCCCTTGTGGCCTCTCGTGCCTGGCGCTGCCCCCTTTGGCCCGCCGAGTTGAGATTTGGTTGTCCATGACCAGTGGCGGCTGGTGGCCCATCGTGCCTGGTGCCCCCCCCATGGCTCGCCAACCTGGTGCTGGTTGTCAGTAGTCAAGGGAGGATAAATCACCCTGACCCCGATATTTGGCGTTTGCTGAACGGCCCTGGGCGTTTGCTAGAAAGCCCCGCCCTGTTCGATCCCTGCCCTGGGTGCGTTTACTGAACGGCTTCGCTCGTCGGGGTGCTTCTTATGGGGTGGCTTCTCTGCCCTCGAAGTAACTCGGGCTCTGTGGTCCATGGCCTCGCGTGGCCTCGTCGTGCTTCGTGCCCACTCTTGTGGACCGCCTGCTCTTCGCTGGGCTGTCAGTGGCCTGCGGCCCGCGGCCCGTCGGCCTCGTGCCCTGCGACGCGTCGCGCTCCCTCGTGGGGACTTGGCCCGCCAGCCTGGGCTTCGGGCGCGCGTGCTCTGGGGTCCGTGGCCACTGGCCCTCGTGGCCTCTGGTGCTCGCGGCCTCCGCCCCGTGTTCGGCGCGAACGACATGGGGGTGCGGGAAGGATGGGTACGGTGCCCAACAGCAGTGCCTGCTCATTTTGACCAGGACTCGCCCGCGCCGCCGCGGCCGCTGTCCACTTGAGACAAAGACCGCCTGCCCAACAGCGGCTGCTGTCGGTTTTGGGCAACGACATTTGTTGTTGGGCATCGTGCCCCTTTCTTCCGTATCCATTTCGGGCGTCCAAATTTGTAGTTTGTGTGTGTACTCTCCTTCACCTCCGTCCCCTCCTTATCCGCTGCCCTGTCGCCTTATGCGTTGACATTCGGATTCCCATGGCCTCAGAGGAGAAAGCCTCTCGGGCAGGGTAGGCCCTCTGATCGTTGCCCCCTCGTGGCTCGCTCGTGGCCCAGCAGACTCTGTCCGCGGACCGTTTTCCCCTCGTGGTGCCCTTCTAGCCCGGCCCTCTGATCGTTATCCCCTGGTGGCGCCTCCCGTGATCCCCTCGTGGCTCTTGACCTCTCCGTGGCCCAGCCCCCTCTGATTTTGATCCCCCCGTGGCCCCCGAGTGGCCTGGTAGACTCTGGGCTGGATCCTGCCCGCCCGCGGTCCGTGGCCCGCGGCGGGCTCCCGGCGGGGCGCACGGCCTGCGCTCGTGTGCTCGTGGCCAGGCTGCCCGATTGCCACCCCCCCTCCTCCTGCTCCTCGTTCTCCTCTTCCTCCTCCTCCTCCTCCTCCTCCTCCTCCTCCTCCTCCTCCTCCTCCTCCTCCCCCTTCTCCGCCTCCTCCTCCTCATGCTTCTCCTCCTCCTGCTCCTCCTCCTCCTGCTCCTCCTCCTCCTGGTTCTCGTGTGTCGGCCACGGGCCTCAGCCCGCTTTGCGTCGCAGCGCGGCAGAAGCAGTCCGCACGCGCGCTTAAGCGGGCCGGGAAACGGAAGACGCTGATTGTCCGGCGGCAAGAGGGGGGTGAGTTAGGCGAAAGCGGCCGCGTATGACGGAAAAAGGGGGGGAGGCACCCACAAGGCGAGGTGCCTCGCCTTGGAGCGGCCGGGGCGGCCAGCCAGTGCTGCATCACCCTAGCAGTGAGCGCGGGGCGGCATCACAGCCACACCCAGCCAGGGGACACGGAGGCACATCTTTGCCCAAGAGCCAGGCACATCTTTGCCCAAGAGCCAGACACATTTTTTGACACAGGGCCGGTTCGCCCCGCTTCGGTCCCCCAGACCACCACATATCGATCCGGCTCGAGAAGTGCCGCAGGAGGATGTGGTCTAATTGCGGCTCGTTTTTTTGTTTAATTGTTTTTATATTTTGTCCATTTTGTTATGTTTGTTGTTGTTGCGGTTGTTGTTGTGGTTATTGTTGCTGTTGCTGTTGCTGTTGCTGTTGCTGTTGTTGTTGTTGTTGTTGTTGTTGTTGTTGTTGTTGTTGTTGTTGTTGTTGTTTGTTGTTTGTTGTTGTTGTTGTTGTTGTTATTATGATTGTTGTTTTTGTTCTTTTTTGTTTGTGGTTATCGTTGCTGCTGTTGTTGTGGTTGTGGTTGTTTTTTTTGGTTGGTGTTGTTGTTGCTGCTGCTGTTGTTGTTGTTGTTGTTGGTGCTGCTGTTGAACTCTAATTACTGAAGAATAATTATTGTTGATCCCCCCTCCGGCGGACATTGTTTTTTTTCAATTGAAGTGCCCCTTCCGGGGCTCGCACCCTGTTTTTTATCAGGGAAAGTCGTGGGCATCAAACTGCGTTGTTGGCCCCCCGGACAACAACAACAACGGCTCCCGCCTGATATTTCCTCCAAATTTACTCAGGACCCCCGCCCCCGCCTGGGACTTCCTCGCAGTTTACTCAGGCGGAGGCGCTCCCGCCTGAGACTTCCTCGCAAATTACTCCGGACCCCCGCCCCCGCTTGGGACTTCCTCGCAGTTTACTCAGGCGGAGGCGCTCCCGCCTGAGACTTCCTCGCAAATTACTCCGGGAGCGGCGCTCCCGCCTGGGACCTCCCTCACAACTGAGCATCAAACTGTGTTGTTGGCCCCCCGGACTACAACAACAACGGCTCCCGCCTGATACTTCCTCCACATTTACTTAGGACCCCCGCCCCCGCCTGGGACTTCCTCGCAGTTTACTCAGGCGGAGGCGCTCCCGCCTGAGACTTCCTCGCGCATTACTCCGGGAGCGGCGCTCCCGCCTGGGATCTTCCTCACAACTGAGCCCTGCTGAACTCTCAATACTGAAGAATAATTATTCTTGATCCCTCCTCCCTCCCTCCCCCCACTCTTTTCCTCCTCGCTCTCCCTTCCTCCTTCCCCCTGCTCTTCCTGTTTTAGGGGCTGCGCCAACTACACGTGGCGAGTAAAAAAGATATACCCTCAAAGGGGTATGACCGAAGACGAAGAGGGTGGGTATCGAGGGTTTGGGATTTACATATTGAGTGACGCGCGCGCATATAAGAGCGATCAGTCTTAAGATGATTGTTGTTGTTGTTGTTGTTGCTGTGGTTGTTGTTGTTGTTGTTGTTGTTGTTGTTGTTGTTGTTGTTGTTGTTGTTGTTGTTGTTGTTGTTGTTGTTGTTGTTGTTGTTGTTGTTGTTGTTGTTGTGTGCGTTTTTCGCTTTGGTTGTTGTTTTCGATATGCAATTCTATTCATATTGTTTTTTGACTGTTATTTGTATTTTGGGATTGAAGCGTCGGGCGAGGTATCCGAGCTATCGGATCGGCTTCTGGGCCTTGCTCCACACGCGGAAGCCAAGGGGCTGCGGGGCCACAGGCGACCGAACAGGTTCTCGGGCTTCACGGTGTGGGGGCCGGGGGCGGCCGCGACACGGGAGGGCCTTTCGTGCCTCATGGCCTTCTCGCGGCCTGCCGTTCTTCCGTACACAATTGATTTGTCCGCCAATTCGATATTGTCGTCGAGTCATATTTGTAATGTTTGTAGATCTAGAACGTCCTACGCATTTCCCATGGAGTCGGGAAGCATATTAATTTCGGAGTAAATCTATTCAATCGACGATCCCCTACTCGAGTTCTTAATTTCGGATACCAGAAGCATGATTTTTTAGGGTCTGGGCGACCGCGATCGGCCCTTTCTTTCCCCCGCCCAGATCGCGTCGCGTTAGTTTGCCCACATTCGCGAATATTTCCCACGGATTCTTCGAGGATGTCCTGAGATTTCTGGCGGCCTCCCTTCGTGATGTGATGGGGGGGGGGGGCGACGAACTCCCCCCCCCTCTCCCCCGATCACGCCATTTTGTAGGCGTGCAAGAAAACTAGCGTCAATGTTAACATATAAACATCAGACTATTAAAACGCATATATAGATATACACATGTGTGTATATATATATACATATATAGATATGTCCAAGCAGCTTGGCCCAGAGCGATTCTTTAGTCCATCTCAAGGGGGGTAGTGAGCCGTCAAAGCGCGATTTCGGGATCCACCGTGCGCTGTGACCCCGTGGCCGCGAGAGAGGGTTGGTGTGCGACCAGAAACGATTCCGTGGCCCAGAGACATGGCGACATTGAGCGACAGACAATCGCGAAATATGATACAGAACAATTGCGGCAAAACGACGTGCGATTACGACATGTTGGATTCGCGAAAGAAACAACCACAGGTGGCAGACACCATAGGCATGAAACGTACGGAAACACCGAAGTAACATGGTGCATCGGATGAACGCAGCATGCCGAGCAGCTGTGCCAGAACAATCACACAAACGGTGCCAGGCGACTCGCGGAGATTCGGTGGCGGAGGCGACAGGCGCATATCAAACACAGCGTACTATCCGAGCTTAGTATTCTCGCGACGGGTGAGCCCAGAATCCAAAACAACGATATGCGACCATGAGATATTAGTTCCAGCCGCAATGCATCGTATCACACAGTGGCAGGGCCAACAGCACGGCATATTTGCATCTTTATAGCATGGACGGGAGACGACGAGTGGAATTAGTTTGAAGCCGTGGCGAACATAGGAATTACAGTCGTATACAGTGCTATCAAATATCGGCAGGTAGGCACAAACACATGAATTTCACAACGAGTTAATGGCACAGTACCCGTATTCAAGCTTGGCGTTGGAATTTGTGGAGAATGCTGGTATACTCACGAGATAACATTTACGAGCATGTGTGATGCATGTTTTATGCGCGTGGAAGGTACCCTACCATACACATGGCATTTTGCCAGAACATGGAGGGAGTAATGATTCCACTGATTGAACCAAACTATGCTGCCACAAATATCATGGGCAAACACTATCTTCAATCGACGTACGCGTCAGTTTTTAGACAGGGGACGTTCGAAACGACATATTTCGGTCTGAGTTCCGAACTTCGTGGCTCGTGTGTCTCCTGCCTTTCAGGCGGGTCATTCAGCCTTCTTCTGGGATGCCACTCTGTGTCGCTGGGTCGTGCATTCCTTCTTACAGGTGGCCGTCGTTCTGGCCTCGCTTGTTCGATGTCCGATACCACGCGCTTGCGGCAGCTGGCTCTCCTCGTCTGCGTGCTGTTCGGTCTTTTGCGATTGTTCTTCGTGGGCGATACCGCGCGTACCCATCATCAGTACACTCTTTGTTTTGTTCCCCTGCATTCTCCTTCCCCTCCCTCCTCTATCATATGCTCCACTCTGCTCCCTTGCTTCCTCAGGATACAGCGCCTGGGAGGTGACTTCAGAATCGGCGCTGATATATCCCTGGTCGAAAACTGGCCTAACCTGATGTAGTTCAATTCAATCAAACCGAAGACCGTTGAACCGGGGTACAATCGGCCGTCTCCAGCTCAACCCCGGGCTCATTCCAGCCTGATCCGGCTCAAGGGCCTCTTGATCGGGTGTTGCTAGAAGTGCCCCTGGCACAAGGTGCCCCCAGGATTTCGAAGGAGGCCCCCACGACCTCCAGACCACCCGTCACGAGGCCCAGAGGGCCCCAGGGGCTCCAAAATTGAGCGGAAGACTGGGGGCACCTTGAGCTAGGGGTACCTGTAGCAACCCCTGGTGAACGGGCCCAATAGCTTTTAATCGTTCTGATGAAGACCTCTCAGGAGTTGCCTCCTGACCTTTTATTCTGCTCCCCTCCTTCCCGTCCCCCCCCCACCCCGTTCCTCTATTTCTCCTCCACCCCTCCCGCTTTTTCCCTGTCCTCACATCTCTTCCCTTGCCTTCACTCCCTTCGACCTCCTCGCCCTCCTCTTCCTCGTATTCCCTCCTCATCTTCCTCCCCTCTTCTCCCTCTATTCCTCCTCCTTTCCATCCATTCCCTCCTCCTGTCCTGCTCTCACCTCCCTTCGTTCGCCTTTACTCACTTCGACCTCTTCACCTACGAAGGAGGGCATTTAATGAAGCGGAGCCGTTGTCGTTGTACCGTTTCGGGGTCTGGGCTTGAAGCCCTGCCGACACAAGGACAGCATGAAGCAGAGGAAGTTCTTCTCTTGCTTGACTCCGGGCGTCTTGCTGTCTCGCCTGTTGTTACTGCGAGGATGCTGCGCAAATCGCTGCCGAGCAACAGGGGAGGAACATGAGGAGGAGTGTGTCATGACGCCGCCGTTTGGAGGTCTGGTCCAGCGGTGGGCTGCTCGGACGCGGCATTCTCAGCTCTTCAGGTGGTCGAACCGGACACGACGACACTGGTCAGAGGCCAACAACACCTGTACACGATCAGCTTCCGCTAGCCTGCGTTTGAGCACATTCTTTGGTGCACGCGAGGCCGCGGAGGGTGTATCGACCAAGAAGCAAAAGGCCCGCCCCACCTACGGCCCTGTATGTTGCGCTACGGTCCATGGGGGTCCGTAGCATATACCATGCAAAATCCCACGACAGATTTGCTGGTGTACGCTGAGCCCCGCGGGGCCGTAGGTGGGATGGTGTCGTCTGTTTTCTGGCCCAGTGTGCATGTTGGCGTCCCAGTGGGGCCCGTCTGCTCGGCGGAGGCACGCGGGGTGAGGTTCAGCAGCGTGCGTGGGCCTCTCCGATGGGAGGGTGCCTGGCAGGGCTTGAGGGGAGGAGTGGCCCACGACCTGAGCGGCCAGCTGCTGGACTCGCAGCTCGGGGCCAGCCAGGGCTCCTGGACGGTGGGCGGTGGGGGAGGTTGGGGGGCTGCTGCTGGGGGCGGTGGCGCCGTCTCCGAAGAAGAAGAAGAAGAAGAAACATAATAATAATAATAATAACAAAGAAGGAGAAGCAAACATTAAGTCGGGCATGTCCCGCTACAAGAGGAATCCTCCTATAGGAGGACATGCCCGACCTAAGACAAGCAGACACAAACATAAACTTTCGGAGCTCCGCGCGGATCTTGGACCTGTGCTGGTCCCTCCCCCCCCTGGATGCTCCGCGCGCCAGGAAGAGAGGGGTCCAGCCCCGATCCAAGACAGCCTGCGCGGAGCTCCGACGGTTTAAATGTTTATCCGTGTACTTATTCCTTTCAGGGGGAAGAGGACGAGCAGGAGGAGGAGGAGTAGGAGGAGGAGGAGGAGGAGGAGGAGGAGGAGGAAAGGCGTTCTGGCCGAGGGCGGTTGGAGGACCTCAAGTGGTCACACAGCCGAGACTGTGCCAACCGTTTGCGCTGCCCCAGCGGGCCGCCACTTTTGTTTCTCTCTGGGACGAGGGCCCCACTGTACACCACGAAGAGATTGTTCGAGCCAGCCTGGCACCGCAGGCAGACATCACGACGAACCCTCGCGAGGGTATTCCTACAGTTAGTCAAGGCACGGCACACCCTGGACGCCCATCACGCCGGCCCACGGACAACAGTCGAGGGCATGGCAAGCAAGGCGCCCAAGTGGGTATGTGCGTGCGGAAGGCGTCTCCAGCCGTGGCATTTGCTCTGTACGTGTGGCACGGGCTATCGACAACGAAAACGCCAGCGCTCTCACTCCAGTCAACGGCTCGTTGCAGCACATGATCGGGAAACTCAGGCATATATTCAGAAGATCTGACTGCCAGCATGTTCGCCGCAGAGAGTCACCCAGACTTCGAGCGCTGGAGCCACCAAGCACAGGAGACTTGGCATAGTACAAACGGCGAGTTCGGGAGCGACAACGCACGTTGGCCAAGCTTGTAGTGGTAGCTCGAGGGGCAGAGAAGAGCGATTCTCAGGATATGCTCGAGATTGCCATGCTACGCTACTGTTTCAGCGTACGAAAGCCCCCAGGGGATCAGTTGGCCGACGCTCAGTATCGCAAGATCAAACTAGAGCAACAGCTTCGAGATACTGTGCAGAAGAGAAAGGAGTTCGAGATGAAAGAAGTCGAGCTCGAGCAACTCATCATATATGCCAGTGCTACAGAGCAGGGTCTGGAGCAGCAGCAGCAAGAGGAGGAATACTACCAGTCAAACGGTGTCCGCTCGATGCAGTCCAGAACCGCCCAGATGGACGCAGGCAGCTACGTGGATCCATCAGTTGCCCCCATGGTTCAAGAGGATGGCAGGGGTGCGTATGGTGGGAAGGAAGGATGAGACCAGCCTCCATCGAATGGTCCTCCGCGTCATCCTCCTGTGTCTCCTCCGCCACGTCCTCCTGCGAGATCGGGTTGGGACACAGCTCCGAGAGTATCTGCAGCCCCTGCCCAAGCTTCCGCAGATCCCGCGGCTCAACGTGCAGCGCCCAGCCTCAACGCGAAACTGGCCTACAACACTCAGCAGCGGCAGACGATCGCCGCAGCTATTCGGCCCATGGTGTCTCGCCAGGACTCCATGGAGCAGCAGTTCGCCAGTTTCCAGCAAAACCTTGCAGTAATGATCATGGGCAAGGGAAGGGCACCCAGGGCAAGGGCGCGGGGTTTCCCTCGGCGCAGGGTGCTGGAGCGAGCTCGGGCAAAGGACAGCGCCCGCCGACTCCTGTCGTCGTCTCATCCACGACGCCTCCAGCATCCATGAGAGCGCCAAGCCCGACGCAAGCTGCCCGATTGCCAACTGCTGCTTCCCAGCTCGAGGCGGTCCAGTTCAACGCGAACAACCCGACGCCTGGCACGCCCCTCTGGGAAGTGTTGAAGGACAATCTTCGGAAGGAGGCGCTCGCAACGGAGGTTCCAGGGGCACCGACGCCCGCGCAGATGTGGGGGCCCTTGGCAGAGGACAAGTTCATGGAGCCAATCCCGCAGGACTTGCTGGATCCCACTCAGGTGCTGACGCATGGCGAGAGGGGGGATGTCTTCCTGCCTGGGCCCCTGGGCCCAGCCAGACTTGCACGGATCACCCGATGCTCGCGGCCCACAGCTCGGGGCTGACGCAGGAGTTCCGTGCCATCTCGATCAAGACGGGCGCGCGCCCTGCAGCAGGTAGGAGTGGGGAGACACCGCCCCGTGGGGGCAATGTGCCCCCGAGCCTAGACAAGGATATCTGATTGGAGCGACAGCGCATGGATCTCATGATCGGCTTATTTCCAGTTCTCCTGCTGCAGGGCACCAAGCAGCGGGGTGTGGTCAGGCCGGGCTTTGCGCGGCGGCGCGGGCTTCATTCACCCCTGCGGAGTCAATTTCCACGGCCGCTCGATTCTCGGCTGCGCCAACGCCGAGCCTTTTCTACTCAGTCTATTTGCTTTCCCCCCTCTGCTCTCAGACGTCGTCCGCCGGCCCCCCCCCTTCCTAGTCCTGGGGCAGCGGGCGAAGGGGGGGGCGCTACTCGAGGGCGTCTGGCTTCTAGCTCTCCCGTCTCAGAGTGCAGCATGGTGCGATGCGTGTTTCCCGTGTTGCCGCCGCTCGGGGAGGTTTTGATGCGGGTGGCGCCGCTGCCTCTTGAAGTTATTTACTTTCGCGCGCTCGCTGCGCGGGCCCCCCCGAGCCCGAAGCGAAGCTCGGCCTGGAGAACTGCCCGCCCAGAGACGGCCGGTGTCGCAGCCTTCACCTCTTTACGGGCGTCTCGCTGTTCACCAAAGGGGGGGGGGGGGGGGGGGGGGGGGGGCATGGGCAGTTATTGGCATCGGGGAAGATCTTGGTGGGAAAGCTTTGATTGGATCACTCAGGGGTGATATAGTGAGCACCGCGGGCGTGGATCTTGTGCCTGCCAGCGGCGCCAGTACTGCCGCGGAGTGTGTTGGTTTAACGCAATCCCTGTTTTGGCTGATAGGTTACCGTCCGCGGTGCAAGGTGACCGTCTCCACCGACTCCACGCTAGCGCTTGGCGCGACAAATGGCTCTTCGGTGCCGGCCGTGGATCGACGCCTAGTCTTTTTTGCTATCGCTAGGTCCCAGGTCCACGTTGGCCCCCGACGCGTGAAGGCCCATCGAGACCATGTTTGGAACACCTTGGCAGACAATGTTGCCGAGGCCACGGCTTTGAACAAGTTACCCCCTCCCATTATGCCACAAGGGACTGATCAATGCTGTCAAGTATCAGCGCAGTTGGCAGTGGGAATGGCTACTCTCGAGAGGGCCTGATGCCCATGCCCGTGCATCCCTAGTCTTTTCAGGGGGGGCCGGAGTCTGAACGGGGCAATTGCCCTCTTTAAATTTTCGAGCAGACGATGTGGACAGGCTGCAGGAAAAGCCGCCCACCGCTGAGCCCAATAATCAGATTCAGCTCAGAGTTGCCACCTGCAATCCGCAGAGTGCCCGCGAGGGGCATCGAAGAGGCCTGCGTGCGAGAATGAGGTTTCACAGACTCAATGTTGTCGAGGAACACTTCCATAATTTCGGTGTTGCCCTTGTGGGCACCCAAGAGAGTAGGGGCGAACGGCAGTTGAGAGGGGCGCGGGGCCTCAGGCAAGGTCCATCTTCGGTTCTGGGCCACAGAGGTCATGACCTAGGGGTGGATCTCTGGGTCGACCTGTGTGTTCCGTGCAGGAAAGTCAAAGGGGAAGACGTTTTCTTCCAAGCCGCGCAGTTCGCAGTTTTGCACGCCGAGCCCGGAGTTGTGATTGTCAAATGCACCGCCCCAGCAGTGATGTGCAATATCTGTGTGGCTCACGCCCCGCGCCGACGGCGCCCCCCCAGCGTGCGTGAAGCCTTTTGGAGGAATCTCGGCTCGTTAGCTGAGAAGTGGCCCTTTGGCATTGATCTGGTTGACGGCAATTGTGCTTTGGGGTCCATCACCTCCTGCGCGGTGGGAGACGCGGGTTTCGCCGGGGAACAGGGCGAGAGCGGGGGGCTCATGCGTGGTTTTCTATTAGAGCGCAAACTTGCTGCTGTCAGTGCTCTTATCGCTGAGGGTGAGGGAAGCACCTTCGCCTCCAAGGGCATGGGGCCAAGTCGTCTGGACTACGTGCTCCCAGGGCGACCTTGTGCTTCTTAGGTCACCAGCACTGAAGTCCTACGCGAACTAGCAGTGATGAGAAAGGATGACGACCATTTTCCTGTACTTGCCCTTCTGGAGCGGTCACAGACCTCCTCGTTTGCCAAAGCCGGTTTCGCCTCCTTTGGGTCGCCTGGAGCTTTCTGACCCACAATGTGGGAGGGAGTTGCAGTTTGTCACGGAGGGTTATTGCCTAGACCTTTTGGGGGCCATTGTCAGTGCCCAACTGGATAGAGCTGTGAAGTTCATCAATGAATGAGCTGCCCGTTGTTTTGCCAGGGGGCCCGTCAGGGCCAGGCGGCCCTACGTGTCGGCCCCTTTGTTTGCCTTGGTCCGTAGCCGAAAAAGCTTGTGCAAACTGTTGCATCTTGTGAGGATGAAGGGCATTGCGTCACAGGTGAACCGTGTGTTTTCCATTGCGCAGCGTATTCGCACAGGAGACTTAGCCGAGCAGGCTGAAGAATTGCCGCGTCGCGAGGAGGGATCTGCCCTTTCGCAGAGCCTGCTAATGCCGTGTATGTAATTGCTTACTGCTGCCCAGGACTCCACTTGGAAGCGCGCGGAACCAGCTGAGTTTTCCTGGCGCGGGCCCACTTTTTGGCCATTTCGGCAAGCGCGCAGAAGGACCGGGTGCAAACATACTAGTGTGATTTTCTCAACTTGCAAGGGGAAGGGATAAAGATGGCCGTAGACGGTTCGTTGCCACGGTTGGAATGGAAGAGGACTCGTTCCTTGCTGGCCCTAGAGGGAAACCAAGCAGGGTTCCATTCCCCCCCCTCCGCCCGGATGCGGATGGAAACGTTTCAGGAACGGTTCAGGATGCCGCTATTGACCTTCAGATGCAATTCGGTAATGCAGTATTTGCGTTGCCCTTTTCAGCTTGTGAGGTTAGTGGATGCTATGATCAGGGCATCGCCCTGGACGTCAGCACCCCTCGAAACTTTGACAACCTCATAACCCTTCCCGAACTTAAGAAGATCACCGTGGCCATTCCTGCATGCAGTGCCGCGGGGCCAGGAGGGCCCCGTGCAAGATCCTCAAGAAAGCCCCAGCGGCCTGTGCTGGAATTCCCCACCTTGTCCCGCTTAAGGTGGGGCTTGCAGGGAGGGGGCCGCTGCTGTTCAAAGAAGGGGGCGTGATATACGTATAGAAGGGGGAACCGTGTGCCGTGTTTGCTTCCAGTCGGCGCAGTGTTCTTCTGGGCAGCACTGCGTGCAAGCTGCGTCATAGATTCCGGCGTGGCCTCCTCCACGCAGCCATTGCGGCGGTTTTGCAAGATTCGCATTGCAGAGGAGTCAGGGGGAGGGGCGCAGATTTCGTCGCGCACTTTGTTGCCACCCGACTGTGTGCCCAGTTTGCAGACAAGACTTCGGCTTTCGCTCCGAGCTTAGACCTCAAGGCAACACCGTGATAAGGCAGGCTGTGATGTCTCTTCCTGCCGAGGAGGCTGATTTTCAGAAGGCGATGGACAGCTTCGCAGTCCACCCAGCGCTAGAGTTTGCCGTGCGTAATCTCGCCTCCACCCCCGTCGTTGGTTCCCTCGTCTCCGACCAGCACTTTAATGCCTTATTTGCGGAAGCGCAGTCCTCGGGATTTTGGAAAGTTCGCGGGGCCGAAGGTTTCGCGCGGCCCATGCTGGGCTGCAAGCCTGGCACCGTCACGGCTACTGATGTTTTCAACATTGGTTTCGCCCCCATTCCGGTAAAAGTTCACAGTCAGATTTCCGCTGAGCATCTGGGTTGGAGGCCGCCTGCTGAGATTGCCCGTGTCTTTTCGAAGGACAGTGACCGTGATGCTCCCCGAGACATGGGGGCTTTCACGGATGATTTAACGATAGTTGGTGCCTCGCCTACCCCCGCGCTCCTGCAGGAGTGCGCTGCCGCGGCTGCTGTCGTAGCTGAGCGTGCGGCATTTGAGGCTGGCCTCCGACTCGATGTGAGCAGGGCTTTTTTTTTGCTCCGCCCCGCAGGACCTGGCGTCAAGAGCATATAGAGCAATTATTTTGGGCCCGTGGGGCCGCGGTCACCCTGCCCTCGGGAGACGCCGTCAGTGTTAGACGGACCGTGAAATGTCTCGGGGCGCTCCTCAGTGACAAGGGTTCGTTTCTTGTGCCCGAGCTGAAACTAGGCCCAATCAGAGCCCGTGGGGCGCGTGGGGCCATTCCTGTGTGCAAGAAAGTACAGTGCGGTGAAGCTTACGCGTTGTCCCCCGTGTAGTTTAATGTCGCCGTGTGGTCGTCGCTTTCGAGTCGGGCTCTGCAGAAGCATCGGAATGCTCAGGTCTATCTCTTTCTATATATAGGGGGGCTCTTGGGATGTCTCTGGGCAACCACGGAGAGGTTCATGTTGCTCACTCTGAGGTTTTGCACGTGGCGAATAGGCTGAGCGTGGGACAAGTCTTGCAGGTTTCTCGGTTTGAGTACCTTACCAGGCCTCTGGAGCGGGCTCCGTCAGGTCTGTTAACGGCTTAAGATTTCCTCCTTGCCAGAGGTGCAGGCTGGCCTGCGATGCTCAGGCAAGATTTTATGTGGCTCAACCGTTTCAGCAAGATGAAGGATGCAGGAACCCTGGCTGGTTGGATTGAGATGTGCCGTCTTATGCCCAGGTCCTTTCGAACCCACGTCAGGAATGTTGCTTCTCGTGCTTCTTGTTTTGCAGCACCAAGAGGAGGGGGAGAGGATATGCGCCAGTCTTAAGGAGGCTGTTCTCTGGGGTTCCTCTGGGGAATCAGACAGCAAGGTACCGATGATGCCGAGGGGTTGGTCACTCAATTTGCGTGTTATGAATGTTTTTTTTTCGAGCAGGAGAGGACGATGACCATGCATCTGAACCGTGCACATAACAAAAGAGGAGACCGTGGAAGCCGGGGCCTATGGGGCCACCTGCCCATGTTGTCTTGAAGATTTTGTTCAGCCCGACAGGCTGGTCGCTCATCTCCACAGGGGCGCCCGTTCTAGGAATGGACGGTTGCAGTCTGGAATCCGCGCTGACAGGGAGGGGGTGGAAGAGTGGAGGCAGGTCGCTCTTGCGACGCAGGCGGTGATTAGGAAGAAAGGGTTACCTGACAATCATGCCTTGGAGCCTGAGCGGGAAGTGTTTGGGCCAGCTCATCGCATGCCTAGGTGGCATGGGTTGAGTACCCCAGTGTCATGATGCATCCCTGTTCGCATGCTCCTGTGCGTGGTCTTGTGTCGATTCCAGAGTGTCCTGGAGATGCTAAGCAGTTGGTCCTTCTGCTGGGGCAAAGTCCTGCCACGGTTAATCTTTCCATAATGGCCACCCTGAGAGGATATGCCGTTTTGGATGTTCCCTTTCGTGGGTTAAACTCAGTTGCCGTGCCTCTGGCTCTTGGAGGAGCCTTCGACCTCATCCGGGTCGCGTGGGGGCGCTTCGAGCTTGGATCCGATCCTTCGAGCTTTGGATCCGATCGACCCAGAGGCATGTTGCGTCCACTTCGCTCCTGCTCACTCCCTTGGGGAAGGAGGGATCTCTCAGCGACCGAAGCCCAGATCTTGGGAGAGGGGAGCCAGTTGCACAAGGCCGGGGGAGTTTTGCATGCCGCCTCTGCCGTCAGAGGGGTTACCTTTGCTTTTGAGGCTCTCGCTCCGTCTGTTGTCTCGCTCTGCAGCTTGGGCACACTGAAGGATCTAGTCCGACCAGGCACGGTGACAAGCTCCACTTCAGGAGCCTGGCTCATGTTATGCACTACTGGAGGAATCCATGCAGGAGGCAGGACGTGTGAGAAAGACGTTTTGCTGCAGTTGCTCCCTCCTGTCCACTCTTGTCTGCCAGACGCCCTTAACATGCGTTCGTGGCCCTACTAAGGGGGCCTTGGGGGGGCCTGACAGGACGTGGTCGTGGGCCTGACGCCCCTCCTCTCTTTCCCCCGTCCATCCTTGTCGAAGTTTGCTTAGATAGGCAGCCGTGTCACATGCCTTGAGACCCCGATTCCGATTCCGATTCCGAGGAGGAGGAGGAGGAGGAGGAGGAGGAGGAGGAGGAGGAGGAGGAGGAGGAGGAGGAGGGAGGAGGGAGGAGGGAGGGAGGAGGAGGAGGAGGAGGGAGGAGGGAGGAGGAGGAGGAGGAGAGGAGGAGGAGGAGGAGGAGGGGAGGAGGAGGAGGAGGAGGAGGAGGGAGGAGGAGGAGGAGGAGGAGGATGGGGGGGGGGCGAGGTCCTCCCCACTCGGTCCGGTCCTCCGCCCTCGGTCCGTCCGTCCCGTCCTTCCGGGGCTTCCCTTGCGGGCTCTTCGGCGGCCCTTTCAGAGCAGCTCTCTGCTGCCTGTCTCTTCTCGGGGGACGGGCTGCGCGCCCAAACCCACGTCCAGGTAGATTTCTGCCCTTCCCACCCGCCTCCTGGCCTGCTCCTGGAGCTGGGCAGGGGTATGGCGGGACAGCAAACGTTGGCGCGGGATCTCGGCTCAACGTGTTGGCCCATGCAGGGGCGCGTTTTTTTCGGATTCTTTTTTTTTGTCCAGACCTCTAGTGTTGTGTTGATATTTTGAACAGAGCGCTGCTCGCGCGCCTCCCTCCTTCCTGCCGCCTCCTCCATCCTCCTGCCTCCCAGTTTTATTGCCAACCCTTATGCGTCGGGTTTCTTTTCTCGTTTTGAATAGAGAAGTACTTTTTCCAACCTCCCTCCCTTCCTCTCCTTCATCCTTTCATCCATTCATGTTTGCTACTTCTTACGTGCCGCGGTGGGGGCTGCCAACAGCGTAATTGGCGTTTTCATTCGCTCATGGGAGGTTCAGCGGAGTGAGGCGGCCACGCAGACCCAGGCGAGACCTTGCGGTTTCCTGGGGGCTGCCAGCTGCGCAACTGTCGCCACTTTGGTGCGTTGCTGGGAGGTCGAGCGGAGTACCGCGCAGACCCAGACGAAAACTGTTGGCTCCCTGGGGCTGCCAGCTGCGCAACTGTCGCCACTTTCGTGCACTCTTGGGAGGTCTAGCGGAATGCAGTACTTCACAGTCCCAGGCGATACCTTGCTGCTCCCTGGGGTCTGCCAGCTGTGCAACTGCTGCCGCTTTGGTGCGAACATGGGAGGGCCAGCGGAGTAAAGTGCCGCGCAAACCCAGACGAGACCTCGCGGCTCCCTGGGGGGCTGCCAGCTGCGCAACCGTCGCCGCTTTCGGCAGCTTCTGGGAGGTCCAGCGGAGCGGAGTTGTACACAGATCCAGGCGAGACATCGTTGCTCCGGGGGGTTGCCAGCTGCGCAACTGTCGCCATTTTCTTGCACCCCTGGAGGATCCAGCGGAATGGAGTGTCCTGCAGACCCAGGCGAGACCTCGCTGCTCCCTGGGGGGCTGTCAACTGCGCAACTGTCGCACGTTGCTGTGGGGTCAGCGGAGCGGAGCTGCGCAACTGTCGCAAGTTTCGGGAGCTCCTTAAGTGTAAAACTGCTTGGCTCAAGTGCTCACATCCTTACAGTGCATACATTCTTACATACCAGCTTCTCTTACAGCACCACAAGCTCCGACTGCTTCTGGTTGCTCTGTTCTTGGCAACTTTCGTGAGGCTGCCGGCTGAAACGCACCACATGGGGACACCAGTAAAGGGAGTGTTCAAACCGTCAGACAAAATAGCACGAACGGGCAGTTCACCACTCAGAGTAGACGAAGATGGACATCGTGGTTTACAGGACCTTTTCCAGCGCCGTCTTGCTGACGCTGGGCCGGCGAGCAGCGCTAGCGTGGCTTGTTCATCAGGGACGCCCGTCACTATGGAGGCCCTCGGCAAGCTCTTGAAGGAGGAATTGCGGCCGATCCAGATGGACATCGAGGCCATCACGGCGCATGGAGTCTCCCAGGAGGACCTCTGGGAGGCCGTGGACCCGTTGAAGCACGCAGTGGATGAGATCACGAGGAGGATCGAGGCACTGGAGGTGAAGCCGTTCAGGCCCACTTCCGCGAGAAGCGCATCTGCAACGTCAGCCCGGCGGGGGGGCAGTGAGCTCGAAACCAAATTCCATGACCTGGAACGTCAAGTCTCGGAGCTAATGAAACCGTCGACAGCATCAGGGGAGACATCGACCATTGTGCTCGGCGGTTTACCGCACCCCACTCTTCAAGAGGCAGAACACTGGGCTCAACAGGCTCTGAAGGACGGCAATATCGACGCCCCCACGAGTATCTACAAGAAAGGACCGCCAGAAGAGGAGTTCAAAGGCATGATCTTCATTGAGCTCGTCACGGCCACGGGTGCGCAGAAGGCGTAAGCATATTTGGAGGACCTTTGCTCCAAAATTTCAAAGCCTAGAGAAGGGGGCCGGCGGGCTTGGTGCAATACCGATTACCCAGTCGAAGTTAGAGTCGTTAACTCTTTGTTGCTGAGCTATCGGTATCTGTTGTCGCAACAAGAAGCGTTTCAGAGTTGACACGGACAGCGGAGTCTTAAAAGCAGGTGGAACACTTATCGTGACGGCACAAGTTTTGAACAATGACCTCACCATTCATTGGTTCGATCAGGACTGGGCTAAGTGGGAAGGTCTTCGCAAATCACAAGAGTGGGAATCCCTCCAACAGAAAGCAAAGTGCCGCCTCGCGCAGAACCGAGCTCGAATGAGCAAAGGTGCGGGGAAGGGAAAATTATGGTGCCATGGGCGCAGGGCAATTTCGCCTCCCTGGGATGCTGACCTCGGAGGACCACCCAGATCGATTTATCTTTGGAAGGGCAATCGGGGGAAATATAGCAATTCTCCTTCCGGGGCTCCAATTGACGACGACGGCGACCCCCAGGGTCTCTTACGTTGTGCCACTTGGAACGTTCGCGGCCTCGCCGACCAGAAACTTGCGGAGCAAACGAATCATGTGGAAAAGTACCGGATCCACATCGTATGCATGCAGGAAACACGGAAGTCAGAAGCGGGGGACTACGTCGACGAAAGCACCGGGAGCCGCGTAATTCTTCCAGGTGTTGATGCGGATGGCATGTCGTGGTCCGGGGTCGGACTCGTAATTTCTCCAAACCAGGCGCCCTTCATCAAGTCGTGCAGGCAAATTTCGGACAAGAGGGTTTAACTGACAATGAAATTCGGAGAAGGCGAGAATTTTGGAGAACTCTGGATTCCGAATTTTGGAGTTGTTCAGCGACAGCAGGGAAAATCATCACGGGGGACACGAGTGCCAACATCGGACGCGCGGAAGCTGGATAATCAGATGTAGTTGGGCCGTTCACGTGGGGCAGGCGAGTTCTCCGCCAAGTCGATGTTTTTGATTGAGACTTGCTGCTCGAATGTTGTTTTAGATTGGACCTGCGACTTGCAAATGATTCTTTTGACCGGCCCTTGGGACAGACCGTCATTCTCATGGAGGGGGGGGGCGCTGCCGCTGGGCGACATCACAGAGGAGCAGTACAATATCTAGGATCATGTTTTGTGCGACGCCGTTACTCTTGGACAGATGCGATCTTTGCGCAGCCACCGGCAAGCAGCCGTGGACATCGTTAGCTCTCATCATGAAGTTCCACTTTCGCGGGCGCTTCGGACAGACGGGAGTTTGCTCCGGGGCCCGGAAGTGCAATCCATGTTCGCTGACGCTTTCTTAGACGAGATTGCCGACGATATTTGTGGACATCGTGATGTGGATGCGTTAGGGGGGCAAGGGGCAAACGCAGTCCTGATTGCGACTGCGGTGCTTCCCAAGTGTCAGGAACAGAAACCAAGCGGCCTTGGGTATCCGAGCGCAACTCGTATCAAATTCATTGCAAAAGTCGGGCCCGCCATCGCAAAGCTCGTCCAGAAGAGAGACGTCTTCTACATGAAGTCCGTAAGCCGTGTCAGATTGATAAGACGAAATGGATGGGTTCACTTATTGCCGCGGGCAACTGGGGGGATGTGCGGAAATATTGCCGTCCACGACAACGCAAACAAGAGCGACTGCAACATCTTCGGGGAGGGCTTGGTGAAAGTCACGAACGAGCTTATGCGATGGTGGATTTCCTGGAACAGGTGCAATGGCGAGTGCGTCCAGCACATCTGGTGGGCAATGATCCGGTGGGGACAGACCTCCCAGTGGACGAGTCTGCTTTCACGTTTAGGGAAGTTGGGGCGGCAGTTCGCAAGCTCAAATGGGGAAGATGGTCGGGGCCCGACGACGTGCCGGCAAAGCGTTGGAAATCAGTGTCACAGACGCCAGGCGAACTACAATGGATTACGGTATTGCGCAACGCAGTTTGGCATGAACAGGACGTGCCGGAAGCGTGGCGGGAAGCGAGGGTCAATGCGATTCACAAGAACAAGGGACCCGTGCATTTACGCGACAATAACCGGCCAATCAGCTCGTTGAGCGTGGCGTACATGTTGCTGGCCAGCCTCTTCCCACGACTCCAACAAACGGGGGCAGAAGACCGGCTGGCAGAGACGCAGCGTGTTTTAGACGCGGACGAGGTGCCACCGACGCAAGTCGCGCACATGCCCAAAGGGATAGGCGCGACGTTCGAAACCTTAGATCGGGAAAAGCATTGCATTCGGTCGACGTCGATGCCCTGCGGGTCGCTTTGCGCCGCTTCGGCGTGCCGCCGAAGATGCTTGCGCGGAGAGGGGATATCTGCAGTGGGCGGCGGTTATGCGCGGCGAATGGGGCGACGAAAACATCGGGGCGAGCGCAGTTGTCTGGAATTTCTCAAGGGTGTCCTCTGTCGCCGTTTCTCTCTGCTATATTGATGACAGTTGGCGCGGGATGCTGTCAGGATGCTCGCAGACAAAGAGCGATCCGACATGTGTGCCGGGGGCCTGCAACTGCTGTTGTGCGCCGACGACGCCTTGTTCATTGGAAGGCACTGGGGCAGCCTAGAACTTCTCTGGATCGTGTTGCCGCAGCGGGAGCCGATGTGGGAATGG
The DNA here is from genome assembly GCA_963575745.1 of Prorocentrum cordatum. Classification (NCBI taxonomy): domain Eukaryota; class Dinophyceae; order Prorocentrales; family Prorocentraceae; genus Prorocentrum; species Prorocentrum cordatum. The sequence continues at coordinate 212,327 of CAUYUJ010008225.1, read as the reverse complement.
AGCTGCATGGGGGCAAGTTTCAAATCGTTCGAATCACTGGCAGTTGCGAACGCCAGCAGGGCAACTGATCGCGGAAAAGGAGTGTCTGACGTGCTTGGGGGCTACATTATGCAATAACGGCAGGGTCCACATAACTGCATCGACGAATTGGAGCTGTGTGGAAGGAGCTTGTAAGATATGACAGGGCATGGAAGCGTGCGTCGAACAGAATTCGGCGGAAGCTGGAACAAGCTGAAGCGCTGGTGACATCAAAATTGATGCACTCTCTGAATACAGCTTGGTTGCACGAACAAGTCGGAGAGAAGACGTCTTGATGGATTCCAAGCGCTGTGCTTGCGCAAGATATTACACATTCATGAGTTTTTTTGTTTCGTAGATGCCCGACAGCAGCGTCCTGGAACAAGCTTGACTACTACCGTGCAGCGCGCAACTTCGACTTTAGCAGCTTGTACTCTTCGAGGGGATAGGCCGTGCTCCACATTCTGGCTTCTTACGACTTCTGACTTTTCAGCATGGCGGCGTGGAGCTGGCGGCGGATGCTTTCCCGAGAAGACGAGGCAGGCCCAAACAAGAATGGGCCAAGTGCTTATACATCTTATCATCTGTACGATTTGGTGGCGACGAGCAATTGATGCAGAGCTTGAGAGACCCGGCGCTGTGGAGAACAGCGGCAGACGCCATCGCTCGTCCTGAAGGGGCAAGAGGCCACATATAACATACGTCCTTGTTCTTCGCACCCTGGCGCCCCGGCAGGGGGCGCGCGGCAGCATGCGTGACGCAATCTCGTTGCCCGCGGTTTTTCTGCGAACCCGCGCTGAGCAACGTGAGACGCACGTTTTTGCCCGCGCGCCTTTGTGGCGTATGGCTTGTTCGTTCGTTCGTGGGAGGTCAGCGGATCGAAGTGCCTTCCAGGCCTAGACGAAACCGCGCGGCTTCCTAGGGGGCTGCCAGCGGCGCAACGGCCGCCACTTCCTGTAGCTTCTGGGAGGTCCAGCGGAGTGGAGTTGTATGCAGACCGAGACGAGACCTCGCTGCTCTGCGGTGGATGCCAGTTGCACAACAATTGCCGCTTTCGGGAGCTCGTGGGAGGTCTAGCGCAGTGGAGTGGCACGCGGACCACGACGAGACCTCGAGGTTTTCAGGGTGGCTCTCTGGGTGCATTGCGCGTTCAAGAGTGCTTCATATTTATCAATGTGACCTGTGGTGTAGTAGAGCGCTCCTGATAGTAGTCGCCTAGCGTTTAGAACAGGATGGGTACGTTTCGGGCCGCCTTTTGCAGGCAGCTCCAGCGGCGTCTAGGAGCGCCAGGCATAGCACGGAAAGACATTTCGGCTCATTGGAGATGACCGCCCCAAGGAGGGGGCTGCTGATATCGCTTGTGTTGAAGAGAATATGCAGTGGCGATGATGACTGTCACAATGTGAAGACCGACTATTGCGATCACGACGGTGCGGGTGGGAAACGATGACGGCGATGGTGACGATGACGAAGGGACTAAGGCAACTGTTTACACCGCCGCTGATCGAGCGACGCAGAGGGGGAGGGCGGAGGAGGAAGAGGAGGAGGAGGAGGAGAAGGAGGAGGATCGTAGAGGAGGAAGAGGAGAAGGAGGAGGAGGAGGAGGATCGAGGATCGAGGATCGACGACCGACGGGGAAACGGCGCGCCACAGGGGGCGCTCCGGGAAGGTGTCCGCGCCCGCAGCGCATCTTGCCCTCTGGCGGGCGGCGGCGGCGGGCCAGCGCAGGGCCAGCAGGAGCAGGGCGGTGGCGGCTTCGCCGGCGGAGGTTCGGCGGCACAGTCAAGACGTTGATCGGCCAAGACGTTGACCTGTCGTGTGTACATATTGCTGTCTGTCTATTTTCAAGGGCTTAAAAAAACGCCCCTACCCTGGTTCACGAGGCGCTGTGCGCTGAACCTCCTGTGGGCTGACGGTAAATACTGCGTTTCGCGTGTGTCGCCCAGCGTCCTGGCGGCTCTGTGGCCTTTGGGAGCTCCCAGGAGGTTTACAGACCACGCACTTGTAATCCAGGATAAGGGCGTTTTTTCCAGCCCTCAACATTTAGTTATATACACTTATCAACATATCCATATGGTTAACTAACTGTAGATCGACCTATCGCTGTACCTATCTATCTATCTATCTTTACATAGTTGTATATACATCTATAAGGCTGGCGCCCTCTAAGACACAACCTCCTTCTGAGAGGCCTTTCCCCTTGCCCCTGCCCCTTTGTGCGCGCCGCCAGCTTGGGCGTGGCAGCCCATCCGTTGTCGAACGGCCGATGGGCAGTGCGGCTGCACTCCGCACAATGGTAGGCACTGTTTTAGGGAATCGTACCTGACGGCGCTTCGGGGCAGGCTGGCCCGCTGAGGTCTTGATTACAGCAGCTGCTGTCCTCGGAGGGGGAAGGGTTGCTCATACCGCTTCCCTTCCTCGCTTTCCCCGGATGGGGCCTCCTGGGTGGCCCTCGTCGCCCCCGCTGGTTTCGTTTCGAAATCCTGGTCAGAGCTCTTCCTGGGAGAGGTCCGGGGAGTAGCGCGGTATCGTGGCCTTGTGGTTTCCACAGAGTTTTTGTTTCGCCACTGGTCGGCCTCGGGAGGCCGCCTCTGGAGGCGGGGACGCAGCCAGGAGAGTCGCCGGCGCCCCTCGCGCCAGCGAGGATGCACGAGCCTCGTGCGCGGGGCTGGGGACCCGATTGGGGCCCCTGGGTTGCTTCTGCAGCCGCGGAGGTCGGCGCCGAGGACCTCTCGCAGGGCGACGTGGTAGGGGTGGCCTTCGGCAAAGGCGGGCGCTGCGCTCTCTTCTCTGCTTTGGTTCTCTCCTGGCAGCCGGATCTTTGATCGGGTGGCGCCGATGGGAGACTTTTGCTTTTTTTTGGTTTCTTTAGGGTCCAGCGATGCTCCAGGTTATCGGGCCCGCCCGCCCCTCTCCCCGGATAGTCTGATCCTGTTGGCAGCGCAGGGCCGAAGGGGTACTCAATACTGGTGCGTGCGGGCGTACGGGGGACTGCCCAAAGCAACAAGGTTGGGTTATCGGCCGACACCTCCCCCCCTCCCCACCCGATAGCCTGCGTCGTCGCCGAAAAAAACACATGCACCGATCCTGGCAAGGGCGATCTTGGGCCCGTGATCGGTGTCTGCGCCTTCCTGGTCAAGCCCGGAGGGCCTGTGTACCGATCCTGGGTCCAGGCTGGGCCTTGCCCGGAGCGGTGTGGGTGTAGAGTCGGCGTCCTCCGCCTCGACATGCGCAGCTGAAAGACAGTGCTCGTGGTCCTCAGGACGGCCTCTGGTCTCTGGGCTCCCGTCTTGAAGGCGGCTATATGTATACACACATAAAAACGGGAGAAGGAATAAAGGGCTGGAATCCGTTGCCCTCGGGTGCTGGCGTTCGTGGCTCCTGTCTAGAGGCAGACTTTGGCAACCATGCGGCCCCTCGATGTTGTTACGGGCAAAACTCAGGAGGGGAAAAACACATGCACAATTCAGCGTCGACTGATTCCCGGGAAATAAAGGAAATATGAACAGTGGGGGGGAAGACGAAAACCCAGAAAATATTTGAAATTATGGGGAATCCTGGGATTTGTGTATATTTATTTGTGTGTCCCTGGGTCCCTTTAAAAACTCCGTTGCACTCGGGTCCCTTCGTGGTGTTTTGCTGCTTCCCGTAATTGGCATGTCGGGTGTCGGTATCGAGTGCTGCAGTCATACACGCTGGCGCGCGTAGGGGTCTCGGCTTCTAATTCTGCACGCGGTCCATGCACGACTCGTGGCTTTGATGCCATTGATGTGTCCCCTTTGGCGCGGATTTGTGTGGTTGAAGTGCTCCATGTCTCGTTCGCAGCTCAGCAGGACCAGTAGACGTGCGCAAAACAGAACAGCCCAAGCGTGCTCTGCCACCTTGCGATGACCCTAGGCTTCTCTTCTTTGATTGAAGCCGCACGGCTGTCCAAAGCGGTGGAACAAGAGCTCGGGTGATTTACACCAGGCTTGCGGGACAGCTGGGAAGATGAGTCAATGCAAGGTAGCAGAGCGAAAGACCAGGCAATCTACCGAATTTGGAGTTCTACCTTAACGGCAAGCTCTTGGATGGGCCTTCAGTGATGCGGATCACGGGAGAGGCAGCGTCCCCGATGCCTCCTCCTTGCTCCCCACCGACGGCTATGCTGGGGGTAGTGCTGGTGGGCTCGTGAAGGGAGAGGCGCGTTAAAGTTGTTGTGTCCAGCGTGCCTTCTAGTTCTGCGCGAATATGCGCACATCTGCTCAGGGAAGGCTCTCCCAGGCATGCATGGCGACGCAAATTTGAGGAGACTGATGGCCCATACGCTTGACGTCCTTCGCACCCATCGAAGTTGCCTCGTGCGAGTCACCGTCGCATCCTGCCCGCGAGGACATGGAACGCAATCGTGTGGCAGTAAAGACATGTAGAATCGCTGTGCTGCGGACGAAGTCTAGTCTCCCAAGGTGTTGCTGGGACGAGGGGGGGAGCGCAGGGGTCCAGAGTAGGGGGCTGCCCCAGAGCTGTTAATTTTGCGGCCCGTCGCGCCTTTCTCCTACCCTGGGGCAGCCCTGGAGCAGGACGGAGCTCTGCGCTCCCGAACGTCCTCCCAAGGTCTCGGGGACAGCCGCGCGGCGACCGCTTGGGAGCGCCCAGGAGCGCGCGAGACAGCCCGCAAGCTGGGGGCGTACGGAGCCCTTGAAGGATGTCCAGTGCCCGGCCTCGCGGGACCTCAGGGGCTTGAGCGCCAGGCCGCGCTCAGGAATGGCGAGGCGCCCGACCCAGACATGCGACGTCTTGATTTTTTCAGTACGCGGTCCCCGCAAGTTCCCCCCCCCTGTACCCGGGACTGGTTTTTCATCCTGAGTCGTTTTTTGACGGTCCCCGGGCCCTTCGAGGGCCCCCCGAGGCCGAAAATGTTCAAAAACCTTCCGTCGTATTTTCTAAACGACGCGATCATGTCCGGGGAGCTGGATCTGCGCGTCGCAGCCCTTTGGTGCCCCCCCCTTTGCGGGGGTCGCAGGAATCGTGACGACGCTCGCGCGCCTGGTGACACCGACCGGATCTGTGTGTGCCGGGTACTTTCCCGCCATCTCGAGCCTTTTGCACGTCCTCCGCTGTGGACGCTCTGGCACGTTCCAGGCCTTCCTGCTCTGATCGATGATCCTCAGGACGTGTGTTGGCCCGATGTGTGTTGGTGCTGGCCAGCTCTACCGATAGATCGTTACACCGCCTGCGTCGCATTGACGGGTCTTCGTGAACAAACACGTTGGCGCTAACACACGTTTTGGGGATCATCGATCTGAGCGTGCTCCGCCTTTCCTCCCCCTCGCCCGCGCTCTTCCCTCGCCTGCTGTGCCCCAATTAGGCTCAGGTGCGTCCCCCGCTGCCCCGAACGCGCGCGTCTTGGAATCACGCCGCCGCTGACCAGAAATGTGTCGGGTACTCTCTCCTCTTCTCCCGCCTACTGGGTGCCCGCTTGCCAATGCGCAGCCCGTTGAGGCCACCCCGCGCTGAGCGACAGCCAGCGCGGTGGCCAAAAGTGTGCCGGGTCCTCTGCTGGAGGGGCGCAGGAGCGCGACGAGAGTCGCATGCTGGGCAGCGCCCGTCCAGGCCAGGCGAGTCCTGGTCGGGCTTGCTCGTCACGCCGCTCCGACGGACCTCACATGGGGCGCGGGAGAGTAACGGCAGCTGCGCGCGCTCGGCGGCACCTGGGTGGGGTGAGGCCTGGTTGGATCTGAGAAAAGGGTGAGCAAAACGTGCTCAATGCAGGACGACGACCCAGCCACAAGGAGGGTTGGGGAAACGGTATTGCTGGGTAGTAATCCTGCACCGTGCGCTCTCATATTAGGCTAGACTGCTGAAGGTTTCCACCATCGCACTCACAGTTTGTTTCAAGTCTGGTTTGCGCAGCTCACCCCACGTGATTCGCGTTGACGAAAACATAGTGAAAGGTCTGGCCAGTATTAAGAAAGTGACCAGGGCGGATTGTTGGGCCGAATCAACTTCGTCCGCATGCCCCGATACGTCATGCCACAAGGCTGCAGTTTGGCTGTGCCATGTTGTAGTGTTTTGTCATATCTGAATGAGTATCCATGGAACCAGCCAAGTTTTGACGCGACGGCAACCTCGAGGGGTTCCTTTCCCGTGTCATGCAGAAGTCTCGATTTTTACTCGTCGTCAAGATTGGGCCCCGACGATGTCCAAGATGGCGTTTGCTTTTGAGGCTCGCTCATCCGCCATCCACCACGCACTTACCTTATATTCGGGCCCCCTCTGATCACCCTTCATGTCCACACATCATAACCCACCACTGCCACCAGTCGATATTATGTGATAGTTGGGAAGGAAGGCTCAAGTGTGGCTCGCATGGATACGTGGGGCGTCGCGGCAGTGCATTCTGACATTCACTTCCTTTCATTCTCGCCCCTGTCCTCGAGCTGTCAGGATTCTACCAGATGCCGCATTCGAGGAACTACCGAAGTACGTAGCATCCCGCCATTGCGGATAAGAGTGAGGGGCAGGCGCGGGGTGAGTCGCGGGGTGAGTCGCGGGTGGATCGCGGGTGGGTCGCGGGTGGGTCGCGGGTGGGTCGCGGATGGGTCGCGGGGGCGTCGCGGGTGGGTCGCGGGGTGGGTCGCGGGGTGGGTCGCGAGTGGGTCGCGGGGGGTTCGCGGGGGGTTTGCGGGGGGGACAACAACAATAAATACATCATCAACAACATTCATTTGAATTTGTTCGCTCTTATATGCTCGCGTGCCGTTCACTCTGCATATTCCCAGCCATCGATACCCGCCCTCTTCGTCTTCGATCGTACCGCTTTAGGGCTATGTCTTCCTGACCTGCCAAGTGTAGTTCGTGCAGTCCCTAAAACAGAGGAAGAGAGGACGGATGTAAGGAAGGGACAACGTGAAGGGAGAAGGATGGAGCATGAAAGAGACTAGCAGGATGGGGCTGGGAGCAGAAAACACGTGGTAAAACCGGACGGGCAGGTCGGGTGGGTAGACCCTAATGGGCGGGTTTGGGAGGCGGGCCCAGGCGGCTGGGCCGAGCAGGCAGGTCGCCGAAGCGTGAGTCATGCATGAATCGCGAGAAAGTTTCGAGCGATAACGGGATTCTCACGTGAAAGAGAAGCCAGAGCGATAACGTGATCCCTGAGTGTCGAGGGTGCGGCGTTTGAGTAAATTGCGAGGAAGTTCCACGCGAGAGCGCGACGTTTGCGTACATTTTGAGAAAGTCCCGCGCGAGAGCGCGATTTTGGAATGAGTTGTAAGGACGTCTCATGCGGGATTCTTTGAATTTTCATTTCCAAAGAATAGGTATTGTTGACCCCCCCCAGTGCGCATGGTGTTTTTCCAATTCAAGGGCTCCTCCCAGGGCTCGCACCCGGGTTTTTCAAGGGACAGTCTTGGCGCTCAGATGGGGGCCCCGGCCTCCGACTTACAGCAACAGCGGCTCCCGCGTATTTCCTCGGAAGTTATTTCAAAATCGAGCTCTCGTGCGGGACTTCTCGCTCTGGCTTTTCTCACGATTTACTTGGGAATCCAGCTGTCGCCCGGGACTTCCTCGCCATTCATGCGGGACGCACGCTTCAGCAACCCGCCTGCTCGACCTGGCCGCCTGGGCCCGCCTTCCCGACCCGCCCGTTAGGGTCTGCCCTTCAGGCAGCCAGTCTCGCTCTGTCACGCGTTTTCTGCTCTTAGTTCCTCTCCTGTTATTCCTTCTCGTGCTCCATCATCCTCACTCCCCCTTGTCTTTTTCTTTCATCCGTCCTCTCTTCCCCTGCTTTAGGGGCTGCACGAAAACATGTGGCAAATAAGGAAGAGGTATCCCCAAGTCGGTACGATCGAAGACGAAGAGGTCGGGTATCGAGTGTTTGGGATATATGCGCTGAATGGCGCGCGAGCGCGCAAAAGCGATCAGTTTTCAAAGGATTGCTGTTGTAGCTGTTGCTGAATTCTCATGTCAAAACATGATTACGCTTGAACCCTCAGGTGACCATTGTATCTTTTCGACTAGAGTGTTTTTCCCGGGGCTCGCACCTGTTTTTTTTATCAGGGAATGTCCGTGGTCACCAAACTGCGTCCCTGGCCCCCGGTTTACAACAACAACAACGGCGCCAGCCTGATACGTCCTCGTTAGGTATTTCAGATTCGTGCTCCCGCGCGGGACATCTTCATAATTTACCAAAGAATCGCGCTCTCGCGTGGTACTTCCTCTCAATTTGTTGCGGTGTCGTGCTGTCTAGACTCAGGAACCACGCTTCCGCTATGGATTTCCTTACGATTTACTTGGGAATCGCGCTATCGCTCGAATCTTCCTTCATGGGTTGACGCTTTAGCGACCCGCCCGCTCGACCTGGCCGTCTGGGCTCGCCCGCACGAGCTGCCCGTTAGGGTCCGCCCGCCCGAAACGCCATGTTGGTTCTGCCGCTTGTGCTCCTGCTCCTAACCCTGCTCCTACAAATTTCTTGCGTGCTTCATCCTTCTCCCTCCCTCATATCTCTTCACTCCTCCCTTCTTTCCCCTGTTTAAGTGGCTGCGCCACCTACTCTCGGTAGGGTGGGAAGATATACCCCCAAGAGGGGGTACGATCGAACGAAGAGGGCGGGTACCGAGGGTTTGCGATATATCTGTTGAGTGTGGCACGCGATCAGGTCAGAACGAGCAGTCTTAACATGATGGTTGTTGTTGTTGGTCTTGTTGTTGTCGTCGCCGTCTTTGTCGTCGTCGTCGTCGTTGTCGTTGTTGTTGTTGCTGTTGCTGTTGTTGTAGTTGTAGTGGTTGTTGTTATTGTTATTGTTGTTGTTATTGCTATTGCTGTTGCTGTTGCTGTTGTTGTTTGTTGTTTGTTGTTTGTTGTTTGTTGTTTGTTGTTGTTGTTTGTTGCTTGTTGTTGGTTGTTTGTTGTTTGTTGCTGCTGCTGCTGTTGTTGTTATTGTTGTTGTCGCTGTCGTTGCCGAATACCCATGTCTAACGAATAATGATGGTTGATCCCTCCTCGGGTAACCACTGTAATTTTCAATTCAAGTGCTTCTCCCGGGGCTTGCACCCTGTTTTGCAAGGGAAGGCGAGGGGTCACCAAACTCGGCCCGTGGCCCCGGGGGTACAACAACAACAACGGCTCCCGCCTGATATTTCCTCACAGTGTATTCCAACATCGCGCTCTTGCGCGGGACTGCCTCACAATTCATACAGGAATCGCGCTCTCGCGTGGGACTTCCTCGCCACGTATTCAGACGCCGCCCCCTCGACACTCAGGAATCAGACGATCTATTGGGCATCGCACTATCGCTCGAGACTTCCTCGCGATTCATGCAGGGCGCACGCTTCAGCAACCCGCCTGCTCGACCTGGCCGCCTGGGCCCGCCTTCCCAGCCCGCCCGCTTTGGTCTGCCCGCCCGATCTGCCCGTCTGGTTCTGCCACGTGTTTTCTGCTCCCAGCCCCCCTCCTGCTATTCCTTCTCGTGTTCCATCCTCTCTCCCCCTGATCCCTTCCTTCCATCCGTCCTCTTTCCTCCTGCCTTGGGGGCTGCACGAAATACCCGTTGCAGGTCAGAGAGATATACCCCCAAGGTGGTACGATCGAAGACAAAGAGGGCGGGTATCGATTGTTTGGGATATGCGTGTTGAATGGCACGCGGGCAGACAAGAGCGAACAGTCTTTAACTAATTGTTGTCGTCGTCGTTGTCGTTGTCGTTGTCGTTGCCGTTGCCGTTGTCGTTGTCGTTGTTGTTGTCGTTGTCGTTGATGTTGTTGTTCTCGTCGTCGTCGTTGTTGTTGTAGTTGAACCCTCATTTCGGAAGAATAATTAGTGTTGGTCCCCCCACCAGTGCATATTGCTTTTCAGTCAAAGTGTGCCCCTCGACGCTCGCACCTTGTTTTTTGACAGGGGAAGTCTTGATGCTCAAACTGTGCCCTGGGCCCCCGGGTTACAACAACAACGGCTCCCGTCTGAGATTTCCTTACAATTTAGCCAGGACCCCCGCTCCCGCCCGAGACTTCCTCGCATTTTATTCAGGAGTCGCACTCTCGCTCGGGATTTCTTTACAATTCATTCAGGAATCGCTTTCCCGGCGCTCTGGAGTCGCGCTCTCGCTGAAGACTTGCTTGCAATTTACTGACGAACAGCGCCCTTGCATTGGAATTTCGTGCAACTTACTCAAGCGCCGCGCTCCCGACACCCAGGCACCCAGGAGTCCCGCTCACGCTTAGGACTCCCTCACAGATTACCTAGGAATCGGGATCTCGCTGCCCTTCGTGGCCCCGTTGCAGCCCTTCGTGGCCCCCTCGCTTTGTTTCGTGGCCCCGTTGCAGCTCTTCGTGGCCCCCTCGCATTGTTTCGTGGCCCCGTTGCAGCCCCTCGTGGCCTCCTCGCTGCCCTTCATGGCCCCGTTGCAGCCCTTCGCGGCCCCCTCGCTGCCCCTCGTGGCCCCCCTCGCTTTGTTCCGTGGCCCCGTTGCAGCCCTTCGTGGCCCCCTCGCTTTGATTCGTGGCCCCGTTGCAGCCCCTCGTGGCCTCCTCGCTGCCTTCGTGGCCCCGTTGCAGCCCTTCGTGGCCCCCTCGCTTTGTTTCGTGGCCCCGTTGCAGCCCTTCGTGGCCCCCTCGCTGTTTCGTGGCCCCGTTGCAGCCCTTCGTGGCCCCCTCGCTTTGTTTCGTGGCCCCCTCGCTGCCCTCCGTGGCCCCATATATGTATGCCCTTCGTGGAAAAGCTCGTTCGCGCCCGTGGTGGCCCCGTTGCAACCCTTCGTGGCCCCGCTGTCGCCCTTCGTGGTCCCCTCGCTGCCCTTCGTGGCCCCGTTGCTGCCCTCAGTGGCCCCGTCCTTGCCCTCCGCAGCCCAACATACGTATGCCCTTCGTGGCCCCCGCTCGTTCGCGCCCGTTGTGGCCCCATGTGCATGCCCTTCGTGGCCTCGCTGTCGCTTTTTGTGACCCCCTCACTGTCCTACGTGGCCCAGTTGCTACCCTCAGTGCCCCCATCGTTGCCTTCTGTGGCCCCGCATTATCTGCCCTTCGTGGCCCCCGCTCGTTCGCGCTCTTCGTGGCCCCATACGCATTCCCTTCGTGTCCCCGCTGTCGCCCTTCGTGGCCTACTTCGTGTCCTTCGTGGCCCTGCTGTCGTTCTCTCTCGCTCTCGCTTTCGCTCGTCGTCGTCGTCGTCGTCGTCGTCGCCGCCGTCGTCGTCGACGTTGTCGTCGTCGTCGTCGTGGTCGGTCCTCTGTCCGTCCCTCTTAGGGTCGGGTCGACGGTCCGCGGCCGCCCCGCCGATCAGCGCTGCCGCTGGCCAGGCCGACGGTCCGCGGCCGCCCCGCCGCTTGCTGGGGCCCAGCCTGCAGGGAAGAAAGGTATACCCCCCAAAAGGGGTTCAACCGAAGACGAAGAGGGCGGGTATCGAGGGTTTGGGAAATACGCATTATTGGACACTCGAGCAGATAAGGGCGAGCAGTCTTGAACTGATTGTTGCTGTTTTTGATGATGGTGATGATGATGATGGTGGTGATGATGATGATGACGATGATGATGATGATGCTGATGTTGTTGTTGTTGTTGTTGTTGTTGTTGTTGTTGTTGTTGTTGTTGTTGTTGTTGTTGTTGTTGTTGTTGTTGTTGTTGTTGTTGTTGTTGTTGTTGAATTTCCATTTCCTAAGAATAATTATGGTTGATCCCCCCACCGGTGCATACGGTTTTTCTCAATCGAAGTGTGCCCCTCAACGCTCGCACCTTGTTCTTTGACAGGGAAAGTCTTGATGCTCAAACTGGGCCCCTGGCCTCCGGGTTAGTTGCAACATCAACGGCTCCCGCTTGAGACCTCCTTGCAATTTAGCCAGGACCCCGGCGCCCTTCCGAGACTTCCTCGAATTTTATTCAGGAATCGCGCTTTCGCTTGGGACTTTCTTGCAATTTACAGAGGAATCGCTCCTCCGGCGCTCTGGAGTTGCCCTCTCGTTAGAGACTTGTTTGCAATTTACTGAAGAATAGCGCCCTTGCGTCGGAATCTCTTACAATTTGCTCACGCGCCGCGCTCCCGACATCCAGGCGCCCAGGAGTCGCGCCCGTTGTGGCCCCATGTGCATGCCCTTCGTGGCCCCGCTGTCGCCTTTTGTGGCCCCGTCACTGTCCTACGTGGCCCAGTTGCTACCCTCAGTGGCCCCATCGTTGCCTCCTGTGGCCCCGCATGATCTGCCCTTCGTGGCCCGCGCTCGTTCGCGCTCTTCGCGGCCCCATACGCATTCCCTTCGTGTCCCTGCTGTCGCCCTTCGTGGCCCACTTCCTTCGTGGCCCTGCTGTCGTTCTCTCTCGCTCTCGCTTTCGCTCGTCGTCGCCGACGTCGTCGTCGTCGCCATCATCGTCGTCGTCGTCGTCGTCGTCGTCGTCGTCGTCGCGGTCGGTCCCCTGTCCGTCCCTCTTGGGGTCGGGTCGACGGTCCGCGGCCGCCCCGCCGATCAGCGCTGCCGCTGGCCAGGCCGACGGTCCGCGGCCGCCCCGCCGCTTGCTGGGGCCCGGCCTGCAGGAAAGAAAGATATACCCCCCCAGAGGGGTTCGATCGTAAACGAAGAGGGCGGGTATCGAGGGCTTGGGAAAAACGCGTTATTGGACACTCGAGCAGATAAGGGCGAACAGTCTTAAAATGATTGTTGTTGTTGCCGTTGTTAAATTATCGTTATTGGAGAATGATTAATTTTGCCCCTCCCTTCCAGCGACCATTGTTTCTTAAATTGAAGTGCTTCCCCCTGGGCTCGCACCCTGTTTTTTGTAAGGGGAAGTCATTGGGCCCCTGGCCCCCGGTTTAAAGCAACAGCGGCTCCCGCCTGATACGTCCTCACAATTGATTTCCAAATCGCGCTTACGCATCGCGCTCTCGCGTGGGACTTCTTCGCAGTTCATTCAGACGATGCGCCTTAGGCGCTCAGGAATCACGCTTTCGATTTGGCCTTTCTAACGATTCATTTGGGAATCGCAGTGTCACTGGAAACTTCCTCGCGATTTATGCAGGACGCACGCTTCAGCAACCCGCCTGCTCGACCTGGTCGCCTGGGCCCGCCTTCCAAACCTGCCCGCTATGGGTCTGCCCACCCGGTCTGCCCGTCTGGTTCTACCATTTGTTTGCTGCTCGTTGCCCCCTGCCTGCTAATTTCTGTCGTGCTTCTTCTCCCTCTCCCTTCCACCCGTCCTGTCTTCCCTTGTTTAAGGGGCTGCGGCTGCACTACATGCGCGTGGCAGGTAAGGGAGATATACCCCTAAGGGGGTACGATCGAAGACGACGAAGGTGGGTACCGAGGGTTTGGTATATGCGTTTTGATTGGCACTTGAGCAGATAGGAGCTAACAGTCTTATACTGATATTGTTGTCGTCGTTGTCGTTGTCGTTGTCGTCGTTGTCGTCGTTGTTGTTGTTGTTGTTGCTGTTATGGTTGTTGTTTTTGTTGTTGTTGTCGTTGTTGTTGTTGTTGTTGTTGTGGTTGTTGTTGTTGTTGTTGTTGTTGTTGTTGTTGTTGTTGTTGTTGTTGTTGTTGTTGTTGTGGGTGTTGCTTTTGTTGTTTTTGTTGTTGCTGCTGTTGTTGCTGTTGCTATTGTTCCGACCTGCACTGACGACCTGTACCCCCCCCACACCAACACCAACACCCCAACAGCCCCGTGGGGCCACCGCAGGGGCCCCACGGGGCTGTTTAGGGTGTTGGTGTTGGTGCCCTATCGGATTCCATAACGGTCCTTTCGGATACTTGGGGATTCTATACGACTCCATCGGGAAACCATACGATTCCATAGGAATCCAACAAACTGCCATAGGGGTCGTATAGGATTCCATCGGGATCCTATATGATTCCATTGAGATCCTGTAGGATGCCATATGAGATCCTATCGGGTATCCCTATAGGGATCCCTGAGAAGCCTTCTGTGATCCCCATGGAATTCTATAGGAGTCCTACAGGATCCCGATGGAACCCTAGAAGACCCCAAAGGGAATCCTCCAGGAATACTAGCTGGCCCCTATGGAATCCTATAGGTTCTCGATGGAATCTTGGAGGATCCGTATGGGATCCTGCATGACCCCTGTAGGATCCCTATGGCATCCGATCGGATCCATATGGAACCAAATATAATCCATATGAAATCCTATGGGGTCCCGATGGGATCCTATAGGAGTCCTATAGGATCCATATGGTGGCCGTGGCTTTGAGCACATCGTTAAGCACTTCCCCGTAGGCATCCTTCGGGGATCCTGAGGAATCCCTAGGGAATCATAAGGAATTCCTCGGCAATCCTGAGGAATCCAGAGGGAATCCACATCTCGAGGATCGTGGTCCTGGCCCCACAGGGAACACCACCGAAACTTGATTTCGGCATACCCCTCTCGAGGATCGTGGCCCTGGCCCCAGAGGGAGCTCCACCGAAACTTTATTTCGGCACACCCCTCTCGAGGACCGTGGCCCTGGCCTCACAGGGAACCCCACCGAAACTTCATTTCGGCACACCCCTCTCGAGGATCGTGGTCCTGGCACCACAGGGAGCCCCACCGAAGCTTCATTTCGGCACACCCCTCTCGAGCAGAAGGAACCACCGTGCCAGAAGCATCAGCCGTGCCAGTGTCCCCGTGCCAGAAAAAAGCAACCGTGCCAATGTGCTGCCGTGGGTATTCGCCGTGCCAGAAGCAACAACAACAACTACTACTACTACAACCACTACTACTACTACTACTACTAATACTACTACTACTGCTACTACTACTACTACTACTACTACTACTACTACTACTACTACTACTACTACTACTACTACTACTACTACTACTACTACTACTACAACTACTACTACTACTACGACTACTAGTATCACTACTATTACTACTACTACTGCTACTACTACTTCTACTATCACTGCTACGACTACTTCTACTACTGCTGCTACTACTACTACTACTGCTGCTGCTGCTGCTACAACTGCTACTACTACTACTACTACTCCTATTACTAGTACTACTACTACGATTACAGCAACAACAACTACTACTACTACCACCACTACTACTACTACTACTACTACTACTACTACTACTACTACTACTACTACTACTACTACTACTACTACTAGTACTACTACAATTTCTATAACAACAACTACAACTATTACTACGCGTATTGTTATTACTACTACAACAACAACACCTACTAGTACTACTACCAGTAGTACTAGTACTAGTAGTACTACCAATACGACTACCACTAGTACTACTAGTACCACCTAGTAGTACTACCACTAGTACTACCACTAGTACTACTAGTACGACTACCACTACTACCACTAATACTACCACTGCTATTACCTACTACTACTACTACTACTGCTACTACTACTACTACTACTACTACTACTACCGCTACTACTATTACTCCTCATATTACTACTACTACTACTACTACTACTACTACTACTACTACTACTACTACTACTACTACTACTACCAGTAATATTAGTACTCCTACCACTCTTACTACTCCTACTACTCCAACTCCAACTACTACTACCAGTACTACGATTACCACTACTACTAGCACTACTGCTACTACTACTACTACTACTACTACTACTACTAAACTTACTACTACTACTACTACTACTACTGCTACTACTACACTACTCCCACTAGTGCTACTAATACTACCACCACTACTACTACTACTACCACTACTACTACTACTGCTACTACTACAGGCCGTGTAGGCTCTGTATAGGATCCCAGGCAGGCCGTGTATGCTCTGTACAGGATCCCATACAAGGCGTGTACGCTTTGCATAGGGTCCGATACAGGGCTTGTAGGCCTTGTACAGGATCCCATACACGGCGTGTAGGCTCTGTGTAGGATCCCACAAGCCGTGTAGGCTCTGTGTAGGATCCCATACAGGGCGTGCAGGCTCTGTGTAGGATCCCACACAGGCCGTGTAGGCTCTGTATAGGATCCCGTGCAGGCCGTGTAGGCTCTGTATAGGATCCCACACAGGGCGTGTGGGCTCTGTATAGGATCCCAAACGCGGCGTGTAGGCGCTGCATAGGATACCAGTCAGGCCGTGTAGGCTCTGTATAGGATCCTACAGTGGCCGTGTAGGCTCTGTATAGGATCCCGTACTGGCCGTGTAGGCTTTGTATAGGATCCACAGGCCGTGTAGGTTCCGTATAGGATCCCGTGCAGACCGTGTAGGCTCTGTGTTGTATCCCAAGCAGGCCGCGCATGCTCTGTACAGGATCCCATACAGGCGATTAGGTTCTGTATAGGATCCCACACACGCCGTGTAGGCTCTGTATAGGATCCCATACAGGGCGCGTAGACTTTTGTATAGGATCCCGTACAGGCCGTGTAGGCTTTGTATATGATCCCAAGCAGGCCGTGTATGCTCTGCTGTGTAGGATTCCGTACAAGGCGTGTAGGCTCTGCATAGGATCCCATACGGGGCGTGTAGGCTCGGTGTAGGATCCCACACAGGCCGTGTAAGCTCTGTATAGGATCCCACACAGGCCGTGTAGGCTCTGTCTAGGATCCCGTACAGGCCGTGTAGGCTTTGTATAGGATCACATACTGGGCGTGTAGGATCTGTGTAGGATCCCACACAGGCCGTGTAGGATTTGTATCGGATCCCGCACAGGCCGTGTAGGCTCTGTTTCGGATCCCGAACGGGGCGTGTAGGCTCTGTACAGGATCCCGTACAGGCCGTGTAGGCTCTGCCGTGTAGACTTTCTATGGGATCCGACACAGGGCTTGTAGGCCTTGTACAGGATCCCATACAGGGCGTGCAGGCTCTGTTTAGGATCCGACAGGCCGTGTAGGCTCTGTCTCGGATCCCGTACAGGCCGTGTAGGCTCTGTATATGATTCTATACAAGGGCGTGTAGGCTCTGTATAGGATCCTAGGACCCCCCAGGGATGCCCTAAGGATTTCCCCAGGATTCCTAGGACCCCGCATGTATGCCGAAGGATGCCCGAAGGTCGCTTCGCCGGTGCGCACATCTCTTCCAGTCGCAGGAGTACGTGGAGGTGCGTAAGGGTGGTCTCAGAGCCACGGTGACCAGAGGGATCCGATTGGGTTCCATAGGGATCCTATAGGATTCCATGCGTATCCTGTAGGATTCCATACGGAGCCTATAGGCTTCCGTAGAGATCCTATAGGATTCCGTAGGGATTCTATGGCACTGGTGTTGGTGTTGGTGTTGGTGTTTGGGGGGGGGTAGTGGGTCCACGGGTCGTCAGTCCACGTGGTCGCCCAGTGGGTGAAGGCGTGGGCTGCCGGGCCGTGGACGGGTGGGCAGTGCACGTGTCGACCTTGTCATTGTTGTTGTTGTTGTTGTTGTTGTTGTTGTTGTTGTTGTTGCGGGTGTTGCTTTCGTTGTTTTTGTTGTTGCTGCTGCTGTTGCTGTTGCTATTGTTGTGGTTGCTGCTACTGCTGCGCTTGCTGTTGACCTCCCGTTTGTGAATAATCATATCAGCCAGCGTTGACTCCAAATAGATAGGAGGACAGGAGGAGGACGAGAGGAGGATGGGAGGAGGACGAAAAGAGGACGGGGGCAGGACGGGAGGATGACGGGAGGAGCAACATCAAGCGCAAGCAAACAAGCGAAAGCAAGGAAGCGCAAGCGAGCAATAACAAGCAAGCAAAAGCCAGCGATCAAGTGCAAGCAAGCAAGGGCAAGCAATAGCAAGCAAGCGAGAGCAAGCACGCAAGAGCAAGCAAGCAAATGCCATTGGAAACAGGGGTGGGTGCCATTGGAAAAAGGGGCGGTGCCATTGGAAAGGGGTGGGGGGGTGATAAAGACCAATTACTTATGATGAGCTAGGACTCCTATAGGGCAAGCTTATTTGGATAATCATGGTTGATCCCCCCTCTGGTAACATGTGTTTTTCCCTACCTAGGCTCTGCCTAGAAGGGTTCTTACTCTGTTAGCTAAAGGGGCCGGGCAATGGAAACCGCCCCGGGCGGTTCCCCCAGTCCCCGCCCCGCGGTTCCCCCAGTCCCCTGGAAGCTTTAGCCTTAGCTTTAGCTTTAGCTTAGCTTTAGCTTTAGCTTTAGCTTAGCTTTAGCTTAGCTTTAGCTTAGCTTTAGCTTAGCTTTAGCTTAGCTTTAGCTTAGCTTTAGCTTAGCTTTAGCTTAGCTTCAGCTTAGCTTTAGCTTAGCTTAGCTTAGCTTTAGCTTAGCTTTAGCTTAGCTTTAGCTTAGCTTTAGCTTAGCTTTAGCTTAGCTTTAGCTTAGCTTTAGCTTAGCTTTAGCTTAGCTTTAGCTTAGCTTAGCTTAGCTTAGCTTTAGCTTAGCTTTAGCTTAGCTTCTTAGCTTAGCTTTTTAGCTTAGCTTTAGCTTAGCTTTAGCTTAGCTTTAGCTTAGCTTTAGCTTAGCTTTAGCTTAGCTTAGCTTAGCTTTAGCTTAGCTTTAGCTTAGCTTTAGCTTAGCTTTAGCTTAGCTTTAGCTTAGCTTTAGCTTAGCTTTAGCTTAGCTTTAGCTTAGCTTTAGCTTAGCTTTAGCTTAGCTTTAGCTTAGCTTTTAGCTTAGCTTTAGCTTAGCTTTAGCTTAGCTTTAGCTTTAGCTTTAGCTTAGCTTTAGCTTAGCTTTAGCTTAGCTTTAGCTTAGCTTTAGCTTAGCTTTAGCTTAGCTTTAGCTTAGCTTTAGCTTAGCTTTAGCTTAGCTTTAGCTTAGCTTTAGCTTAGCTTAGCTTTAGCTTAGCTTTAGCTTAGCTTTAGCTTAGCTTTAGCTTAGCTTAGCTTAGTGTTAGCTTACCAGCTTAGCTTTAGCTTAGCTTTAGCTTAGCTTTAGCTTAGCTTTAGCTTATCTTTAGCTTAGCTAGTTTAGCTTTACTGTTACTACTAATGCTGCTTTCCTAGGGGCTCCAACTCCTAGGTAGGGTCGCACTGGGATAATTTCTATTGAAGTGCCCCTCCTGGGGCTCGCACCTGGCTTTTTATCAGGGGACTTCTTCCTCAAAATGTGCCCCTGGCCGCCGGTTTACAACAACAGCGGCTCTCGCTTGACATTTCCTTACAATTCATGCCCAAAGCGCGCTCGCGCGCGGGACTTCCTCACAGTTTACATACGAATCGCGCTCTCGCGTGGGACCTCCTCGGGATTTATTCAGACGGTGCGCCCTCGACGCTCAGGAATCACGCTCTCGTCTTGGGCTTTGTCACGATTCACTTTGGAATCGCGCTATCGCTGGGTACTTCCTCGCGATTCATGCAGGACGCACGCTTCAGCAACCCGCCTGCTCGACCTGTTCGCCTGGGCCCGCCTTCCCGACCTGCCCGCTATGGGTCTGCCCACCCAATCTGCCCGTCTGGTTCTACCATTTGTTTGCTGCTCCTTGCCCCCCTCCTGCTAATTTCTGTCGTGCTCCATTCTTCTTCCTCCCCCTTCCACCCGTCCTGTCTTCCCTTGTTTTCGGGGCTGCACTAAATGCTCGTGGCAGGTAAGGAAGATATGCCCCCAAGGGGTATGATCGAAGACGACGAGGGCGGGTACCGAGGCTTTGGGATACACGTATTGATTGGCACGTGGTTGCTGTTATTGTGGTTTTTGTGCTCGTCGTCGTCGTTGTTGTTGTGGTGGTTGTTGTGGTTGTTATGGCTGTTGTTGTTGTTGTTGTTGTTGTTGTTGTTGTTGTTGTTGTTGTTGTTGTTGTTGTTGTTGTTGTTGTTGTTGTTGTTGTTGTTGTTGTTGTTGTTGGTGGTGGTGGTGGTGTTGTTGTTGTTGTTGTTGTCTCATTCTTGAAGAATAATTTTTGTTGATCCCCCCCCACCGGTGCACATTGATTTTTTTCGATTGAAGTGCCACCCCCGGGGCTCGCACCTTGTTTTTTCTGAAGGAAAGTCTTCCTGCTCAAACTGTGCCCCTGCCCCCCGGGCTACAACAACAACGGCTCCCGCCTGAGACTTCCTCGATTTTTACTCAGGACCCCCGCTCCCGCCTGAGACTTCCGCGCAATTTACTCAGGAAAGGCGCTCCCGTCTGAGACTTCCTCGCAATGTAATCAAGACCCCCGCTCCCGCCTGAGACTTCCGTGCAATTTACGTGGGAACGGCGCTCCCGCCTGAGACTTCTTCGAATTTTACTCAGGACCCCCGCTCCTGCCTGACATTTCCGCGCAATTGACTCAGGAACGGCGCTCCCGCCTGAGACTTCCTCGCAATTTAGTGAGGACCCCCGCTCCCGCCTGAGACTTCCGTGCAATTTGCTCAGGAACGGCGCTCCCGCTTGAGACTTCCTCGCAACTTAGTCAGGGCCCCCGCTTCCGCCCGAGATTTCCTTCACAATGTACTCAGGACTGCGCTCTCGCGTGCGACGTCCTCACAAATTATTCTGGAATTGCGTTTCGGCGCTCAGGAACCACGCGCGCGCCAAGGACGCCTTCACAACGTGGTATCTTCCCTCTTCCTTCGTCCTTCCCCCTCCCCTTCCTCCCACTCTCCCTCGTTCTTCCCCTCCTCCTCTTGCAGGGCCCGCGCCAATTCCAATGGCGGGCAGAGAGATGTACGCCCCCGAAGGATTGTCCGCCCGTTCCGGTTTGCCCGTACGTCTAAGCCCGCCGGCCCCAGCAAAGAGAAATAATCCCCCCGAAAGGGGTGTGATCGAAGACGAAGAGGGCGGGTATCGAGGGTGTAGGGTATACGTGTTGAATGACTCGCGGGCAAGTAAGAGCGTACAGCCTTAAAATGGTTGTTATTGTTGTTGTTGTTGTTGTTGTTGTTGTTGTTGTTGTTGTTGTTGTTGTTGTTGAACACTATTACTTCTAAAGAATTATTATTGTTGGACCCCCTGGTGCACGCCCCCCGCCCAAAACCTAGGCCGCAGCTACATTTTCATCATTTTTCTGCGAAAGCTTCAGAAAAGTGGATTACCCCCGGATCCGGTTTTTTGTTGACGCTCGTTTTCCCTTGCAAAAAACAATAGAAAATGAAAATTCTTGTTCTTAGTTGATCAAATTTCAAGAATCCCTTGCAAAAAATAAGGTAAAGTGGACATTCGCGCTCGCAAGACGAAATCCTTCCAAAACCTTAGGTTTCGTAGCGATTTTAACATAAAAACATCAAAAACCCAATGGTTTTTTAAGAAAAAATTGTCAAAATGTCCTTCCGCGCGCTCTTGCGGATTCATAGGAAACACACCACTTTTTAAACATTTCTGTCAAAAGGGTCTTTGCGTGCTACTTCTTCAGGTGCTTTGAACTTCTCCAACAACGGTTGCGCGCCTGCGAGGGCCACCATCCCTTGCAAAAAATGAGACGAAGTGCACATGCGCGCGGCCGCCGCGCGCGCATGTCGAAATCCTGCCAAACACAGCACATGCGCGCGGCCGCCGCGCGCGCATGTCGAAATCCTGCCAAACACAATGGGTTTTCAATAATTTCAAGATGCGATGTTCAGAAAACATATGAAAACGCACTACTTTCTCATCCGAAAAATCTCGAAATCCATTCGCGGTCTCTTGATGAATCTTTAAAACCCAAGATGGCCCCAACAGGCGCGCAAGATGGCCCCAAGAGGCGTCCATGAGGCCCAAAGAGGCGCCCAAGATGGTCCCAAGAGGCTTCAAGAGGACTCCAAGAGGCCCCCAAGAGGTTCCAGAGAGGCTCCAAGGTGGCTCCAAGAGACCCCCAAGATGGCCCCAGGAGGCGTTCTAGAGGCCCCAAGAGTCCGCCGTGAGGGTCCAATAAGCCCCCAAGAGGCCCCAAGATGGTTCCAAGGAGCCCCCCAAAGGCTCTCAAGTGGACCCCAAACCGCGCCAGGAGGCTTCCCCCCTTCCCCAAGAGGACCCCAAGCGGCCCCAGGAAGGCCCCCGACTGCTGACGCACATATCCGTAGCCATCTCGGATCAAGGTATCGCCTGTGTTCTTGGATCATGGCTTTGACGGCGAAAGACCTTCACGAGCAGTATGGCCCTGAGCTGTCGCGGCCTCCCTTGGCCGACTGCGAGAGTGCGTATTATTTGCATCAGGCGCTCCGGGCAAAGGGTATCAATGCTAGTCACCAGGCGTGCAAGACTTGGTGGGCCAAGTATCGGGTTACTTGCACGGTCAGTATTTCTAGCGCCTTCATGGGTACGGACCCGCAGAAAATGGCCCTTTGGAGCGTATCCCCTGAGGTCGGCACAGAGATCACGTATCCGCGTCAAGACCAGTGGTGGTGGTTGCCCGTATGGCGGTCGTATGGTCAGAGCGACGAGCTTCCGAACATGCTCGATTACCAGGCCTTGCCACCGCAGGTCCACAACGTGCTCGCGGTAGCACTGCCGTATGCAAGCACCGGCCTTCCCGCCAGCAGGCGTATCGGCAATCTCATTGGGCATCTGGGACCGCACGGGTATCAGCCAGGCCCGCACGTGTATCAGCCAGGCAGCCGGGCACCCACGCGCCCGCTCCGCGCCATCGCAGACGACGATGCGTCGCGCCTTTAGTATGCTTCTGGATGCGAAGACCATTCGGTTGAGTATACCCCTACGTGTGACTGGACCTGTTTGCGAAAGCAGGAGAAAGTATGGCACCCCTTTGTGTCCAGAGCCGCGCCGTCTGCGTTCTTCCTTTCTCGCTTCTCTCCTTTCCTCCTTGTCCTGCTCCTCCTCCCCCTCTTCCGCCTTGGAGCCGTATTGGAACTGTCGATGGCCATCTCCCTTTCTCCCTCGCATGTCTGCTTGTACATACGTATAATTTCAGAACTTACCGTGCATGCGATCGTTTACAACATGGTGGACCGTGCGTATGTCACGAACCTTGTATACATGTGTTTCTCTCCCTCCGTCTGGCTGTGCACGCGCGCGTTGGGCACTGAGAGTTAGGATCATAGCGCCATGAGTCTATGAGCAATGCATGCGTCATCCTTGGGACTGTATAACATCAGTGTAACACATGTACTTCTGTAATCGCATCCCCACGAATTTGCCCCAAAAATGTGACCAACTATCTTGGCACTGCGTACCATCTCACGTGTACCGTGTACCACATCATATGTAACAGATGTGATCAACCTCTGTGGGTGTGTACCCCACGCCAGTGTAGTAGCCAGGGTCGTCCGCACGCCACGAAGTGAAGTGTCCCAACGTCATAGGGCGGGAAGCTGGGTGTGGGTGGTCTCGAAGAGTCGTTTGGATATTTGGTAGAGCTTGAACGGCCCCCCCACGAAGTGGGGGTATTGGCTGGTGTCGCAAGAAAACCCTGGCACTGGGGAGAACACTGAGCGTTCGGGTAAAATGATTGTTGTTGTTGTTGTTGTTGTTGTTGTTGTTGTTGTTGAACATTATTTATTCTAAAGAATAATTATTGTTGGGCCCCCTGGTGCGCGCCCCCCCTGCGCCGCCTAGGCCGCAGCTACATTTTCATCATTTTCGTGAGGAAGCCTCAGGTAAAACGATGTGATCAAGATCCGGTTGTTTTGTTGTAATCCGTTTTCCCTTGCAAAAAACACTATAAAATGACATTTCTTGTTCTAATATAATCAAATTTCAAGAATCCCTTGCAAAAAATAAG
Source organism: Prorocentrum cordatum (assembly GCA_963575745.1). Taxonomy (NCBI): domain Eukaryota; class Dinophyceae; order Prorocentrales; family Prorocentraceae; genus Prorocentrum; species Prorocentrum cordatum. Next base: position 188,842 of record CAUYUJ010008225.1, on the reverse strand, counting down.
GTAAAGTGGACATTCGCGCGCGCAAGACGAAATCCTTCCAAAAGCTTAGTGTTCGGAGCGATTTTAACATAAAAACATCAAAAAACCAATGGTTTTTCAACAAAAAAATGTCAAAATCTCATCCCGCGCGCTCTTGCGGATTCGTAGGAAACCCAACACTTTTTAAACATTTCTGTCAAACGGGCTTTTGCGAGCAACTTTTTCGAACTTCTGCGACAACGGTTGCGCACCTGCCAGGGCCATCATCCCTGTATTGGCGCCCCACGGACGCACGGGCGATGTGTCCGCGAGGAGGCGTATCGGCACCATGCTGGGACACTTGGCCCCTGATGTATGGGTGCCAGGAGCGCAGCTTGCAGTATTGCGCCCGATGCGTGCCATTAGGGACAGGCGCATGCCAGAAGACGATGAGCACACAGACTCGTCTCTTTAGTATGCTTCCAGAGCACGTATGCGTCCGCCTCGCCTTGTCCTGCTGCTCCTCCTCCTCCTCCTCCTCCGGCGGGGCACCCATGGGGACAACCATCGGGACCACCATCGGAACAACCATCGCGGCAACCATGGGGACAACCATCGGGACAACGATCGGGACAACCACAACCATCAGGACAACCATCGGGACAACCATCGGGACATCCATCGGGACAACGATCGGGACCACCATCGGGGCAACCATCGGGAGAACCATCGGAACAACAATCGGGACAATCATCGGGACACTCATCGCGACAATTATCGGGACAACCACAACCATCAGGACCTCCAACCAGAGAGAGGTAGTCACGTGTATTTCGTCGACGAGTGAGCCAGTATTGCACATTGAGGCCGGAACGAGAACCACAGAACAAGAATGAGCATATATCGTCTCACAACAACGGAAACAAGTCCTGTGGTATGCTGGCGCCACGCACGTGATACCAGTCAAAATAAGGGTCTTGGCTTGTGTGGTACAGAAACGTTAAAACGTCGGAAAACGGTACACGTGCCCATTGTTGGAACAGGGGTATAAGTCGTATACTAAGCTAGTTTCCACAAGATGTTACCACAAGAAGTCATTGTAACCATGCGCCAGTGTAGTAGCCAAGGTCGTCCGCAGGCCACGAAGTGAAGTGTCCGAACGTCATAGGGCGGGAAGCTGGGTGTGGGTGGTGGCGAAGAGTCGTTTGGAAATTTGGTAGAGCTTGAACCGGCCCCCCCACAAAGTGGGGGTATTGCCCGCCTCCTATGAAAACCCTGGCACTGGTGAGAACGGAGTGTCCCCAGTCTTAAATGATTGTTGTTGTTGTTGTTGTTGTTGTTGTTGTTGTTCTTGTTCTTGTTGTTGTTGTTGTAGTAGTAGTAGTAGTAGTTGTTGTTGTTGTTGTTAAATTCTCATGCCTAAAGAGTAATTTCTATTGGTTCCCCCCTTCGGTGACCTTTGTGTTTTTCAAATATGGTGCTCCTCCCAGGGCTCGCACCCTGTTACTCAGCAGGGAAAGTTCGTGGTCACCAAACTGTGCCCATGGCTCCCAGTTTGCAACAACATCGGCTCCCTCTTGGTACGCGACGCCACGCTTGTTGCCAGTTGGCTCAGGCTTGCACTCCCCCTCCCCCTCCTCCCCCTCCCCCTCCCCTCCTCTCCTAGGGGCATCGCTTGGGGGGGTGCAGGGATAGGCCCAGGGGGGAACGTATCGACCCCCAATGGCCCAATCATCGCCGAGCGGATTCCTTATCGGGGGCGTGTCGCTGCTCTATCGTTGGCGGCGAGCACGGGGGGGGAGTGAGAAGGGGCGGGCCTTCTCAGAAGGCTCGGAAATCCCCTGGCCTTCTGTGGGGTTTTCTGAGCCTTCCCCGAAGACCCAGAAAACTTGTCAGAAGGCGCGAGGGCTTCTGAGAAGTTCCGCCGCCATCTGAGAAGGCCTTCTCCTTCTCACTTCCCCCCCCTCGCTCGCCGACGACATCGGCGATGTATCGCCGATGCCAGGCCGATGTTTCCCCCCTTGAACCAGCCCCCTCTTTCCGTTCCCCCTCGCTCCCGCTCCCGGCCTCCGCCCTGCACTACCCTCGGACGACGAAATCTACACATATCCACTGCTTCTTAGGCAGGTCCATCCTGAACCCAGGAACTGTGCACACGCCCTCCTGGCCAAGCCAGGAGGGTGTGGCGTTGGGTTCGGGAGGAGGAGGAGGAGGAGGAGGAGGAGGAGGAGGAGGAGGAGGAGGAGGAGGAGGAGGAGGAGGAGGAGGAGGAGGAGGAGGAGGAGGAGGAGGATGAGGACGAGGACGAGGACGAGGACGAGGACGAGGAGGAGGATCAGGAGGAGGAGGAGGGAGGAGGAGGAGGAGGAGGAGGAGGAGGGCCTTGTACCCCTCCCAAGAGACCGCCCCCCTCGCCGCGTGGCCTCTCCTAGCCTCTGGGGGGGTGCCCCTCCTCCTCCTCCTCCTCCTCCTCTCCTCCTCCTCCTCCTCCTGATCCTCCCTCCTGATCCTCCCTCCTTCCTCCTCCTCCTCCTCCTCCTCCTCTCCCCCTCCTCCTCCTCCTCCTCCTCCCCCTCCTCCTCCCTCTGGATCGAGAACCGAGGCCCGACGCTCCCAGATTTCCGGGCGCGCAGGGGGTCGCTGGGCTGGACGGCTCATCCCGCCCCGCGGGGGTGGGCCCGTGCCCTGCAGAACAAAAAGGGGCTCCGGACGAGCAGCCACAGAAAACACGGCCTGGGCGTCGCGTCGTGCGGGGGCGATGGCCCGGAGATCCTGGCGTCTCCATTTGTTTCTCGAGCCGGGCGCTTTCGCTTTTGTTCGGGCCCCAGGGCCCTCGCATATCGATCCAGCTCGAAAATGGAGGCAGAAAGAGGGGGTCTAGGGCTTCGGGCTTGATTTTTTACGATGTTGTATTTTAGTTTCGCTGTGTCAGATCTCAGGGGAATGGGGTGGCAGCGAGGGCTGCAGAAAAGGGGCCCTTCTGGGCCCAAGAGGGGGCTTTGAGGGCCTCAGGAATGGCCCCCCCCATTAAGCGACGCCCAAGCGGTCCTGGCGGTCTGGTCCAGACCTCCTGGGGTCGACGCGGCGGCAAACTCACGACGTCAGAGGTCGTGGGCGAGAGACATGTCCGTGGCTGCGGCCTTGCAGGCCGGGCCCCTGATCCGCGACCACGCGGATGCGGGGCGCTTTTTCGCGGAGGCCCCGCGCGGAACGTATCCAGACCGCGAGGGCACGGACATGGATACGTTCCCAGGGACACTTGGTGCCTCAATTTTTCCCACCCCCTCCTTGGTTGGGTATTTGTTTTTGGGTAGAGCCCTGTGGTCGCGTCTTCTCCTCCTTCTCCTTCTCCCGCTCTCCTTCCTCCTCCCCTCCGTCTCACCCCTCCTCGCGGCGCCCCTGTCGCCACATTCGCGGGTTCCTAGGAGGTTCAGCGGAGGTACGTCTTACGCAGATCACCACTGGACCTCGCCGCCACTTTCGTGGGCTTCTGGGAGGGCCAGCGGAGTGACGTCTTACGCGGATCACCACGAGACCTCGCCGACCCGTGGGGGGCTGCGATCTGCGAAACTGTCGCGACTTTCCTGGGCTTCCGGGAGGGCCAGCGGCGTGACGTCTTACGCGGATCACCACGAGACCTCGCCGCACCCTGAGGGGCTGCGATCTGCGAAACTGTCACGACTTTCGTGGGCTTCTGGGAGGGCCAGCGGAGTGACGTCTTACGCGGACCACCACGAAACCTCGCCGCCCCCTGGGTGGCTGCGATCTGTGAAACTGTCGCCACTTTCGTGAGCTTCCGGGAGGGCCAGCGGCGTGACGTCTTACGCGGATCACCACAAGACCTCGCTGCCCCCTGGGTGACTGCGATCTGCGAAACTGTCGCCACTGCCGTGGGCTTCTGGGAGGGCCGGCGGAGTGACGTCTTACGCGGATCACTGCGAGACCTCGCCGCCCCCTGGGTGGCTGCGATCTGCGAAACTGTCGCCACCGTCGTGGGGTTCTGGGACGGTCAGCAGACGTTTTTACGCGGATTCCCACGGGACCTCGCCGTCCCGTGGGGGACTGATCTGCGATTGTCGCCACTGCCGTGGGCTTCTGGGAGGGCCAGCGGAGTGACGTCTTACGCAGATCACTGCGAGACCTCGCCGGCCCCTGGGTGGCTGAGATCTGCGAAACTGTCGCCACTGTCGCGGGCTTCCGGGAGGGCCAGCGGAGTGGCGTCTTATGCGGATCACCACGAGACCGTGCCGCCCCGTGGGGGGCTGCGATTTGCAAAACTGTTGCCACGTTTGTGGGCTTCTGGGATGGACAGCGGAGTGACGTCTTACGCGGATCACCACGAGGCTTTGCCGCCCCCGTTGGGGGCTGCGATCTGCGAAGCTGTCGCCACTTCCGAGGGCTTCTGGGAGGGCCAGCGGAGTGACGTCTTACGCGGATCACTGCGAGACCTCGCCGCCCCGTGGGGGTGTGGGGCTGCGATCTGTGAAACTGTTGCCACTTTCGTGGGCTTCTGGGAGGGCCAGCGGAGTGACGTCTTACGCGGATCACCACGAGACCTCGCCGTCCCCCGTGGGGGGCGGCGGTCTGCGAAATTGTGGCCACTTTCGTGGGCTTCTGGGAGGGCCAGCGGAGTGACGTCTTGCGCGGATCACCACGATACCTCCCCGCCCCCCGTGGGGGGCGGCGGTCTGCGAAATTGCGGCCACTGTCGTGGGGTTCTTGGAGGGCCAGCGGAGTGACGTCTTGCGCGGATCACTGCGAGACCTCCCCGCCCCCTGGGGGGCTGCGATGGGCTTCCGGGAGGGCCAGCGGCGTGAGGTGTTACGCACATCACAACTATAGCTCGCCGTCCCTTGGGAGCCTGCGATCCGTGAAGCCGTCGCCGCCAGTCCCACGAGGCATGGCGGCCGGGTGTATATATATACATATATATATTTATATGTATGTATGTATGTATGTATGTATGTATGTATGTATGTATGTATGTATATATATATATATATAGATATATACCCGGCGGCAGTTAGGCACAGGGCTGAACTCACGAGGCACATGCAGCCGTGATCCCAGCACTGCGTATAGTCTCCCCGTGGACGGATAAGGACGGATAGCTTTTCCAAGGGCACTCTTGCGTCCTTAGATTGTTCGGCAGCACGCCATTAGAAAGCTTTCAACTGGGGCGTCCGAGGACCATCCAAGCGTCTTGCGTCCTTACAGCGCGACCTTACTATAGATTTTGATTGTTCACCCCCGAGACATGGGCTGGAAATGTCCCCATATATCCGATGTCGTGATTTTTTCAATGAGCCGTCCCGGGACCGGTTTTTCCTCTCGAGTTGTTTCCTGCAGCTCCCACAGGGGGGCTGCGATTTGGGAAATTGTCGCCATTTTCGAGGGTTGCTGGGGGTCCGCGGAATGATGGATGTCTTACGCGAACTCAAATCAGATCTCGCCAGCCCTGGGGGGCTGCGATCTGCGAAACTGTCGTCACGTTCGAGGGCTGCTGGGGGGTCCAGCGGAGTGACGTCCTACGTGGGCTCAAATTAGACCGTGACCTCGCCTTCTCTGGGTAGTTGCGATATGCGAAACTGTCACCACAGCGGAGTGACGTCTTACGCGGATTCAACTTCGACCTGCCATCCCTAGGGGGGGCTGCGATCTGCGAAGCTGTCGCCACTTTCGATGGCTGCTGGGGGGTCCAGCGAAGTGACGTCTTACGCGGACTCAAATGAGGACCTCCCCGTCCCTGGGGGGCTGCGATCCGCGAAGCTGTCGCCACTTCCAAGAGCTGCTGGGGGGTCCAGCGGAGTGACGCCTTAAGCGGATTCAAATGAGACCTCGCCATCCTTACGGGGCTGCGGTCTGCGAAATTGTCGCCACTTTCGAAGGCTGCCGGGGTGTCCCGCGGAGTGACGTATTTCCCAGACTCAAATGAGACCCCGCCATCCACGGGGGGCTGCGATTTGCGAAACTGTCACGACTTTCGAGGGCTGCTGGGAGGTCTGGCGGAATGACGTCTTACCCGGACTCAAGAATGACCTCGCCATCCTTGGGGGGCTGCGATTTGCGAAATTGTCGCCATTACCAAGGGCTGCTGGGGGGTCCAGCGGAGTGACGTCTTACCCAGATTCAAATGAGACCTTGCCACCCCTGGGGGGCTGTGATCTGCGAAATTGTCGTCACGTTCGAGGGCTGCTGGAGGCTCCAGCGGAGTGACGTCTTGCGCGGACTCAAATTTGACCTCGCCATCCCTGGGGGGCTGCGATCTGCGAAACAGTCGCCACTTTCGAGGGCTGCTGGGTGGTCCAGTGGAGTGACGTCTTACGTGGACCACGGGGGGACCTTGTCATCTCTAGGGGGGCTGCGATCTGCGAAGCTGTCGCAACTTTCGATGGCTGCTGGGGGGTCCAGCGGAGTGGCGTCTCACGCGGACCGCCAGCCTGGACCCCTTTTCCTAGCCTGGACAACCTTTTGATGATACGCGAGCCTGGGCTGGATTTCCTTGCCCGCTGGCCGCCCGCAGACCTGGCGGCGCGCCTTCGAGTACAACGGCGCGGAAAAGTGCAGGACGGAAACAGAGACGCCAGCGGGCGAGACTTGCCTCGCTCGCCTCTTGCACTTGCTGTAAACAGGTTTGATCCTTTCGAGGCCGCGGCGACATGGCACAGGCAGCGCTGCACCTTCAGCGTGCGACCGACACAAGCAGCTGTCTCCTGTCTCCTCCCGTCGCTTTCGTCATCGTCCACCTCCCCCTGTCGCCTTCTCTCTGCTCGGAGGGCACCAACTATACACCAACACCGATCCTGGCCCAGGATCACCCTGGGCCCATGATCGGTGTATATGCCTTCTTGCCCAAGGCAGGAGGGCGTATACACCGATCCTGGGCCCAGGGTGATCCTGGCCAGGATCGGTGTTGGTGTATAGTTGGTGCCTTCCTATCTACTGCTGCCGGGCAGACTGTTCGGCCCCCTATCGCATCCTTTTCATGTTCTTCGTTCCCACCCCATGTCCTCTTCGAGCCTGGGCCCTCGCCCCCCGTCCTTCTACTGTTGTCCTGTGAATCGTGCCACGCGCGCGCATCTCACGTAGCTTACGCAACATGCAACGGCGCCTGCGCTGCCATCGTCCTGGCAAGCTTGTGCCGACTCCTCTTGCCACTTGACGCAAACGGGTTGGGTAACGTCACAAGGTAATGTCGATGTGGGGGCCCCCAGGAGGCTTGGACCATCTCCCCAGGGCCCGCTTTTCGCCCCGAGTTGCTTTTTGACGGTCCCGAGGTCCGTTGAGGGTCCCCTTCGGGCGGGGCTAGGGCGAGGATACATCCGTTCCAGAGCGCTCTGGAACGGTCGCATAGCGTTCCGGAACGCTTTGAGAAGGCCACGACGCCCGGCACATCCTCCAGAGCCGCCAGATTTCAGAGATCTTCGACTTATCCTCACCCGAAGTGATCCTCGTCTTGGCTCCGTCTCACCCTGGAGGCCGAAAATGGCCCAACGCCGACCGCTCCAAGTTTTTCTGGAGCGTCGGCTCCCTGGGTTCCTCCCTCTCCTGTACACCGCCGCGCAGGAAAGGCCCCGGCGCGCCCTGGGCGCCATGTCCGAGCCGCCTGCGCAGGAACACTCAGGCGTGAGCTCCGGGCCGGCCAGGTTCGAACAGGGGTTGAATTGCAGAATTGACTTGCCCCAAATTTGATTTCTTCGTCGATTCCCTAGGAGAACATGCGCAGAAACGCTCGTCGATCTATGCGTATTCCTCGTAGTTTTTGTCGATCCGACGACCCTTGTAATGTTGGGGTCGATGAATTCTGCAGTCGACTTCCTACTCGAAGGGCCAGCGGGACACCGCGGCAGGCCCAGATCCGGCGGGGGCTGTCGCTGGTGCGCCTCGCGCCGGCCCTCGCTGGAGGCACGCTGGGGTTCCGGCTGCGCTCGCAGCGCAGCCGCGCCCTGCTGCCGGGGGGCGAGGACGGGTGCCGGCAGGCCTCCGTCGCCTGGCTGGTGCCGCTGTGCTTCTTCACGAATCTCGGCGCGCTGGGAGGGGAGGAAGCGGTGCCACTGCCCGGCTCCCCTCGGCCACGCGCAGAGGAAGGGGGGAGGGCTTCTTAGAAGCACCCCCCTGCTTGGAAGGCGCGGGCGCCCCCTCAAAGAAGCCTGCGGCTGCTTCTCAGAAGCTGTGCCGGGCGTGCTTATAAGATGCTTGTATTTTGCTTCTAAGAAGATGTGTTTGCTTCTGAGAAGCAAATCCGTGCTTATAAAAAGCTGCTGGGCTGCTTTTGCGAAGCGGCACGCCCCTGGCTTCTGAGAACGGCGGCTGGCGCCTTCTAGGAGGCAGCCGCCTTCTAAGAAGCCTTCCCCTTCTTTTTGCCACCTTGTGAGCGCCGCCAATCCCCTCGCGTCGTGGGAATGTTGTTGTTGTTGTTGTTGTTGTTGTTGTTGTTGTTGTTGTTGTTGTTGTTGTTGTTGTTGTTGTTGTTGTTGTTGTTGTTGTTGTTGTTGAACATTATTACTTCTAAAGAATAATTATTGTTGGGACCCCTGGTGCACGACCCCCCCGCCGCGCCTAGGCCGCAGCCTCATTTTCATCATTTTCGTGAGGAAGTCTCAGGCAAAACGGGGAGTCCGGATCCGGTTGTGTTGTTACGATCGGTTTTCCCTTGCAAAAAATAAGCTAAAGTGGACATTTCTTGTTCTAACATAACCAAACTTCAAGAATCCCTTGCAAAAAATAAGGTAAAGTGGACATTCGCGCGCGCAAGACGAAATCCTTCCAAAACCTTAGTTTTCGTAGCGATTTTAACATAAAAACATCAAAAAACCAATGGTTTTTCAAAAAAAATTGTCAAAATTTCATCCCGCGCGCTCTTGCGGATTCGTAGGAAACCCAACACTTTTTAATCATTTCTGTCAAACGGGCTTTTGCGAGCAACTTTTTCGAACTTCTGCAACAACGGTTGCGCACCTGCCAGGGCCATCATCCCTGTCAAATAATACCATGCGGGACACATTCGTTTTTTCTTCGCGCGCGCACGCCGTCGTCGTCGGCCGCGGGGCCCTGAATAGTAGCCACGGTCGTCCGCATGCCACGAAGTGAAGTGTCCGAACGTCATAGGGCGGGAAGCTGGGTGTGGGTGGTGGCGAAGAGTCGTTTGGAAATTTGGTAGAGCTTGAACCGGCCCCCCCACAAAGTGGGGGTATTGCCCGCCTCCTATGAAAACCCTGGCACTGGTGAGAACGGTGTGTCCCCACGTGCTAGTAATTGTTGTTGTTGTTGTTGTTGTTGTTGTTGTGGTTGTTGTTGTTGTTGTTGTTGTTGTTATTCTTCTTCTTCTTCTTCTTCTTTTTCTTCTTCATCTTCTTCTTCTTGTTCCTGTTCTTTTTTTGTTGCTGTTGTTGTTGGTGCTGTTCATGTTTCCCTACTGAATAATGATAATAGTTGATGTCCCCCTTCCAGGGCACAGTTATTTTTGAATTTATGTGCCTTTCCCGTGGCCCGCACCCTGCTTCTTAGCAGGGAGTGTCTGGGGTCGCAGAATTGGGCCCCTGGCCCCCGAGTTAGAATAACAACGGCTTCCGCTTTGTAGTTCCTCACAATTTATTTCCAAATCGGGCTCTCCTGCGGGACTTCATCACAATGTATGCAGAAGTCGCGCTCTCGCTTGGGACTTCTTCACAATTTATTCTGACGCCGCGCCCTCGACACTCAGGAATCTCGCTCTCGCTGTGGATTTCTTCAAACTTTATTTGGGAATCGCGCTGTCGCTCGAGACTTCCTCGCGATTCATGCAGGACGCACGCTTCAGCAACCCGCCTGTTCGATAGGGTCTACCCACTCGATCTGCCCGTCTGGTTCTGCCATGTGTTTTCTGCTCCTCGCCCCCCTCCTGCTATTCTCTCTGGTGCTTCGTCCTCCTCCCGCCCCCCTTGTCCCTTCTCTCCATCTGTCCTCTATTCCCCGGCCCTAGGGGCTGCACGAACTACATGTTGCAGGTAAGACCCAAGGGGGTACGATCGAAGACGAAGAGGGCGGGTCTCGAGGATTTGGGATCTGCGTGTTGAATGGCACGCGACCAGATAGGAACGAACAATTTTGTTACTGTTTTTATTATTGTTGCTGTGGTTGTTGTTGTTGTTGTTGTGATTGTTCTTGCTGTTCTTATTGTTTTGATTGTTGTTGTTAATGTTTTTATTTGTGTTGTTGTTTGTGTTGTGGTTGTTGTTGTTGTTGTTGTTGTTGTTGTTGTTGTTGTTGTTGTTGTTGTTGTTGTTGTTGTTGTTGTTGTTTTTGTTGTCGTCGTTGTTGTCTTTCGTTCCTAAAGGATAATAACTGGTGATCCCTATGCCCGGTAACCAATATATTTGTCAGTTGAAGTGCTTCTCCCGGGGCTCGTACCCTGTTTCCTGTAAGGAAAAATGAGGTGTCACCAAACTGGGCCCCTGGCCTCCAGTTTACAACAGCAACGGCTTCCGCCTGAGACTTCCGCACAGTCAATTCCCAAATCGGGCTCTCTCGCGGGACTTCCTGACATTTTTTTCCAGAATCGCGCTCTCGCGTGGGGATTCTTAACAATTTATTTTGACGCCGCGCCCTCGACACTCAGGAATCACGCTCTCGCTGTGGATTTCTTCAACATTTATTTGGGAATCGCGCTGTCGCTCGAGACTTCTTCTCGGTGCATTCAGGACGCACGCTTCAGCAACCCGCCTGCTCGACCTGGCCGCCGTGGCCCGCCTTCCCGACCCGCCGTTGGGCCTCCCGCCCGATCTGCCCGTCTGGTTCTGCCACCTGTTTTCTGCTTCTAGCCCTCCTTTCTGCTCCCTCTTGTTCTCCATCCGTGCTCTCTTCCCTGTCTTTGGGGCTGCACGAAATGCACGTTGCAGGTCAGAGAGATATGCCCCCGAGTGGGGTACCATCGAAGACGAAGAGGGCGGGTCTCCATGGTTTGGGGTATGCGTGTTGAGCGGTACGCGAGCAGATAAGAGCGAACAGTCTTAAAGTGTTTGTTGTTGTTGTTGTTGCTGCTGCTGCTGTCATTGTGTGTTGTTGTTGATTTCGCTTTTATATATGTATATATAGGTATAAGGTCTTGTCTCTCCCCTCTCCCCGGTAACCATTGTGTTTTCCAATTAAAGTGCTTCTCCTGGGGCTTGCACCTTATTTCTTAAAAGGGAAAGCGAGGTGTCACCAGACCGTGTTGCTGGGCCCCAGTTTACAGAAACAGCGGTTCCCGCCTGATTTTCTTTCACAATTTATTCCGATCATTGCGCTCTCGCGCGGGAGTTCCTGATTTGTTTCCCAGAATCGCGCTCTCGCGTGGGGATTGCTTAACAATTTATTCTGACCCCGCGCCCTCGACACTCAGGCAACCCTCCTCGCTGTGGATATCCTCACGATTTATTTTGGAATCGCGCTATCGCTCGAGATTTCTTCGCGATCCGTACAGGACGCACGCTTCGGCAGCCCGCCTGCTCGACCTGGCCGCCTGGGCCCGCCTCCCGTCCCGCCCCCCCTCCCGCTACTCCCTCTCGTGCTCCATCCTCCTCCCTCCCCCTTGTCTCGGCGTCCCCCCAACATACTTTTACTATGTGTTTGTCGCCCCCCCAGGGGCGACGCGCGCACCGAGAAATCTCACAGTATATGCGTCGTGGCGGGCGCATTCTGGCCACACCGCTCGAGAAACGATACACTACAAGATGGGTATACTATATGTTCGGGTCGGACGCGCGCCTCCAAGGCGGACATATAGTATTAGTATGTCTCTGTGCGTCCCATTGTCCCTTCCTTCCATCCGTCCTCTCTTCCCGTGCCTTGAGAGCTGCACGAGACACACGTTGCAGACAAGAGAGATCTACCCCCAAGTGGGGTACGAGCGAAGACGGAGAGGGTGGGTATCGAGGGTTTGGGAAGTGTGTGTTGAACGGCACGCGAGAGGATCAGAGCGAACAGTATTAAAATTAGTACTATTATTGTTGTTGATGATGCTAGTGAGGGTGTTTTTGTTG
>CAUYUJ010008225.1:161885-166885 GCA_963575745.1 Prorocentrum cordatum | reverse complement strand
GTGGTCAGCGTGGCAGAGTGGCGGGGCGGCGGGGTAGCTGGGGTAAGCGAGGCAAGACGCATCGAGTGTGTGCCGCGGCCGCGCGGGTGGCCGAGCCCGCGCTCCATGCGACCCCGTCTCCGATGCCGCCGACGGGCGGGTGGCCGGCGCCTTCGGAGATGGGCCGAGCCCTCGCTCCCGCTAGCCGAGGTCGCCGCCAGGCCAAGGACAACATGGAACAGGAGGAGGCGGGTCCGTTCGCTGACCTCGACGGTCCACATGTTGAGCTATTTAACGCTGATGCCAGCCACCTTCACCGCGGAGGCAATGATGCTGGACGGCAGCCCCAGCGCAGTGGCCATCCCGACGCTGCTGCGGCAGCGGCGCGGCTGGGCCGCGCCAAGGGGGCCTGCGAGCCACTTTTCTTGGAAAAATTGCCCGCCGGCCCCCGTGGCGCCGCGTGCGAGGGGGGGGCGCCGCCCGAGCGAGAAAATCAGCCCCTTCTGGCGGGCCGGCAATCAGTTCGGGGCGGTGTCTCCAGTTGGCCGCGGACGGACGTCCAGGGGCGCCCGCGGCGGCGCGCGGCTGAGCAGAGACGCAATCAGAGAAAGGAGGGCAAGCCGGCCGTGGTCGTGTGTGCCAACATCGCGGGGTATGGGCCCCAAGCGGCCAAGTTCCTTGCCGACCGAGGCAAGCATAAGTACAGGGCCATCGCTTTCGTCGAGACGCACGGCAGCCCTGCCCAGCTTGCCGAGGCCCAGATCGCCCTGGGCTGAGATGGTTGGAAGGCCGCGGGTACGCCAGCCACAGCTTCAGGGAAGTCTTCAACGGGCAGGTCTGGAGGCGAGATGTGGTGCCTGGATGAGACCATCTCGGCCCGACCTACGGGGCGCGCCGCCACTGGCAACTGCAAGCCACGGGGGAGGAGGTGGTCTCCGGGTTCTGTCCAGTGGTGGTCCACCTCCAGGAGGGTAGCGTGGTCCTCGTCGTCGCGCACCTCCAGCCGAACCTCAAGTTCGACGGGGTCAACCGCGCCAGGGCGGTGGGCAGCTTCGTGGCCGCCATATGCGACCCCTGGGTCACCCTGGCGGACTGGGACCTGGGGCCCGCCGAGTGGGACAAGAGCGAGTGGCTTGGCAATGTAGGCGGTGCGGTGGTCACTTCGACCAGCGCCGCTAGTGCGTGCGACAAGGGCAAGGGCCGCATGTGCGACTGCGCCGTCGCCGTGCAGGGCTGGCACCAGCGCCTTCAGCTGAGGGCCATCTTCGACGTGTTGTGGAAGACCCGCTGCGGCATCGAGGTCGCCATCCAGGGCTCCGGCCAGAAGTGGTGCCGCGACGAGCTCTACATGGCCCGCAGCTTCCCCGCCGGGGAGAGGCCCATGCAGGTCGCCGACCCTGACAGCAAGACATCCAGGCGCAAAGCGGAGGCCAGGGGGCGAGCTCGCAGCCTCCCCCCAGAGTTCCAGGCCACCCACCTTGAGCTCGACGCGGACGAGGACGAGCAGGCGTGCCAGGGCGCCATCAAGCCTTTCTTCATCGCGGAGGAGATCTGGAGCAGCTGCCGACCAGACGCCCTGCCGACGCCAGCCCCTCGCGCGGGCCAGCTGCAGCATTTCGCCCGGGCCATCAGGCCCGAGGCTGCGGGCGCTGTCAGCAAGGCGGGCGCCCAGTGGATCTTCCACCTGTCACCTGGAGGAGCCCCGCGCCGTCGCGGAGAAGCTCCCGCCTGAACAGGCCGACACTTGCAGGAGGAGAGCGAATGGACACGACGTCCGACGAGTAGCTGGCGACGCCGCGCCAGGCAGAGCGCGCGCGCTGGACGTCGGAGTGAAGGCGTGGGGCACCATCGGCAGCCTGACCATCGGAGCGCGCGCCCTAGTTGCCAACGACTCGGACCCTGACCACCTGGACCTTGTACTGGGCGACCTCGAGCACCGCTGCGACACCGTCGACGACGAGCAGCACAGGGCAACGTATTTCGGCAACTCCACCACTTATGAGCTCACGGAATGGAGGAACGTCAGGCGGGCCCTCATCGCCCACATCGGCGTAGAGTTCGTCACCTGCAGCTCTGACGAGCTCATCGCCGTCCTGGACCCCTTCATTGAGATCGCTGAGTCGTTGGCCAGCCGCGTGCATGGCAGGTCCCGCTCCAGGTCCAGGAGAGGTTTCTTCATATAGGCCAAGGAGGCGTGGAAGGCGAAAGCAGGAGTCGTCCACCGCCACGTCCGCGAACCGCAGGGACAGCAGACGGATGTCCTCCACGAGGGCGCCGCCATCGCGGACCTCAGCGCCATCGTGCAGTCCAAGGCCACCGAGTGGCCACAGGTCTGGTCCGACCCTGAATACGACGAGGGCCAGATCCCCCAGGACCTGCGCGAGCTCCGCGCGCGAGCTGCCGAGGAGCGGCTGGGCCCCATCATGCTGGAGCGGCTCGACGTGGCGTTGTCCAGGGCGTCCTCCAGGAAGGCCGAGGGCGTCGACGACATCGCGGCCGCTGACGTCCAGCGGCCCCCGCCCTCGGCCGGGCGGGAGCTCGTCGACCTGCTCGACCTGGTGGAGGAGCAGGCCATCTGGCCGTTGGCAGGTGGCCACCACCATCGGGGCTGCTGTGCCGAAGCCGAGAGCCGCGGTCACGGACAGCTGGGAGGAGTCCCAGGCGCAGTGGTGGGACGCCGCCATCGAGGGCAGCTCTGCCCTGCGCGCGGCCATCGCCCGCTCGCTCATGGACGAGACCGCGCGCGCCATGGGCTTCCACGCGGCCGCGCTCCTCCTCGACATCAAGAAGTTCTACGACAGCATTGGCTTCTCTCGACTGCTACGCGTAGGATTGCAGGTATGATTTTCCGCAGCGGTGCTTGCGCAGGAGACGCAACTCTTCGTGGCGCCGAGGCACCTCCGACAGCAAAAGTGACTCGTGCCCCTTCTACAACTGCAGCGCTCTGTGGTGGCTGGCAGCTCGCGCATCAACAAGTGTGCCAAGCTGTTCCTGGCCCCCATCCTGCAGGGGGCCCACCGACAGCGGGGGTGCGCGCAGCTTTGGACCTTCGTCGACGACGCGGTCGCCAGGGCGGATGGCATGCTGGAGCACGTGCGCTCCACCATCCTCGGCGTGGCCGTCGCCCTCGAGGAGGGCTTGGGCGAGCAGCGCCTGGTGGTCTCGGACAAGACGGTCGTCATCGCCAGCCATCCGCAGATGGCCAACGACCTCCAGCGCGCCTTGCAGCGCAGGGGGGTCCCCTGCAGGGCCGCCACCAGAGCAGTCGACCTCGGCGTCGACGCGGCAGCGCGGCGCGCCGCCGAGTCGCCGAGGCGCTATGGGCCACCGCCGCGCAGCCGAGGGTGGCGCGTGGGCACCGGGCCCTCGGCCTCGCCCCGACGGCCGTCCTGCAGATTCGTCGCTGCGCGGCTGCAGCCGCGGCGGGCAAGGGCCCAGGCAGGTGCCTGGCCAGCCTCCTGGCTACGCTCCGCGGAGACGAGGGGCCAGGCCTCGAGCCCAGGCGCCAACTGCTTGGCGAGCGGCTCGGCCCGTGGGGGAGGGCGCCCGACCTCCACCTCCGCATCGAGCGCGCCCGGCCCAGGATCCTGGCAAGCTTCAGAGAGCGGGGGCCAAGGGCAGTTGGCGTGCGGTCTGCGGCCCGCTGGCTGCGCTCATCGCGATGCTGATGGATGCGGGCTGGACTCCCACTTCGGCCCGGTCTTGGACTGCGGCTCCTGGGGCCGAGTGGCGGCTCCCAGCCCGCGACGATCTCGGCGTGGACAAGTCTGCGATCCTGCTCGGGTTCGTGGAGGACCTCAAGAGGATCATGTGGGCCGCTGCGGGCAGGCACCCCCGCGGCGAGGACCATCGCCCGGGCGCCGACGCCAACGGCGTAGCCAGGGGGCAGGAGGTACCTCGCCAAGGGCCAGATGGACCTCTACGGTCAGAACGTGGTGGTCACATCGGGGGGCCAGTGGCCGAGGGTTCGGCAGCGCGACGAGGGCTGCGAGCTCGACTCCGTGCTGTGCCCCCGATGTGGCCAAGAGGAGGAGACATTGTACCGCAGATTTTGAACATGCCCTGCCAATTGCGGATGCCCCGGGTACGACTCGACGGCGCGCCTCAAGGAGCAGGCGCGAGTGCAGCGCGAGAGCCGGCCTGCAGTGTGGCTCCGCGGGCTTCCTGCGCTGGCGCTCACCGCGCCCGAGTGCGACGAGGACTGCGCCGAGTGGGCACTCCACGTCGGCGGCGACGCCTGGCAAGCTCGCGGAGAGGATGGCGTCTTGCACCT
Source organism: Prorocentrum cordatum (assembly GCA_963575745.1). Taxonomy (NCBI): domain Eukaryota; class Dinophyceae; order Prorocentrales; family Prorocentraceae; genus Prorocentrum; species Prorocentrum cordatum. The sequence goes on along the minus strand of CAUYUJ010008225.1, from coordinate 162,633 downwards.
TTTCGGCGACGGCAGCGGAGGTCCGCGCGCAGAGGGCCCGCGCCGTCGGAGGGTCGGGGCCGCCTTCTGCGCCATCGCCTACGACGGTGAAGCGAGCTCGTGGCGCCTCGTTGGAGGCGCTATGGGCGGAGTTGCAGCGCGCCAGAAAGTGCTGCGTGCCGAGCTCCTTGCCTCTGCTCTCGCCGTCGAGGCCACGAACAGCAACGGGGTTTTTAAACATGTAGTCGCGCACTTTACTTGGGATGGCTGTCTGGTAGGCGCGCCCCTCCTCTGGGGGCCAATCGGGACCTTTGGACTCGCATCAAGAGGGCTCTTACCTCCAGAGGCTAGGAGCTTCCGAGGTCTCGGTGGTGTGGATCCCGTCCCACATGGATGAGCAGCCCCAGCTTGTGGTTTCGCCTAGTGTGGTCTTCCCTGCCTAGGGAAACGCCTGTGCTGACGCTCTGACGGGGGTGGCGGCCCTCGAGGCCCTGTAGCCGGGGGTGATTGGCGCGGTCCCTCGGACCGACGTCTGGGGCGCCATTGCAGCACAGGTCCGTCTCCGTGCGCGCGAGGCCTTTATTGATTCGCTGGCCGTGGACGCCTGGGAAGCCAAGGGGCATCCGAAGACTCGAGCCGTCCCCCAGTCGAGGCTCGCCCGTGCCTTGACGGCCTCCCAGCACTCCTGGACACCCGCCTAGGGAGGTAGCTGGTTGTGCACTGCTTGCCGTCTCCTGGTCTCTGGGCCCCGTGTCGAGGGGGCGGGCGA
>CAUYUJ010008225.1:151885-156885 GCA_963575745.1 Prorocentrum cordatum | reverse complement strand
GGGCCGACTTGGGGCCCGCTTGGAATGCTCCAGGGCCGTCTTGGAGGCCATCTTGGGCGTCTGGGAGGCCATCTTGGGCGTGTTGGAGGCCTCTTGGGCCCTCTTGGGGCCCTCTAGGGGCCATCTTGGAGGCCACTTGGGCCATCATGGGGCTCTCTTGGGGGCCTCTTGGGCGATCTTGGGGGCTTCTTGGGCCGTCTTGAGCCGTCGGAGAGCCGAAAAGGCGCAAATGCCAAAATCCTTCAAAAACCAAAGGAAAATCAATGATTTTGGCCTCTTCGGACTCTCCTGGAGGACCTCTTGGAGGCCTCTTGGGCCGTCTGGGAGGCCTCTGGGGGGCCTCTTGGGCCGTCTTGGGCCGTCTTGGACTCTCTTGGGCCGTTTTGGAGGCCGTCTTGGACCATCTCGGGCGGACTTGGAGGCCATCTTGGGCCATCTTCGCGATTTTTTGAGGATGTCCCGAGCGAAACGGCCGTTTTTGGGCATTGACAGACGCATTTTGGGAAATGCGCGGGTGGCCGGCGGGACGGGCCGAAGCCCACTGGGGAGTTCTTTTAGAAAAAGAACCAAAACCAAAACTGAATCATCCAGCACGCCGTGCACCCCTGCAAGCAGGGGGCGGCGGATCGAAGACGCCTACGGCGAATCACCGCCGCCCCCTGCCTTTTTGGAAGCGCCTATGTGGCCGAACGTTGAGGCCAGACCTGCCAAGCTATCGGACCACGTGTTCCCCGAATCGGTTTGGAAAGCCTTCGGGGAACACGTGGGCATCTTGAAGGTCATCTTGGCCGTCTTGGAGGCCTCTTGGGCAAGCTTTGGGCGATCTTTGGGGCTTTTTGGGCCGTCTCGGGCCAGCTTCGAGCCAACTTCGGCCATCTTGGTGGGTTCCTGGCACGTCTGAAGCCGTCGGAAGCCGTTTGGGGGGCCTCTATGGGCCGACTTGGGGCCCGCTTGGAATGCTCCAGGGCCGTCTTGGAGGCCATCTTGGGCGTCTGGGAGGCCATCTTGGGCGTGTTGGAGGCCTCTTGGGCCCTCTTGGGGCCCTCTAGGGGCCATCTTGGAGGCCACTTGGGCCATCATGGGGCTCTCTTGGGGGCCTCTTGGGCGATCTTGGGGGCTTCTTGGGCCGTCTTGAGCCGTCGGAGAGCCGAAAAGGCGCAAATGCTACAAATCCTTCAAAAACCAAAGGAAAATCAATGATTTTGGCCTCTGCGGACTCTCCTGGAGGACCTCTTGGAGGCCTCTTGGGCCGTCTGGGAGGCCTCTGGGGGGCCTCTTGGGCCGTCTTGGGCCGTCTTGGACTCTCTTGGGCCGTTTTGGAGGCCGTTTTGGACCATCTCGGGCGGACTTGGAGGCCATCTTGGGCCATCTTCGCGATTTTTTGAGGATGTCCCGAGCGAAACGGCCGTTTTTGGGCATTGAGAGATGGGTTTTGGGCAATTTGCAGGTGGCCGGCGCGACGGGCCGAAGCCCACTGGGGAGTTCTTTTAGAAAAAGAACCAAAACCGAAACCTGAAACGTCCAGCACGCCGTGCACCCCTGCAAGCAGGGGGCGGCGGATCCAGTGGCCGTCGGCCTATCCCGCCACCGTGCGTGGGTGGTGGGTCAGAGGCCTCATGGATGCTGGTTGGGATCTCGTGGTTGGCTGGGACTTCTGGGGGCCTCTTGGGCGCCTCTTGGGGCTTCTTGGGGGCCTCTTGGGCCTCTTGGGGCCACTAGAGGGCCTCTTGGGGGTCTCTTGGGAGCCTCTTGGGGCTTCTTGGGGGCCTCTTCTGCGCCCCTTGGGGCCTCTTGGAGGCCTCCTCGGAGCCTCTTGGTGCGGGAGGGGTGGTACTCGAGTTCGGAACCCCCTCGGAGGCCACGATCCTTGTGAGGGGTGTCAAAAAACGCATCCGCCGGAAACTCGCACCCCCCCCCCCCCACCCCCCCTTCCCCGGCAGAGCCACCCCGGCAACCCCCCCAGAGGCTGAGGCTCAGCCTCGAGGCTGTAGCTGAGACTCCTTGAAACTCACACGCCGGATCGGCGGATTTCTTCAATTTATTCCCAAATCGCGCTCTCGCGCGGGACTTCCTCACAAGTTGTAAAGGAATCGGTCTCTCGCGTGGGACTTCACAATTTATTCAGAAGCAGCGCCTTCGATATTCAGGAATCACGCTTTCGCTTTGGCTTTTCAAATGATTTATTGGGTAAGCGCGCTATCGCTCGTCACTTCTTCGCGACTCATGCCAGACGCACGCTTCAGCAACCCGCGTGCCCCTTGTCCCTTCCTTCCATCCGTCCTCTCGTCCTCTGCCTTCGGGGCTGCACGAAATACACGTTGCAGGTAAGAAAGATATACCCCTAGGTGGGTACGATCGGGCGGGTATCGAGGGTTCGGGATATACGTGTTGAAGGGCACGCGAGCAGATAAGAGTGAATAGTCTTAAAGTGATTGTTGTTGTCGTCGTCGTCTTCGTCGTCGTCGTCGTCGTCGTCGTCGTCGTCGTCGTTGTGTTTGTTGTTTTTGTTTTTATTGTTGTTGCTGTTGCTGATGTTGTCGCTGTCGCTGTTGCTGTTGTTGTTGTTGTTGTTGTTGTTGTTGTTGTTGTTGTTGTTGTTGTTGTCGTTGTCGTTGTCGTTGTCGTTGTCGTTGTTGTTGTTGTTGTTGTTGTTGTTGTTGTTGTTGTTGTTGTTGTTGTTGTTGTTGTTGTTGTTGTTGTTGTGGTTGTTGCTTCACAAGTATTTCTCCCTGCCCCCAGGGACCCTCGCCGGGCCTCGGGACTGTAAAAAGCGCTTCAGGATGAAAAACCGGTCCCCAGGAAGGGTCGCGACCTCGGCGCGCTTTGCGCTACGTTCTGCTGTCGGTGTGCGGGGGATTGCGCCGAGGGGCCGCCAGGAATATCCTGACATTCAGAAGAGGAGGAAACACGTACCGATACCATTGCAGGTTGGCTGTTGAAAGTAGGTAATTATGGATTCCCAGATTCCAATCTACATCAAGCGCCTTCCTTCAAGAATTGACATGCTTTTGCTGTGTTTCGTTATTCTCTGGGCGGATGTGGACCAAATCTACTTTGTCCACCTTCCTACTTCATGTTTTTACCTACTTCTTCCGACCGGCGTGTACCTCTGCCCTTCCGTCGTTTTCGCCTCTTTGGGCCTCTTGGGAGGCTGGATTCGCCCCGAAGCTCCGGCCAGAACGAGCCCCGGGAGAGGTCCAGGGAGTAGCGGTAGATCGGTGCCTTCTTGGTTACCCGAGGCGCTGTCGGGCCGGTGACGTTCTTGTCTTCGGGGGACGAAGCGTCGGGAGCGTGAATTTTCGGAGGTCCGCGTCGATTTCTTGAATCGGGGTGCGGAGCGCGGCGCCAGAGGCACCGCCAGGGGGCTTCTGCGCCGATCCGAGAAATCCGCGCGGACCTCTGACAATTTTTGTCTCTGCCACTTTTTGCTCCTCGAGGTCTGCCGAGCTGATCAGGCTCTACGGCGCGAACGCGAGCGTGATGCTCTCGGGGTTCCTCTGCGTGCGGGGCGTGCTGTCCGTGAGCATCAGCCCGTGGCTCGGGGCCCTCTCGGATCGGCGTGGGCGGCAGCCCGTGCTGGTCTTCAAGGCGGCCCTGGTGGCGCTGTGGATGGTGCCACTGGCCTGCTTGCCGGAGGACTTCGAGCCGCGCGTGCTGATGTCGGGGGGCCAAAAGTGGCACAAGCATCAACTTTTGGACGTCCGCGCGGAGTTCTCAGATCGGCGCTGGAGTCCCCTGGCGGCGCCTCCGGCGCCGCCCGCGGCGCGGGGGGGTGTCCTAGCTTAGATCCGAGACGTCCGCGTGGGCCTCCGGCAGTATGGGCCCCCAAAGTATGCACCACCACCGCCTCCCTCACCCCCTCCCTCTCCCGGGAAAGAGGACACGAAGAAGAGGCTGGAGGAGGAGCTGTGGGATGAAGGTAGGGCTGGTGTATATCTAATGGCCTTCGACCCATCCCGCCACCGTGCCTAGGTCGTGGGTCAGAGTTCTCAGGGGTGCGTCTGGGGGTCTCTTTGGGGCCCCTTGGGAGCCACTGTGGGGCCCCTTGGGGGACTCTTGGGGCCTCTTGGGGGCCTCCTTGGGGCCATTCGGGGCCGAGGGCTCGAAAATGTCTTTTCAGGTTCCCCATCTGGGCCCCCTCTTGGAGCCATCTTTGCTCCCTCTTCGGCAATCTTGGGCGCCTCTCGGGCTGTTTTGGGGCCCTCTTGGGGCGTCTTGGGGCCCGTTTAGAGGCCTCTGGGACCGCCTTGGGCGTCTTGGAGCAACGGAAAGCCGACAAGGCGAGAACGCCAAATGTTTTCAAAAACTTGAGAAACTTCCCAGACTTTTTTGTTTTGGGGCCTTCGTTAGAGGCCTCTTGAGGCGCTTTGGAGTCTTCTGGGGCCGTCTTGAGGCCATCTTGAGCGTCTTGGGACGATCGTTCGGCGACTCGGGCCCTTTTGAACCGTCTTGGAGGCCCTCTGGGCTCGTGTCGGGGCCCTCTCGGGCTCGCAAAAATCATGCGGGAAGATGCGCCGGATACCCGTCATGACGCGGCAAGCCCCACGAGATTAGAGAATTTGGCCTCCGGGCGGCTCGAGAATCTTCAGAGGATTGAGGGTTGAGGCTCAGGGGCGTAGGCAGAGTACCCGCGGGCACGCCCCTCTCCTACCCAGAGGCACGGCGGCGGACCTGAGGAGGCAGGAGGAGGAGGAGGCAGGAGGAGGAGGAGGAGGAGGAGGAGGAGGAGGAGGAGGAGGAGGAGGAGGAGGAGGAGGAGGAGGAGGAGGTGGAGGAGGAGGACTCTGCGGGGATTTCCTGGATCCGCGCTGGGCCCCCCCGGCGGCGCCTCCGTCGCCGCCCCTGGCGCGCTCCGCGCGCCAGGGAGGGGGGCCCAGCGCAGATCCAAGGAGTCCGCGCGCTGCTCCAGAAGTTCGTGTTCATGGCGTTTCTCTTCTTCTGTTTGTGCCATTCTTTGCTGCCCCCCTGTGATGAGCCTGGTGCTGCTGTCCGCGCAGGGG
>CAUYUJ010008225.1:130000-150000 GCA_963575745.1 Prorocentrum cordatum | reverse complement strand
CCTCCTCCTCCTCCTCCTCCTCCTCCTCCTCCTCCTCCTCCTCCTCCTCCTCCTCCCCCCCCTGCCTGATCCCTCGTCCCTTGGATCGTTCCCCGCGGTGGGTGCGCGCGAGAGTGTGTTCTGTAGCAACTCTTGGGAGCCCTGCACGTCCTCGTAGGTCTCGGGGGTGGACAGACCTCGTATCCTGACACGTCGATTAAGGAATTGGCTGTTTTCGGTTCGCGAGAGGGCGTCGCGGCCGTCCTTTTTGCGGATCCAGGTCCGTCGGTTTCGGTCCCAGGCCGTTATCATTAAGGGGAGGTTTACTAAAGGGAGGTTTGCCCACCGCCGAAGGTCCTTTTTTTAGAGTGCATTCGCGTGCGCTGGCGTCTGGCAATCGGTGACGACGCGCCGACTTGGTGTCGAGTGGCGTTGACTTGTGTCGACTGGCGTCGACGAGGCGCTTCGCAGGAGCCAGCAAAAGGATGCCAGAAAGTGTGGCGCTCACGACCGTTTCTTTTATGGAGCGCCCCCGATGGGACAGGCACCGCCGCCCCACTTTCTTCTTCCGGCCTGGCCGCCTCTGGCATCGTGCGCGGAGGGGAGCCAAGGTGGGTACGGAGGAAAGCCCAGAGAGGAGGTGGATGAAGCTACTCTTAAGTCGGGCCTGTTCCTCTACAGGGGGAATATCAAAAAATAGGAAAAAAACAGTCGGGGGACTTTTTTTTGAGTATTCTTTTTACCATTTTGGAGTATTTTTTAGTATTTTCATTTTTCGTCGAAAATCCCCCCGTAGGGGGACACGCCCGACTTAAGCTACTCTGGGTTTCCTAATAAGCGTGGAGGGGTACCCACCCGACGGGGGTCAACCTCGCCTCGTCGTCGCGCCGCAACGGGGGTCGGAGCGCCTTCGGCGCGCGGTGGCTGCCCGCGACGGGGGTTGATGTGGGGCTGTCAGCAGTGGTGACGCCCCCCCGACGCTTATCAAGAAACTCGGAGTAGGGAGGCTTCTCTCCTGCTCTCAGGTTCAGAGGAGGGCGAGTTGAGACTGATCCGACGAATGCTTCTTTCCTGCTCTCAGGAGACTCGGTGCGAGCAACAAAAAAGGGACAGCCAAAATCACTCGGAGGGTACACGGTGGGGATCGACTCAGAGGTGGGAGGACTGGCTGATTGGACTTCTGCTTCTTATCGTAAACAAATATGGTCAATGCGAAAGTTCGGGGTCTCTGAAACATCCTCGCATCTTTGCTACAACGCCCAAGCGATATTCAGAAGTTTGGGCAGCTTGTATGGGTATCTCTCTTCGAGAAGTTAGCGTCGTGGATTGCTGTCTCTTCGCCAGGGTGTCTGTTGGAAGCGCCCCCTTCCACCTTGGCCCTGACCGCGCCTGTGCGTACATTCAGTCAGCTTGTGAATTCATCGCGGCGCTCGCAGGTGTTCCCGGCTGTCAGCGTCGCTGGTGGAGCTGCGTTGCATGTTGTCTTCAAGGAGGCAAGCGGGAGGGTATTGCAGCCGTGGATCAGTCAGACTTGTTGGCAGCCTGCGGAAAGTTGCCCCGTGGTCCGTGCCAGAACCCACTGCACAGGCCCCTCCAGACCATGCCCGAATTCTCCCAGCCTCTTCACCGTCCGGACTCTCTCTGGGGCGGGCCGCTGGGGTGCCCTCGAGGACCCCCGTGGGGCCCGCCCGAGATGCCCAGTGGACTGCCGCAGCTTCTCCGACCCCTCAGGCCCCCGCAGGCTGCCCGCCGGCGCGCGGCCTCACCTCAGACGGCCTTTCGGGGAGTCGGGGCGAGGCTCGTGGGTCAGGGATGGGTTCGTCTAGGACTCCTAGATGGGGTCCGAGTAGATGGGGTCGCAGGATCGCGCCGAATCGCCGATGCATCGGCGATGCGGCTCGATGCTGAGCCCGTTTATGTCCACGCCGGCGTCGCCGATGCGTCGCTGGCGTCGGCGATGCATCGCCGGTGCATCGCCGATACATCGCCAATACATCGCCGATGTATCATCGATGCGACGCCATCCTTCGACCCCATCTACTCCGACCCCATCTAGGAGGCCTCTAGTTCGACAGGCTGTGGGCAGGGGGAGCAGCAAGAAAGACTCAGCCAGCACGGGGGGGCATGAGGTTGTCAAGTCGTCGCTCTTGCGCCGTTCCCCGTCCAAGTTCCTTTCCGTGCGGCCCCGCATGCGCGAGCGCGTGATCGGGGCCTGTCGAGTGCCAGCGTACGTGAGCGCGTGTTCGTGGCTCCTGGGCTTCATACCTGCAATCGCGAGCCAGATCCCAGGAGGATGTGCGCCAGCGCGTGGTGTCTGCGGTGTTTGGTCAGTGCCGTGCTGTGCCACGCGATGGTGTGTGGCAGTACCGCCTTGGATGTGACGAGGTCTTTCGCCAGGTGCAATGCCGTGCGTTGCTTCGTCGGATTGCACAAGGGGTCGGTTGCCCAGTGCCGCGTCATGTGAATGTCCACGAGCTCCGAGCTGGTTGCCTGGTGTCGACGGCTCCGCCTGTTGTCGCGCACTGGTGACATGTCTCTGTGGGGGGCATCCGTGGCATGAAGGTGAGCGGCTTTGCCTAGCCCGGCGCCGTGTCACGTGTGGTGCCGTGCCATGTTGCGCCCTGCTGCTGCGTGCCGTGTGCGGGGCGAGCGCGCTCAGGACAGGGCGACGAGATCTGTACACATCCTCTGCTCCTGGCCAGGCCCAGGGTGGGCCTGGCCAGGAGCAGAGGATGTGTATATAGGCGCCGTCGCCCTACAAGATTTCGGTTCAGGGCCTGTCTCCGAGCTGTTGGGGCTCCCATTTGGCAGAGTCGAAGACGCTGGCACGGCCAAGCTCTCTACCAGTTGACACTTGCGTCGCGATGTTCACACGGTGGAGGTCGCTGCTGCCCCGAGGCACAGCCCCCGGATGGTCTGAGAGGAGCTGTGGGACTTCTCGAAGAGGAGCGTGCCTCGGCAGCCTCTTCCCACTCTTGCTGCCGGTCGATTCGCGATGCTGTTACCCGGCTTGCCCGCGCGCGCGTGCGGGCTGCCTCTGCCGCGCTGCGACGTAGGAAGGCTTCGGCAGCCAGCGCCAGCAGAGGGCGATGGCGAGGAGGCGCCGTGGAGAGAAGCGCCTTGCCGATCGGGAGTCCAGGTCGCGACTTCGCCGTGGGGTGAGCCAGTGTGGGCCCGGGAGGAGCACCGCCAAGTGGTGCGGTTTTCCGGAGCATCTGATCAGAGGAGCTGGCATGGGATTGCGAGTCCACCATTCTTGCTCCGTCAGTCGCACATGGGCAGGAGAGCGCAGGGGAGGCGTTGTTCAAGCATACGCCACCTGGCAGGACCGCTTCGTCCTCCGTGCCTCCGGCAGTCGGTCGGGTCTTCCTCGCGAGGCGCACTGTGGAATGGGAAGGGTTCTTTTTCCCGGAAAGGGCGTGGGCCCAGGGTTCTCTTTTAGTTGGTTAACCCCCCGGCCCCCCTGCGACTTGGGCCGGCGAAATGATTTTGCGAGCGGGCACGCACGGAGTAGGGCCGGCGAAATTATTTTTGAGGATGTCTCGAGCGAAACGCTTGTTTTTCAGAATTTGTTGAGGATGTCTCGAGCGAAACGCTGGTTTTGCAGAGTTGGGGATGTCTCGAGCGAAACGCTTGGTTTCAGAATTTGTTGAGGATGTCTCGAGCGAAACGCTGGTTTTGCAGAGCCGACCGCGACACGGAAAAGCGCTCCTCGCGCAGGAATTCCGAGGATGTCTCGCGCGTGCCGCGTCCCGCACGCAGGAATTTTGATTTCTTTGGGTTTCTGACAGGATTTCTCAAGCGAAACGCTTGTTTTTCATAATTTGTTGAGGATGTCTCGAGCGAAACGCTGGTTTTGCAAAATTGGGGGATGTCTCGAGCGGGGGCCTCGTGGGGGGCCAGAATTCAGAGGATATCTCAGGCGCAATGTTTGTTTTCGTGTCCCGCTCGCAGGAATTCCGAGGATGTCTCGCGCGTGCCGCGTCCCGCGCGTAGGAATTCGGATGATTGTGATAGGATGTCTCGAGCGAAACGCTTGTCCCCAGCACGTTCAGTAGCGCGTCCCCTTGGCACGTCCCGCATTGCGACCCCATGGCACGTCCCCTGGCACGTCGCCTGGCGCATCCCTTGGGACGTTTCGCGGCGCGTCCTCCTGGCATGTTCCCCTTGTCAATTAGCTCTGGGGCAGCTACTATGTGTTCAGGCAGCTCGAGCTTAAGATCCAGATCAGTTCGGTCAGGACTCGGATGCAAAGGAGGACTCGATCCACGACGCTATAGAGCACAACCGCGGCATGGCACATCGCAATTCAGCACGGTGCAGCACAGCACAGCCCTTCGGCACGGTACATCAAGATCGATACACTCAGCATTGCAACTTGGCACGTTCCTTGGCACGTTCCGTGGGGCGTCCCTTGGCGAGTCCCCCTGGCACGTCGCGTGGCGCGTCCCCTGGCACATCCCGTGGCACATCCATTGGCACGTTCCGTAGCGCGTCCCCTTGGCACGTCCTACGGTGCGACCCCATGGCACGTCCCCTGGCACGTCGCCTGGCGCATCCCTTGGGACGTTTCGCGGCGCGTCCTCCTGGCATGTTCCCCTGTCCATTAGCTCTGGGGCAGCTACTATGTGTTCAGGCAGCTCGAGCTTAAGATCCAGATCAGTTCGGTCAGAACTCGGATGCAAAGGAGGACTCGATCCACGACGCTATAGAGCGCAGTCGCGCCATGGCACATCGCAATTCAGCACGGCGCAGCACAGCACAGCCCTTGGCAGGGTACATCAAGATCGATACACTCAGCATTGCATTTGCCCGTCACCCAATCAGGTGTCTTTGAAAACGCTGCCATGTGTTACAGTTCTATATTCCTTTCCGGGTTCGTGGGTCGATCATGTAGTAGGTTAACCCCCCGGCCCCCCTGCGACTTGGGCCGGCGAAATTATTTTGCGATAAATAACGAGGTCGCATAGGGCCGGCGAATTATTTTTTGAGGATGTCTCGAGCGAAACGCTTGTTTTTCAGAATTGGTTGAGGATGTCTCGAGCGAAACGCTTGTTTTGTGTTATATATTGTCCTCTCCTGGGGACCTCAATTCTGAGGATCTCTCAAGTGGATTGCTTGTTTTCACGTGCCCAGGTCTTGAGGATGTCTCGAGCGAGACGCTTGGTTTCACGCCTCCAGGTGGCCCAGACAGATGTCTAGCATGAGGATTTGTTGAGGATGTCTCGAACCAGAGGCGCTTGTTTTCACGTGCCCAGGACGCCCAGGCGGATGTCTAGCATGAGCATTTGTTGAGGATGTCTCGAGCGAGACGCCTGTTTGCACGTGTCCAGGTTGCCCAGGGACGATGTCTAGCATGAGGATGTGTTGACAACGTCTTGAGCGAAACGCGTGTTTTCACGTGTTCAGGTCGCCCAGGCACGGCACAGCCCTCGGCACGGTACATCAATATCGATACCCTTCGCATTGCAGCCTGGCATGTTGCCTGGCACGTTCCGCGGAGCGTCCCGTGGCGAGTCCCCCTGGCACGTCGCGCGGTGCACGTCCATTGGCACGTTCCGTAGCGCGTCCCCTTGGCACGTCCCGCGGTGCGTGCCCATGGCACGTCCCCTGGCACGTCGCCTGGCGCGTCCCTTGGGACGTTCCGCGGCGCGTCCTCTTGGCATGTTCCCTCTGTCGATTAGTTCTTGGGCAGCTACCATCGGCTCAGGCAGCTCGAGCTTACGATCCAGATCAGTTCGGTGAGGACTCGGATGCCAGGGAGGACTCGATCCACAACGCTATATGGAGCGCAATCGCGGCATGGCACATCGCAGTTCAGCACGGCCCAGCACAGCACAGCCGTCGGCACGGTACATCAAGATCGATACACTCAACCATGCACTTTGGCACGTTCCTTGGCGCGTTCCGTGGCGAGTCCACCTGGCACGTCGCGCGGCGCGTCCCTTGGCACGTCCCTCGGCACGTCCATTGGCACGTTCCGTAGCGCGTCCCCTTGGCACGTCCCGCGGTGCGTCCCCATGCCCCATGGCACGTCCCCTGGCACGTCGCCTGGCGCGTCCCTTGGGACGTTCCGCGGCGCGTCCTCCTGGCATGTTCCCTCTGTCGATTAGTTCTGGGGCAGCTACCATCTGCTCAGGCAGCTCGAGCTTACGCTCCAGATCAGTTCGGTGAGGACTCGGATGCCAGGGAGGACTCGATCCACAACGCTATATGGAGCACAATCGCGGCATGGCACATCGCAGTTCAGCACGACCCAGCACAGCATAGCCCTCGGCACAGTACGTCATCATCGATACATTCAGCATTGCATGTGCCCGTCGCCCAATCAGGTGTCTTTGAAATGTTGCAATGCCTTACATTTCTATATTCCTTTCCGGGTTCGTGGGTCGATCATGTTCCAGTAGCGCGAAGAGACAGTATTCCTGACCGCACATGACAAAATGCGGAGTTGGCACTATACAGAACCGCTGAGTGATCGCAGAAAGAGACCCTGATTTGCATTTGACATGATGTGGACAGGATGTGTGTATGCGAAAGCCCTTGTCTCTCGTCCGCGTGCTTGCCACGGGTCTCCGCCACTCCATGCGCAACGTGCGAGGTCTTGCACACTGCGAGGAAAGCCCACGCGTCCCGCTCATGCGTTGTGGGCAAGCAGATCAGATCCGTGCCCACACAACCACGAAGGGCTGCAAGTAACCGTCGCACACCTGCTCGGCTGGGCCTGGACTGGCTCTTCCTCATCGTGTATGTGCTCCGATCTTCGATCGGCTCAGGGTTCCTTCCCGTGCCGCTGCCCTCGCTGCCCTCGCGCCCAGGAGCCAGCAGATCATACCTGCCGCGGGCATGCTGTGAGACGCCAGGCCAGGGTGGCGGCGGTGTGCTGTCCATCCCCCGGCCCTCGTGTCACGGCTCTGGCTCCGCGCTCAGCTCTGAGCCCCAATCTCGCCTCCTGGTGAGCCCTCGCAGCCAACGGCGTTCACTGCCCGTCTAGGGGACCTTTCTGTGGACACCTGACGGATCTGTTCGACTCCAGTTCTGCTCCGGTTCGACTCAAATTCGACTCAGGTTCGACTCAGGTTTGACTCAGGTTCGGCTCGAGTCGACGGATGTTCGACGCAGCTTCGACGCCCGAATGGAGCGAGTGGCTCCAAGAAGGTCCCCAGAATGAGCATCTAACAATGGAAGCAGCTTTTGCCCTGCAGAGGTGCCCGAAGCAGCGAGCCGACAGACGACCGCGAAGCGGCCACGAGGGAGCCAACACGCGAGACAGGCCACGGGCTTCCAGCCTTCGCGACGTCACATTCTGACCCCCCCTGAGGTCTGAAGCTACGAGCAAAAACTGCAACATCGTGAAACATATCTTTGTGTGGCACTGCCAGGGCCAGATCGATCTGTGATGACCCTTGGGCCCGAAACTTGGCCTCAGGGCCGCGAGGGGACCACAACGAGGCCACAGTGCACCAGTGGTATAGTCGGACCGAGGTATCAGATCGAGGTCGGTTCGGGGAGGGCACCCTAGTGTTCTTCGTGTTTGGTGGACGTTCTTGTGCATCCTGCGGAGTGTCCTTGGATGTTCGGTTTGTTCTGGCCGACCGAGGGTCTCATGTTCGGCCCCACATTGCACCATTGTTGCCGGTGTGCCCATGGCGGGCGAGAAGGAGGATGGGGGGCTCGAGAGGGGAGGAGGAAGAGGAGGAGGACGAGGATGAGGAGGAGGAGGAGGAGGAGGAGGAGGAGGAGGAGGAGGATCATTTTGAGGAGGTGGAGGAGGAGGTGGAGGAGGAGGAGGAGACGGAGGAGGCGTTGGAGGAGGAGGAGGAGGTGGAGGAGGAGGCCAGTGTAAACCCGAGAGTCATCAACGATGTTGGAGTAAACCATCCCTCCAAGCTCCCTCTTCATAGGCCCCTACGACGGTTCATTTCCATTGATGTAACTGCCTCGTTGGAAGACACCCGCTTGAAGATCCTGAAGCATGCCAAAACATGGTTCTCGGGATTCCAACGCGACGGATCAACCTGACTGTTGCGTTTAGACGGTCCTGAGTTATGCCAGAACGCCATTCCTAGGACTTCAGCATCGAGAATCAACGTAACTGTTGCACCCGCATAATCCTGAATCCTTCCAGAACTCCATTTCTGGTACGAAACTTTTGAAACTTGTGTAAACGAATGTGCGCGGCGCGAGCCACATTTTGATAAGGAGCTGCCCTCAATCTGTGAAACTCTTGCACATTTTTAAAACGAATGTGCGCGGCACTAAGGCGAGAGCCACATTTTGAAAACCACCCGCCCTCAATCCGTGAAATTCTTGCATTTTTTCCCGGAAAGGGCGCGGGCCCAGGGTTCTCTTTTAGTAGGTTAACCCCCCGGCCCCCCTGAGACTTGGGCCGGCGAAATTATTTTGCGATAAATTACGTGCGGGAGTAGGGCCGGCGGAATTATTTTTGAGGATGTCTCGAGCGAAACGCTTGTTTTTCCCGGAAAGGGCGCGGGCCCAGGGTTCTCTTTTAGTAGGTTAACCCCCCGGCCCCCCTGCGACTTGGGCCGGCGAAATTATTCTGCGATAAATTACGTGCGGGAGTAGGGCCGGCGGAATTATTTTTGAGGATGTCTCGAGCGAAACGCTTGTTTTTCAGAATGTGTTGAGGATGTCTCGAGCGAAATGCTGGTTTTGCAGAGTTGGGGATGTCTCGAGCGAAACGCTTGGTTTCAGAATTTGTTGAGGATGTCTCGAGCGAAACGCTGGTTTTGCAGAGCCGACCGCGACACGGAAAAGCGCCCCTCGCGCAGGAATTCTGAGGATGTCTCGCGCGTGCCGCGTCCCGCGCGCAGGTATTTAGATTTCTTGGGATTCTGTCAGGAATTCTCGAGCGAAACGCTTGTTTTTCATAATTTGTTGAGGATGTCTCGAGCGAAACGCTGGTTTTGCAGAGTTGGGGGATGTCTCGAGCGAAACGCTTGCTTTTCAGAATTTGTTGAGGATGTCTCGAGCGAAACGCTGGTTTTGCAGAGTTGGGGTATCTAACATGGCGTCGGGCCCAACGCAGAATTATGAGGAAAAGTGATGGCTTCTTGCTCTGAACAGGGGGGTGCGCTTTGGGGTCCCCGTGGCACGTCCCCTGGCACGTCGCCTGGCGCGTCCCTTGGAACGTTCCGCGGCGCGTCTTCCTGGCATAATTCCTTGTCAATTAGCTCTGCGGCAGCTACTTCGTGGACTATGTGCTCAGGCAGCTCGAGCTTAAGATCCAGATCAGTTCGGTCAGGACTCGGATGCAACGGAGGACTTGATCCACAACGCTGTAGAGCACAATCGCGGCATGGCACATCGCAGTTCAGCACGGCGCAGCACAGCACAGCCCTCGGCACATTACATCAAGATCGGCACACTCACTCAGCATTGCAACTTGGCACGTTCTTTGGCACGTTCCGTGGCGCGTCCTGTGGCGAGTCCCCCTGGCACGTCGCGCGGCGCGTCCCCTGGCACGTCCCGTGGCACGTCCATAATGCATTGGCACGTTCCGTAGCGCGTCCCCTTGGCACGTCCCGCGGTGCGTCCCCATGGCACGTCCCCTGGCACGTCGCCTGGCGCGTCCCTTGGAACTTTCGGCGGCGCGTCTTCCTAGCATGCCCCCCGTGAATTAGCTCTGGGGCAGCTACTATGTGCTCAGGCAGCTCGAGCTTAAGATCCAGATCAGTTCGGTTAGGACTCGGATGCAAAGGAGGACTCGATCCACAACGCTATAGAGCACAATCGTCACGTGGCACATCGCAGTTCAGCACGGCGCAGCACAGCACAGCCCGCGGCACGGTACATCAAGACCGATACACTCACTCAGCATTGCAATTTGGCACGTTCTTTGGCACGTTCCGTGGCGCGTCCTGTGGCGAGTCCCCCTGGCACGTCGCGCGGCGCGTCCCCTGGCACGTCCCGTGGCACGTCCATTGGCACGTTCCGTAGCGCGTCCCCTTGGCACGTCCCGCGGTGCGTCCCCGTGGCACGTCCCCTGACACCTCGCTTGGTGCGTCTCTTGGCACGTCCCGTGGCACGTCCATTGGCACATTCCGTAGCGCGTCCCCTTGGCACGTCCCGCGGTGCGACGCCATGGCACGTCCCCTGGCACGTCGCCTGGCGCGTCCCTTGGGACGTTCTGCGGCGCGTCCTCCTGGCATGTTCCCTTGTCAATCAACTCTGGGGCAGCTACTAGTTATGTGCTTAGGCAGCTCGAGCTTAAGATCCAGATCAGTTCGGTCAGGACTCGGATGCAAAGGAGGACTCGATCCACAACGCTATAGAGCACACTCGTGGCATGGCACATCGCAATTCAGCACGGCACAGCACAGCACAGCCCTCGGCACGGTACATCAAGGTCGATACACTGAGCATTGCAGTTGCCCGTCGCCCAATCAGGTGTCTTTGAAACGTTGCCATGTCTTACATTTCTATATTCCTTTCCGGGTTCGTGGGTCGATCATGTTCAGAATTTGTTGAGGATGTCTCGAGCGAAACGCTGGTTTTGCAGAGTTGGGGATGTCTCGAGCGAAACGCTTGGTTTCAGAATTTGTTGAGGATGTCTCGAGCGAAACGCTGGTTTTGCAGAGCCGACCGCGACACGGAAAAGCGCTCCTCGCGCAGGAATTCCGAGGATGTCTCGCGCGTGCCGCGTCCCGCGCGCAGGAATTTTGATTTCTTTGGGTCTTGACAGGATTTCTCGAGCGAAACGCTTGTTTTTCATAATTTGTTGAGGATGTCTCGAGCGAAACGCTGGTTTTGCAAGTTGGGGGATGTCTCGAGCGGGGGCCTCGTGGGGGGCCAGAATTCAGAGGATGTCTCAGGCGCAATGCTTGTTTTCGTGTCCCGCTCACAGGAATTCCGAGGATGTCTCGCGCGTGCCGCGTCCCGCGCGTAGGAATTCGGATGATTTTGATAGGATGTCTCGAGCGAAACGCTTGTCCCCAGCACGTTCAGTAGCGCGTCCCCTTGGCACGTCCCGCGGTGCGACCCCATGGCACGTCCCCTGGCACGTCGCCTGGCGCATCCCTTGGGACGTTTCGCGTCGCGTCCTCCTGGCATGTTCCCCTTGTCCATCAGCTCTGGGGCAGCTACTATGTGTTCAGGCAGCTTCCAGATCAGTTCGGTCAGGACTCGGATGCAAAGGAGGACTCGATCCACGACGCTGTAGAGCACAACCGCGGCATGGCACATCGCAATTCAGCACGGCGCAGCACAGCACAGCCCTCGGCAGGGTACATCAAGATCGATACACTCAGCATTGCAACTTGGCACGTTCCTTGGCACGTTCCGTGGGGCGTCCCTTGGCGAGTCCCCCTGGCACGTCGCGTGGCGCGTCCCCTGGCACATTCCGTGGCACATCCATTGGCACGTTCCGTAGCGCGTCTCTTTGGCACGTCCTACGGTGCGACCCCATGGCGCGTCCCCTGGCACGTCGCCTGGCGCATCCCTTGGGACGTTTCGCGGCGCGTCCTCCTGGCATGTTCCCCTGTCCATTAGCTCTGGGGCAGCTACTATGTGTTCAGGCAGCTCGAGCTTAAGATCCAGATCAGTTCGGTCAGGACTCGGATGCAAAGGAGGACTCGATCCACGACGCTATAGAGCACAGTCGCGCCATGGCACATCGCAATTCAGCACGGCGCAGCACAGCACAGCCCTCGGCAGGGTACATCAAGATCGATACACTCAGCATTGCATTTGCCCGTCACCCAATCAGGTGTCTTTGAAAACGCTGCCATATGTTACAGTTCTATATTCCTTTCCGGGTTCGTGGGTCGATCATGTTAAACGATTGTGCGCCGCGCTAAGGCGAGAGCCACATTTTGAAAACGACTCGCCCTCCATCTGTGAAGCTGTTGCCAATTTTTATGCTTCAGAGTAAAAAAAAGAAAGTCTCAGGCGAAACGCCCGGCCCGCCTTAAAAACTGGCCTCGGGGTGCGACAGGGAGAAATCAATTGTAAGGAAAAGGACTGGAGGAAGAGGAGGGGGAGGAGGAGAAGGAGGAGGAGGAGGAGGTTCAGGAGGAGGAGGAGGCGGAGGCGGAGGTGGAGGCGCAGGCGGAGGCGGAGGCGGAGGAGGAGGAGGAGACGGAGGAGGAGGAGGGGGAGGATGAGGAGGAGGAGGAGAAGGAGGAGAAGGAGGAGGAGGAGAGGAGATGATGAGGAGGAGGAGGCGGAGGAGGAGGATGAGGAAGAGAGGAGGCGGAGGAGGAGGAGGAGGAGGAGGAGAGGAGGAGGAGGAGGAGGAGGAGGAGGAGGAGGAGGAGGAGGAGGAGGAGGAGGAAGGGAAGCAGGAGGACTACTCCAGCCATGGGTTCTCAGATCTCGAGCCCCGCGAGGGGCCACGGGGGGTGGCCCGCCTCGAGGTGGTCGACGACGACGGACGCTGGCACTGCGGCAGCCCGGCGTCAAGTTTCGGCTCCGAGCCGCGCGGCAGAGGTCAGGGGTTCGAGTAGGGGATCGACTACAATATGGATTCACAAGCCGGTCGTTGAAGGTAGGTACTGCTGCCCAGATCCCGAATCTATTTCAAGCGCCTTCCTACTTCAAGATTCGATATGCTTTTGCTTTGTTTCGTCATCCTCTGGGAGGGCCCGAACCCTATCTACTTTAGCCGCCTTCCTACTCCATGTTCCCGGAAAGGGCGCGGGCCCAGGGTTCTCTTTTAGTAGGTTAACCCCCCGGCCCCCCTGCGACTTGGGCCGGCGAAATTATTTTGCGATAAATTACGTGCGGAAGTGGGCCGGCGGAATTATTTTTGAGGATGTCTCGAGCGAAACGCTTGTTTTTCAGAATTTGTTGAGGATGTCTCGAGCGAGACGCTGGTTTTGCAGAGTTGGGGATGTCTCGAGCGAAACGCTTGGTTTCAGAATTTGTTGAGGATGTCTCGAGCGACACGCTGGTTTTGCAGAGCCGACCGCGACACGGAAAAGCGCCCCTCGCGCAGGAATTCCAAGGATGTCTCGCGCGTGCCGCGTCCCGCGCGCGGGTATTTGGATTTCTTGGGATTTTGACAGGATGTCTCGAGCGAAACGCTTGTTTTTCATAATTTGTTGAGGATGTCTCGAGCGAAACGCTGGTTTTGCAAAATTGGAGGATGTCTCGAGCGGTGGCCTCGTGGGGGGCCAGAATTCAAAGGATGTCTCAGGCGAAATGCTTGTTTTCACGTCCCGCTCGCAGGAATTCCGAGGATGTCTCGCGCGTGCAGCGTCCCGCGCGTAGGAATTCAGATGATTTTGACAGGATGTCTCGAGCGAAACGCTTGTCCCCAGCACGTTCCGTAGCGCGTCCCCTTGGCACGTCCCGCGGTGCGTCCCCATGGCACGTCCCTTGGCACGTCGCTTGGCGCGTCCCTTGAAACGTTCTGCGTCGCGTCCTCCTGGCATGGTCCCCTGTCCATTAGCTCTGGGGCAGCTACTATGTGTTCAGGCAGCTCGAGCTTAAGATCCAGATCAGTTCGGTCAGGACTCGGATGCAAAGGAGGACTCGATCCACGATGGCACATCGCAATTCAGCACGGCGCAGCACAGCACAGCCCTCGGCACGGTACATCAAGATCGATACACTCAGCATTGCAATTTGGCACGTTCCTTGGCACGTTCCGTGGGGCGTCCCTCGGCGAGTCCCCCTGGCACGTCGCGTGGCGCGTCCCCTGGCACATCCCGTGGCACATCCATTGGCACGTTCCGTAGCGCGTCCCCTTGGCACGTCCCGCGGTGCGACCCCATGGCACGTCCCCTGGCACGTCGCCTGGCGCATCCCTTGGGACGTTCCGCGGCGCGTCCTCCTGGCATGTTCCCCTGTCCATTAGCTCTGGGGCAGCTACTATGTGGACTATGTGCTCAGGCAGCTCGAGCTTAAGATCCAGATCAGTTCGGTCAGGACTCGGATGCAACGGAGGACTCAATCTACAACACTAGAGCACAATCGCGGCATGGCACGTAGTTCAGCACGGCGCAGCACAGCACTGATTTCGGCACGGTACATCAAGATCGATACACTCAGCATTGCAACTTGGCACGTTCCTTGGCACGTTCCGTGGGGCGTCCTTTGGCGAGTCCCCCTGGCACGTCGCGTGGCGCGTCCCCTGGCACATCCCGTGGCACATCCATTGGCACGTTCCGTAGCGCGTCCCCTTGGCACGTCCCGCGGTGCGACCCCATGGCACGTCCCCTGGCACGTCGCCTGGCGCATCCCTTGGGACGTTTCGCGGCGCGTCCTCCTGGCATGTTCCCCTGTCCATTAGCTCTGGGGCAGCTACTATGTGTTCAGGCAGCTCGAGCTTAAGATCCAGATCAGTTCGGTCAGGACTCGGATGCAAAGGAGGACTCGATCCACGAGGCTATAGAGCGCAGTCGCGCCATGGCACATCGCAATTCAGCACGGCGCAGCACAGCACATCCCTCGGCAGGATACATCAAGATCGATACACTCAGTATTGCATTTGCCCGTCACCCAATCAGGTGTCTTTGAAAACGCTGCCATGTGTTACAGTTCTACATTCCTTTCCGGGTTCGTGGGTCGATCATGTTTTTACCTACTTCTTCCGACCGACGGGCACCCCAAACTTTACTTCTTCGTCGAATCGGTGAGAACACGCGCAGACATTCTCGTAGATCTACAAGCATTCTACGTAGTTTCTGTCGATTCGACGACAGTTTCAAGTCTGGGGTGCATCATTTTTTTTGTCGACCTCCTACTCGACGAGTAGTCTGAATTGGCAGGGATCGTGAAATCGACCTTGTCTTCGTCCGCGCGGTAGGAAGCTTGTCGAGTTCACGCCCCGCGGCAATTCAGCGACTTGTCTCAATCGGGGAGGGTCGTGATCTCGACCTCGTCTTCGTCCGCGCGGTAGGGAGGAGGAGGCGGAGGCGGAGGAGGAGGAGGAGGAGAATGAGCAGGAGGAGGAGGAGGAGGAATAGGAAGAGGAAGAGGAGGACCAGTGTAAACCCAAGACCTAGCAACGATGTTGCAAGTTCCTTCTTCATAGGGCCCTACAAGGACGTATTTCAGTTCGGGAAGTGCACCATTGGAGGACAATCGTTTGAAAATCTTGAACCGTGCCAAAGCAGCGTTCCTGGGATTTCGGCGCCGTGAATCAACGTTATGGTTGCGTCCTGACGACCCGATCCGGCATTTTGCCAGAACACGATTCCTGGGATTTTAACACAGTGAATCACCACGAATCGACGCGACTGTTACGCCTTGACCATCTTGTGAATTGTGCCAGAACGCGTTTTTTTTGGGACGTCAGCCACACGAATCCTTGAAGCTGGTGTGAACTCTTAAGACGAATGTGCGCAGCGCCACAGCGAGAGCCACACTTTGAAAGGAGCGACCCTCCGTCTGTGAAGCTCTTGCATTTTTTACGACGAGTGTGCGCGGCGCTGAGGCGAGAGCCACGTCTTGAGAACGGCCCACCCTGCATCCATGAAGCTCTTGCAACCTTTTAGAACGAATGTGCGCGGCGCGAAAGCGAATCCCACTTTTTGAAAACGGCCCGTCCTCCACCCGTAAAACTCCGTGCAAGACGAGTTTGCGCGGCGCTAGAGCGAGAGCCGCATTTTGAGCACTGCTGCCCTCCGTCCGTGAAGCTCTTGCAAATTCTGATGAAGACGATTGCGTGCGGCGCGGAGGCGAGGACCACATTTTAAGAGCGACCCGCCCTCCATCCGTGAAGCTGCTGTAATGTACGGCTTCATGGTCATAAGTGGTGAGAAAGTCTCAGGCGAAACGCCCGGCCCGCCCTACCAACACGTTTGGGGGTGCGACAAGGAGGAATTATTGAAAAGGAAAAGGATAAACGGAAAAGGAGGAGGAGAAGGAGGATGAGGAGGAGGATCAGTGTAAACCCAAGACTTCTTAGCGTCGTTGCAGTCACTCCCTCTCCAAGCTCCCTCTTCATAGGCCCCTAGAGGGGTTCATGTCCACTTAGGGAAGCGCCCCGTTGGGCAACCGTTTGAAGATTCTGAACCGTGCCAGAAAACCATTTTTGGGATTTCATCGCCACGAATCAGCCTTATTGTTGCGTCTTGACGATGCTGCATCGTACCAGAACCCCATTCCTTGGACTTCAGCACCGCGAATCAATCTAGCTGTTGCGCCCCGACAGCCCTACATCGTTCCAACGCACTGTCCGTGTTACGTTAACCATGGGAACCCGTGAAATTCTTTCAGATGTGAAGACGAGTGTGCGCGGCGCTAAGGCGAAAGCCACATGTTGAAAACGATTGGTTCTCAATCAGTGAAGTCTTGGCAAGTTTATGAAACGAGTGTGCGGGACGCCAAGGCTAGACCCACATTTGGCAGTGACCCGCCCTCCATCTGTGAAGCCGTTGTTAATTTTGAAGCTTCAGGGTCGTAAGTGATAGGGAAGTCTCAGGCGAAACGCCCAGCCCATCCTTCCGACTGGCCTCTGGGTGCGACAGGGAGGTTTACAAGGAAAAGGCATGAAAGAGACAATCAGGACGAGGAGGAGAAGGCTTCTTGGTGCTCTCTTGGCGCCTCCTGGGTGCCTCCTGAAGGCCTCTTGGGGGGGCCTCTTGGGGGCCTTCTGGGGCCGTTTTGGGGGCCTCTTGGGGTTTCTTGGGCCGTCTTTGGGGACTCTTGGCCCGTCTGACGCCTTCGAAGGCCCTCCTGGGGGCCTGCCTGGGCCATCTTGGTGCCCTCTTGAAGCGCTTCAGTGCCGTCTTGTGGCCCTCTTGGGAGCCCCTTGGGCGATATTCGGGTCCTCTTGGGCCGACCGGGGGCCCTGTTGGGGGCATCTTGGGTTGTCTTGGAGCTATCTTGGCGGCCTTTTGGAGGCCTCTTGGGCCAAGTTGGGCGATCGGAAACCCAAACAGGCGACAACATCAAAATCCGTCAAAACCTCAGGATCATCAATGGTTTTGGTTTTCTCGGGCTCTTCAGGAGGGCCTCTTGGAGCCGTCTTGGGTCGTCTTGGGGGCCTCTTGAGCTGTTTTCAGGCCGTCTTGGAAGCCTCTCAAGCCGTCTTGGGCCGTCTTGGTGTCATCTTGGCTGCCTTGGAAGCCGTCATGGAGGCCGTCTTGGCCGTCTGGGGGCCGGAAAAAGCGCCGAAGAGCAACTTTCGGGGAATTTTCAAGGCACGCGTGCCATCATGGAAGGAGGGCGGCCCTAGAAGATTTTAGGACAACTTCCTAGACAACAGACGGGCATTCTAACACGCCCACTCCGTGCAGGCTCGGTGGCGGAGTTCCAGCAGCAACATGCAAATGGGTTCCCCACGGTGGCGTGTCATTGATGCTGTTTCTGCTCCTCACTTTTTTCCCTCCGCTTGCTCGGCGAAGATTGGCGGCGAGCCTGAGGGGGAAGTGAGAAGGAGAAGGCCTCCTCAGAAGGCTCGGAAGTCCCTTTGCCTTCTGAGAAGTTTTCTGAGCCTTCCCCGAAGACGCAGAACACTTTTCAGAAGGCCCGAGGGCTTCTTAGAAGCCAGAGCGCCTTCTGAGAGGACCTTCTCCTTCTTATTTCCCCCCCCCCGGGCGCGCCGCCGAATTCGGTTTTTGGGTCATAGCTCGGGTCTCCAGTGGCCGTTCGGGACGATCCTGGCACCCCGGGAACGCTCTTGGCGAGGCGCAGCCGCTGGAGCGCCTCCCGAGGCCGGAAAACCGCCGAGCATCGACGAACCATCGAACACGACAACTTCCCCCCTTCGCTCGCCGCCGAACTTCCCCCCGCTCGCTGCCGAGAAGAACGAGCAGAAGCATCAACTTTCTGGACGACGGCTCGGAAGGGGAGGGGAGGAGGAGGAGGAGGAGGAGGAGGAGGAGGAGGAGGAGGAGGAGGAGGAGGAGGAGGAGGAGGAGGAGAGGAGGAAGGGAGGAGGAGGAGGAGGAGGAGGAGGAGGAGGAGGAGGAGGGAATGGAGGAGGAGGAGGAGGAGGAGGAGGAGGAGGAGGAGAGGAGGAGGAGGAGGAGGAGGAGGAGGAGGAGGAGGAGGAGGAGGATGCTCTGAGACTGTACGCTTCCTTGAGGGGTGGAAGGTCCCCAGGTGGTTGGCCTCTGCACAAGCAGCCACCTCTGCGGGCCTGACGGCCCGCAGCGAGCATCGGAATGCTCCTGCGATCCCAACTGGGGGTGAGTAATGTACCCCACAGGGGAGCACAAGTTTGTGCGTACCCAGCTAGTGGGCACGTATCCTGCGAACCCTGATGCGAGGGTGCAGGCTGTGACGTACCCGACAAAGGTACAGACCGACGCCTGGATCGCCAAGGCGTTTGCTAGATGCTGCCGTGCTCCTGCTCTGGCAGGGGCAGCTTTTGGGATAACACCACCAGTGATCTTCCCGAGCAGGGGGCCAAGCGGTCCGTAGCACGGGGTCGCGTGCTACGCCGCCGTGTGCGCCCTGGCGCGCACGGGAGAGAGCGCAACATCGCACACACAAAGAAGGATGAGCAAGAGAGCGCAAAGGATGGCGCATGTAGCGAGAAACATGGGAATACGATGCTGCCGTGTTCCTGCTCGTGGCAGGGGCGGACCCCCCCCAGTGATATTCCCCAGGCGGGGGCCCAGCGGCCCGTAGATTGGAGTGGCGGCCTGCGCAACCGCGTGCGCCCTGGCGCGCACTAGAGAGATTGGGGCGGCGGCCTGCGCCACCGTGCGCGCAACATCGCGCACACGAGGATGGGGGAAGATGGAAGAACGGGAGAGCGCAACGATGGGAGCGAAAAGCGAGAGACATGGGATGCAAGATTGGGGGGCTGGATGTGGCCGCCCACGCGCTGTTTCGACTGGCGAATAACTGCCCGAATTTCCGCCCCTCCAAAAGGGCGGCCAGGTGAGCCCTACTGAGATGCAAGCTATGTGGTGCAAGCAATCGTGTCCGGGCCGCGTGGCCTATGGAATGCTGGCCAAAATTCCGATGCGTATTCGGCGCAACGAACATGTCACGAACTTTGGCTCCCAAATTCTCTGCGAGATACAGGAGGGGCGTTGCGCGAGCGAGTGCCCCTGCTCGCTGCTGTCCGGTGGTCGTCCTGTTCAGGACGGCGAAGGGTCGGATTCCCCTCTCCCCAATGACGCGTCGAATGTTTGGGACGATTAGCGCAGAGCTGAAACGGACAATGCGGGGACAGATGAAAGCTCTGAGCCTTGACACAGAGCACATCCCCACGCGAGGGGCGCACGTGAACCCCTGTGGGAAGAGTTCCTATCCCTCTCCCCACTGATGCGTCGAAGGTTTGGGACGATCAGCGCAAAGCTGAAACGGACAATGCGGGAACAGATGAAGGCTCTGAGCCTTGTTACAAAGCACATCCCCTTCCAGCTTGCCATTCCACCACTCTCGTTCCTCCAATTGCGCGTGCGCCAATGCGTTATCCCACTTTGTGGGATAATGGTCCTCTCAGTATATGCCCACCCCGGGGTCCCGAGGAACTGGGTCGAGAGTGGCGGGTAGTCCCAAGGGGGACCGCCGCCAAAATATAAGTGTATATATATAGATATATTACAGCCGACCTAATGGAGGTCAGCATGCGTTATCCCACTTTGTGGGATAAAGGTCCTCTCAGCATGTCCCCCCCCGGGGTCCCGAGGAACGGGGTCGAGTGTGGCGGTAGTCCCAAGGGGGACCGCCGCCAAAATATGTGTGTGTGTATATATATAGTATAATACAGCCAACCTAATGAAGCGTAGCGGCGGCAGCAGCGGCAAAAGAGAGGGTGCAAAACTCCAGTGCTAGCACGGGAGGTCTGACGACCGCTCACGACAATGGCGCGTGAACGTGCTGGGCACCCCCACTGTTAGAGGTTGGGGTGGAGGCCTACGCCACCGTGCGCGCAACAGCGCACGCACGAGCAGTGGGGGAAAATGTGAGATTAGGGAGGCGCAGCGATGTGAGCAATCAGCGAGAGAGATGGGATCGGGGTGGTGGTCTACGCCGCCATGTGCGCCCCAACGCGCACTAGAGAGACTTGGGCGGTGGCCGGCGCCACCGTGCGCGCACATCGCAGGCACAAGCATGGTGGAAGATGGATGGCCAGAAGAGCGCAAAGA
>CAUYUJ010008225.1:115000-127500 GCA_963575745.1 Prorocentrum cordatum | reverse complement strand
GGCCCGTAACGTACTGAGCGCGAACGGCTAGCTGCGGCGCGTAGCCGTAAGCAGTGCGTCGGGCACCAGCCATCGAGCCCCTGAGCTCGAACGGCTGTAGATCAGCGAGCCCGAACGTCACATTGCGGTGCAGATGCAGCGCGCAGGGCGCCGGCCACAAACAGCACCGAGCTCAAATTGTCTACAAGAGCCCCGGGCGCGAGCGGCCGTTACAGCGATTCGGAGGGCAGGTTCCGCACCAGTCGGGTTCCAAGATCTCCGACGGTACGATCCTTTCAATCCTGGCGGCTCTTCTTTGATTTCGGCCTCCGGGGGCCGTTTTCGAGCCCTCCCCCGAGTGCAGGCACTGCTCTGGGAATGGTGGTTGGATGCCAGCGCGTGGTCTGGCGTTTGCCACACCGTGCGCGTTGCATTGTTTTCTGACAGGGACGGTGGGGGTGGGGCGATCATGGCCCCTGGTCGACGCCCACTTTGAGTGGAGGAGGGGTGCTTATGTACGGTTCGATTTGATGAGCCCCTTCCCGAAAGAGGAAAAATTGGTCTTGGAAGACATGATCCGCTGAACCAGCTACGCTCGTCTCTTTTCCTTTCCATGCCTCTCCAGTCTGGGGAGGATGTCAGATATGGCGCGACCGCACCTAGCTTGCCACTCCTCCCCTCTACCGTCCTCCTCTCTGCCGCTCCGCCTCCTCCTCCTCTTCCTCTTTTTCCCCGCGGCTAACGTATCACATGCCTCGTGCGATACAGCACGTGAGAAGACTTATCTTACGTGTACGCGAATGGCCCGTGCTCAGACAAAGGTACTCGCTGCAGAGAAAAGTGGGCGGCGCATGTGTGGGGATGTGAAGTGTTGGGAGTGGGGAAGTGGCCGTAAGGTACGGACGGATGCGGGAGGAGGCGGAGGAAGAGGATAATGAGGGGGAATAAGGGAGAGGATTATCAGGAGGCGCATCAGTAAGTAGGATAATGCTGGAGGTTGGTGAATGAGGAGGAGGAGGAAGGGAGGGAGGGAGGGAGGGATGACGATGACGACGACGATGATGATGATGCTGATGATGATGAAACTGATGATGATGATGATGATGATGATGATGATGATGATGATGATGATGATGATGATGATGATGGCGATGGTGATGGTAATGGTGATGGTGATGATGATGATGGTGGTGGTGATGAAGATGATGATCATTCTTGGTGGATATGATGGCGTTGAACCTGTCTATGATGATGACGATGACCATTATGACGATCATGCGAATGTTCACGGTGATGATGTTGATGACGATGGCGACGATGATGCTGCTGTTGATGATGAGGATACTGCTGCTGCTGATGATGATAAGGGTGATGATGATTATGAGGGCGATGATGATGCTGCTGATGATGACGATGGCGATGGCGGCGTTGATGATGAGGATGATGATGAGAATGAGGATGATGATGAGGAGGAGGACGATGCTGCTGCGTCTGCTGCTGCTGCTGATGATTATAATGGTTTTGCTGATGATGATGATGCTGATGATGCTGCTGATGATGATGACGATGATGAGGATGATGATGATGATGATGATGATGATGATTATGAAGATGATGCTGATGATGATGATGCTGATGATGATGAGGATGCTGCTGATGCTGCTGATGATGATGATGATGCTGATTTTGATGATGCTGCTGATGATGATGACGATACTGATGATGATGATGCTGATGATGATGACGATACTGATGATGATGATGATGATGATGATGATGCTGATGATGATGATGATGATGATGATGATGATGATGCTGCTGATGATGCTGATGCTGATGATGATGCTGCTGCTAATGATGATGATGATGATGATGATGATGATGATGATGATGATGATGATGATGATGATGATGATGATGATGATAATGATGATGATGATGATGATGATGATGATGCTGATGATGATGATGATGATGATGATATGATGATGATGATGATGATGATGATGATGATGCTGATGATGATGGAGAAGAAGATGCTTAGGGGTGCTGGGGGGGGGGGGCGACTTGCCATTGCGGGGAGGAGGGGATCACGAGGATGGGATAGAGAAGGGAAGCAGGATTTTGACCGTCATTCGCCCGAGTAATGGGGGGGACAGGCGCAAATAGTCGGGTGGACGGTAGCGGCGGGGGCGAAAATGCACGGGGTGAAGAAAGGCGCACCTTTTTGGTACATTTTCGTCGCGGGGTGCCCGTTCATGGGAACACTTCAGGGCCCTTTTATAGTGCCGCCTTCCTGCAACCCTCGATCGCTCCCTTTTTGTTGTTCCCCCTTTGACGCCCACCCGACGGAAAATGAGGCATCCCCTTCGGCTCCCGTCTGCTCCTTTCCACACTTGAGCGACGCGTCAAAAACCGGGTCGTCTGCGCCGACATTGGCGCGTAAGGTGCCCGCGTCGGGTCGCGCGTAAGTGTCCTCGCTTCAAGCGTGACGTGTCGCGCGGGCGGCCCGCGTAAGCCACCGCGTAAGGTCGCTATGTCATCTCGCGTGAGACTGGTTTTTGACCGTCGCTTATTTGTTTTCTCAGGCCGCCCTCCTTCGGCCGCCCTCCCCGTCTCCTTCCATTTTCCTGCATCGTGGCTCAGTTCGCTTCAACGGCATCCCCGTTGTCAGTGCTCTTCCGCCAGTGCAGTTACTCTGCCTACTCCGAGTTTCTTGATAAGCGTCGCGGGGGCGTCACCCCCGCCGACAGCCCCACATCGACCCCTGTCGCGGGCAGCCACCGCGCGCCGAAGGCGCTCCGACCCCCGTCGCGGCGCGACGAGGCGAGGCGAGGTTGACCCCCTTCGGGGGGTACCCCCCCACGCGTATTAAGAAACCCAGAGCAGCCGCCGACGCAACAAGTTTTTTCAGACCACGGTGACGCCAGCATTTCTCGGGGTCGCCCGCCGCGAAACATAATTTGGGGCCCCGCCCACGAGCCGCTGGCGCGCCCCCCCCCTAAAGGGGGGCCGATCTTGCCCTCGGCGACCTGGGCGTCCGGGGCCCGGCGATACTCCACCGAGCGTCGAGCACGCCAGGGCTTACTCTTTACTTTGGGCGGCATAGTAATCGTGGGGTGGGCGACTAACCTTCCGACGGAGCCTGCCCCTCCCCTCCCCCCCCTCCCCCTCCTCTTCCTCCTCCTCCTCCTCCTTCTCCTCCCCCTCCCCCTCCTCCTCCCCCTCCCCGTCCTCCTCCTCCTCCTCCTCCTCCTCCTCCTCCTCCTCCTCCTCCTCCAACCCCCCCTCCACTTGTTCCGACAGCACGTGCCCACCCCCCCCGGCGGATCCAAGGGGGGCGACTATTATTGCCCCATCCAGAGTAATCTCGATGGAGTGGCGAGGTGGTGCTCGACATGCCGCAGAGTGCGGCTGAAAATGCTGGCAAGACGAAGGGCTCAGCGTGCCGTTATGTTCCCAGCCTGCCTCTTAAGATCGCTGCCGCTTCGTCCGCTTCTTCTGGCCTGGAGTCTCGATTGAAGAGTCCTCACAGATCGGCTCCACGTCCTCCCCCTGAGGCTTCACAATTGCCGAAGGGCGCGTGAACTCCCCAAGATGCACCCAGAACGCTTCGCGAGCTCCCAATATGCCCCCAACGAGGCTCCGAGCTGAATGGTTCCCTCAACGCGCACTAGAGACTAGAGGCACGAAAACGGCCCCCGAGTGATGCTACCCTCCCCTTTCATCCCGTCTCTCCTTCTTCAAGATGTCGTCTCAGACGGGTAAAGTGCATCCGTTTTCACGGTCGCAGAGGCACGCTTCGATAGAAGACACGTGCGTAGTGTTTGTCCCGCGGTTTGGGTTATTCTTAGAACTTCAAGATTTGACTGTTTGCCAGCGTCTACCCCCAAACAGACACTAATTGCACTGCGGATGTTTGCGATTTGTGGTGCAAGCTATGTGTGGCACGGTATGTGGTGTAAATAGATGCAGTGTGAGCTATGCGTGCAGTATGCTTGCCAGCGTGAGCCCCAAGCAGTAAGTTTGGATCTGTGCATGTATAAGCCATGTGATGCACAAGCGTCTCTGCGATCGTTTTTTTCGAAAAGCATGTGCGCATGTGCCTGTTTTTCCCGGAAAGGGCTCGAGCCCAGGGTTCTCTTTTAGTTGGTTCCCCCCGGTTTCGACGGCTGTAGGGCCGGCGAAATTATTCTGCGATAAATAACGAGGTCGCGTAGGGCCGGCGAATTAAAATTTGAGGATTTCTAGAGCGAAACGCGTGTTTTTCAGAATTTGTTGAGGATGTCTCGAGCGAAACGCTTGTTTTGTGTTATAGATTGTCCTCTCCTGGAGACCTGAATTCTGAGGATCTCTCAAGTGGATTGCTTGTTTTCACGTGCCCAGGTCTTGAGGATGTCTCGAGCGAGACGCTTGGTTTCACGCCTCCAGGTGGCCCAGACAGATGTCTAGCATGAGGATTTGTTGAGGATGTCTCGAACCAGAGGCTTGTTTTCACGTGTCCAGGTCGCCCAGGCGGATGTCTAGCATGAGCATTTGTTGAGGATGTCTCGAGCGAGACGCTTGTTTGCACGTGTCCAGGTTGCCCAGGCGGATGTCTAGCATGAGGATGTGCTGACAACGTCTTGAGCGAAACGCGTGTTTTCACGTGTCCAGGTCGCCCAGGCACAGCACAGCCCTCGGCACGGTACATCAATATCGATACCCTTAGCATTGCAGCCTGGCATGTTGCCTGGCACGTTCCGCGGAGCGTTCCGTGGCGAGTCCCCCTGGCACGTCGCGCGGTGCACGTCCATTGGCACGTTCCGTAGCGCGTCCCCTTGGCACGTCCCGCGGTGCGTGCCCATGGCACGTCCCCTGGCACGTCGCCTGGTGCGTCCCTTGGGACGTTCCGCGGCGCGTCCTCTTGGCATGTTCCCTCTGTCGATTTGTTCTGGGGCAGATACCATCTGCTCAGGCAGCTCGAGCTTACGATCCAGATCAGTTCGGTGAGGACTCGGATGCCAGGGAGGACTCGATCCACAACGCTATATAGGGCATAATCGCGGCATGGCACATCGCAGTTCAGCACGACCCAGCACAGCACAGCCGTCGGCACGGTACATCAAGATCGATACACTCAATTATGCACCATGGCACGTTCCTTGGCGCGTTCCGTGGCGAGTCCACCTGGCACGTCGCGCGGCGCGTCCCCTGGCACGTCCCTCGGCACGTCCATTGGCACGTTCCGTAGCGCGGCCCCTTTGCACGTCCCGCGGTGCGTGCCCATGCCACGTCCCCTTGCACGTCGCCTGGCGCGTCCCTTGGGACGTTCCGCGGCGCGTCCTCCTGGCATGTTCCCTCTGTCGATTAGTTCTGGGGCAGCTACCATCTGCTCAGGCAGCTCGAGCTTACGCTCCAGATCAGTTCGGTGAGGACTCGGATGCCAGGGAGGACTCGATCCACAACGCTATATAGAGCACAATCGCGGCATGGCACATCGCAGTTCAGCACGGCGTAGCACAGCACAGTCCTCGGCACAGCACATCATCATCGATACATTCAGCATTGCATGTGCCCGTCGCCCAATCAGGTGTCTTCGAAATGTTGCAATGCCTTACATTTCTATATTCCTTTCCGGGTTCGTGGGTCGATCATGTTCTTTAGATCCAGGCAAGCTTACTTGCATGGCGTTCCCCCCCCCCCCCCCTCTCCCCCCTCGCCCCTCTTCAATCGAACACGAGCGTGCAAGTCCCTTTCGACTTGCGTGATTTCCGCACGTCGAATTGTTTTCGGCTTGCTTCGGACTCAGCCCCCCCCCCGTCCATGCAAGTAAACTTGCCCGAATCCAAAGAAAAACAGGCTCTATCCTCGGGACACCCCCAGAGGCGGCAACGGCCGGCAACAGGCCAGAGCGTGGCAAATCCTCGGGACACCCCCACAGGTGGCAACTGGCGGTAACGGGCCAGAGCATGGCGAATCCTTTGGACACCCCCCACAGACGGCCACGGGCGGCAACGGACGGCAACTGGCCGGAACGCGGCGAACCTTCGGGACACCCCCGCGAGCGGCAACCGGGTGCAATGCAATGGGCCGGAACGTGGCGATTCTTCGGGACATTTCCACAGGCGGCAGCTGGCGGAAGCGGGCGGCAACTGGCGGGAACGTGGGGACTCCTCGGGCCACCTCCACAGGAGGCGACGGCCGGCAACAAGCGGCACCGAGCCAGCACCGGTTTTGTTTTACGTTATGCGCAGGTTGGTGGTGCCGCGCGCGGTGCACCATGGACGACACCGTCATTGGCGCCGGCAATTTCGGTGGGGGGGCGGTGTATTGTACCACATCAGGTCATTTCAAAAGAAGCAAGCCTCCTCTGGGGGTGGGCAGGTGTACTGTGACACCTCGTTTAGACGTGCGCGCACCTCTGTGCGGAGGGGGATCCGCATATTGCACCACCTTGTTTAGATATGTCCACACCTCCTCTTTGGGGGGGGGACTCGTATAGTAAACCACCTCAAGTCTTTCAAAGGCTAAGCACAGGTTGGTGGTGCCGCGCGCGGTGCGCCATGGAAGACACCCTCGTGGGCGCTACCCCTCGGACATGTATGACGTCAGTTTCTGATTAACAATTGACGCCCCCCTCGAATGGCTGATGCACAAATGCCGCAGGGCGCGATTTTTACGTGCGCCAGGGAGTCATCGCGGGCGCCGCCGAGGGTATCGTCTACCTGACGTGCCACAATAGTCGTCGTCGTCGCCGTCGCCGTCCTCGCCGTCCTTGTCGTCTTCATCATCCTCGTCGTCCTCGTCGTCCTCGTCGTCTTCGTCGTCCTCGTTTGCGTCGTCGTCGTCGTCGCTCCGTCGTCGTCGTCGTCGTCGCTCCGTCGTCGTCGTTGTCGTCGTCGTCGTCGTCGTCGTCGTCGTCGTCGTCGTCGTCGTCATGGTGACACCACCCCACCCCAACCCACCCCCATGGGGCATCCGCAGAGCATCCTCGTCCGTCGTCGCCATCGTCGTGAAATTTTCCAGTGGGCCTACGCAGCTCTCCCGTCCCTCTCCCATGGGTCATCCGCAGTGCGTCGTCGTCGTCGTCGTCGTCGTCGTCGTCGTCGACTGCAGTGGGCCTACGCAGCCTTCCCCATGGGGCATCCGCAGTGCATCGTCGTCCTTCGCCGCCGTCGTCGTTGACTACGGCCTACGCACCCCCCTTCCGTGGGGAATGCGCAGTGCGTCGTCGTCGTCGTCGTTGCGTCGTTGCGTCGTCGTCGTCGTCTTCTTCGTCGTCGTCCATGGTGGCCGTTCGCGTCCTCCCCTCCTTCATGGGGCATCGGCAGCACGCGCGCGCGCGTCGTCGGTAGTCCCGTCGTCGGCCCCGTCGCCACCGTCGCTGTCGATTACAGCGGGTCCACGCAACACCCCCCCCATAGGGCATATCGGCATGTTGTAGTAGAGAAGAGGGAGGAGTGGGAGGGGGGGAGAAGGAACAGGGGGAGCCGTTGCGGCATCTGCCGCGTAATCCCACCTCCTGCCTCTCTTGCCCGGAAAGGGCGCCGGCCCAGGGTTTTCTCTTAGGATGGTAATCAGTCCCCGGTGCCATGCGGGAGGTGGGCCGGCGGAATTCCGCTCAATAAAAACCAAGGTCAAGTCCAATTCGGCGTGAAAAAAATGCGTTTCGCGCGTGCCCGCTCGAGGAAAATCGACCCCCCATCTCGGATCCTCGATAAATAACGGGGTCCGCGGACGAACCGTTTTCCTTAGTAAAAAAGAGGGTGCGGGGCATTTTTAGCAGAATCCCGAAAAACCGAGGTCTGGAGCCCCGACCGCGACGCGGAAAAGCGCCCCGCGCGCAGGAATTCTGAGGATGTCTCGCGCGTGCCGCGTCCCGCGCGCATGAATTTCGAGGATGTCTCGAGTAATTCGTTTGTTTTTCAAAGAATTCCTAGGATTTTGGCAGGATATCTCGAGCGAATCGCCTGTTTTTGGAATTTGTTGAGGATGTCTCGAGCGAAACGTTGGTTTTGCAAAAATTCGGGGATGTCTCGAGCGGGGGCCTCGTGGGGGGTCAGAATTCAGAAGATGTCTCAGGCGAAATGGTTGTTTTCACTTCCAGCTCGCAGGAATTCCGAGGCTGTCTCGCACGTGCCGCGTCCCGCGCGCAGGAATTTTGAGGATATCTAGACTAATTCGTTTGTTTTTTCAAGATTTCCTGGGATTTTGCCAGGATGTCTCGAGCGAAACGCTTGTTTTGGTCGATGATTTGTTGAGGATGTCTCGAGCGAAACGCTGGTTTTGCATAATTGGGGGATGTCTCTAGCGGGGGCCTCGTGGGGGCCCGAATTCAGAGGATGTCTCAAGCGAAATGGTTGTTTTCACGTCCCGCTCGGAGGAATTCCGAGGATGTCTCGCACGTGGCGCGTCCTGCGCGCAGGAATTTCGAGGATGTCTCGACTAATTCGTTTGTTTTTTGCAGGATTTCCTTGGATTTCGGCAGGATGTCTCGAGCGAAACACTTGTTTTTCACATTTGTTGAGGATGTCTCGAGCGAAACGCTGGTTTTGCAGAATTGGGGGATGTCTCGAGCGGGGGCCTCGTGGGGGGCCCGAATTCAGAGGATGTCTCAAGCGAAATGGATGTTTTCACGTCCCGCGTGCAGGAATTCGGAGGATGTCTCGCGCGTGCCACGTCCCGCGCGCAGGAATTTCGAGGATGTCTCGACTAACTCGCTTGTTGTTCTGGGAATTCTTTGGATTTTGGCAGGATGTCTCGAGCGAAACGCTTGTCCCCAGCACGTTCCGTAGCGCGTCCCCTTGGCACGTCCCGTGGTGCGTCCCCATGGCACGTCCCCTGGCACGTCGCTTGGCGCGTCCCTTGAGACGTTCCGCGGCGCGTCCTCCTGGCATGTCCCCCTTTTAATTAGCTCTGGGGCAGCTACTATGTGTTCAGGCAGCTCGAGCTTAAGGTCCAGATCAGTTCGGTCAGGACTCGGATGCAAAGGAGGACTCGATTCACGACGCTATAGAGCACAATCGCGGCATGGCACATCGCAATTCAGCGCGGCGCAGCGCAGCACAGATTTCGGCACGGTACATCAAGATCGATACATTCAGCATTGCAACTTGGCACGTTCCTTGGCACGTTCCGTGGGGCGTCCCTTGGCGAGTCCCCCTGGCACGTCGCGTGGAGCGTCCCCTGGCACATCCCGTGGCACATCCATTGGCACGTTCCGTAGCGCGTCCCCTTGACACGTCCCGCGGTGTGACCCCATGGCACGTCCCCTGGCACGTCGCCTTGCGCGTCCCTTGAGACGTTTCGCGGCGCGTCCTCCTGGAATGCTCCCCTGTCAATTAGCTCTGGGGATGCTACTGTGTGTTCAGGCAGCTCGAGCTCAAGATCCAGATCAGTTCGGTCAGGACTCGGATGCAAAGGAGGACTCGATCCACGATGCTATAGAGCACAATCGCGGCACGGCACATCGCAGTTCAGCACGGTGCAGCACAGCACAGCCCTCGGCAGGGTACATCAAGATCGATACACTCAGCATAGCATTTGCCCGTCACCCAATCAGGTGTCTTTGAAAGCGTTGCCATGCGTTACAGCTCTATATTCCCTTCCGGGGTCGTGGGCCGATCATGTTTGTAGCTATGTCGGCACCGCCCGCCAGCTCTGAGGTGGCTTTGTCCCCCGCCTCCTTTGTGTCTTCTTCCTATCGCCATTTTGGCCCAAACGCCCCGTTGTAGTGGAGGCGCGGTTGTCCCCCTCCATCAATCACCACCCACCAAACCACCCCAACCCAACCCGAAGGCCCAGATTTACCCTCGATTTCTAGTGGGGGGGGGGTCGGGAAACATTGAAAAAACACGCGTGGAACCCTTACCCCCCCAACCCGAAATTCGGGTCTTCGGGTTGGGGTGGGGTGGTCTGGTAGGTAGTCAATCAAGCGGCGCCCCGTGCGTCGTGCCTGTCGCCCGCCAGCTGGAGGCAAAGCGTCGGCGCTGGTCACTGGCGGGGCCGCGCTGTGTTTCCATCTGCGTTCCTCGCGATTCGCCCGAACAGGGACACCATTTTTTGAATCGCGCCTGGCTTGTTTTTGTTTAGCCACAAGCTGACATTACTGTGCTACCTCAGGTCTTCCAGAAAGGAGGGCGCTTCCTCTTCTGGGGGTGTATACTGTGCAACCTGATGTCCTTCAAGAGAAGCGCAGGTTGGTGTTGTTGCTCACGGTGAATCATGAACGACACTGTCGTGGGCGCTGGCCATGTGGTGAGGGCGCCCGTCTACTGTATAGCATCAGTTCCTATGACATCAGGCATGCCTCCGTTGAGGGTGGGGGCCTGTATGCTGCCCCACCCCGGCGGTGTCGCGCGCATTGTGCCATGGTCGACGCCGTTATAGGCGCTGGCCATCTGGAGGTAGGGATCCCAAGAGGTCCCAACAGATTGCCCGGAACGTTTCGTGGCCCCATAGGGAGCCCCACCGAGGGGCCCAGTGCTACCGTCCGCATGCGTTCCGCACACCCAGTACAGCGTTTCGTGGCCCCATAGGGAGCTCCACCGAAACCCCCAGTGGGACCGCCCGCGTGCGTCCCACACGCCGAATTTGGCATTTTCACCCACCCAGTACAGCGTTTCGTGGCCCCCCAGATTACAACAACAACGGCTCCCGCCTGAGACTTCCTCCAAATTTACTCTGGGCCTCCCCCCCTCTCGTCGGAGATTTCCTCTCCATTTACTCAGGAAACGGCTCCCGCTCGATACTTCCTCACAATTTACACCCTGACCAGAGAGGCCCCCGAACTCAGGAGCGGCGCTCTCGCTCGAGACTTCGTCCCAATTCAGTCACTTCGTTGGCGGAGGCCCAGCCACGACGACAAGGGCTCCTGCTCGATACTCCCTCACGATTCATTATGAGAGCCCCTGGCCAAAAGGCCCCCGAACTCAGGAACGGCGCTCTCGCTCGAGACTTTCCCGTAATTCAGGCAAGCTGGTGGAGGGCCGGACACGGCGACAAAGCTCCCGTTCGATATTTCACCATCGGAATTCCGAGAGCCCCTGGCCAGAGAGGCCCCCGAACTCAGGAACGGCGCTTTCGCTCGAGGATTCATCGCTCGTCAGTCAGTGGCCGACAAGGAAGAGATCCCCCCCGGAAGGGGGGGCAATCGAAGACGAAGTGGGCGGGTATCGAGGGTTGGGGTAAATGGAATGCAAGACACGCGTGCCAGTAAGAGCGAACAGTCTTAAAATGATTGTTGTTGTTGTTGCTGCTGCTGTTGCTGTTGCTGTTGCTGTTGCTGTTGCTGTTGTTGTTGTTGAACATTATTTATTCTAAAGAATAATTATTGTTGGGCCCCCTGGTGCACGCCCCCCCTGCGCCGCCTAGGCCGCAGCTACATTTTCATCATTTTCGTGAGGAAGCCTCAGGTAAAACGATGTGATCCAGATCCGGTTGTTTTGTTGTAATCCGTTTTCCCTTGCAAAAAACACTATAAAATGACATTTCTTGTTCTAATATAATCAAATTTCAAGAATCCCTTGCAAAAAATAAGGTAAAGTGGACATTCGCGCGCGCAAGACGAAATCCTTCCAAAACCTTAGTGTTCGCAGCGATTTTAACATAAAAACATCAAAAAACCAATGGTTTTTCAACAAAAAAATTGTCAAAATCTCATCCCGCGCGCTCTTGCGGATTCGTAGGAAACCCAACACTTTTTAAACATTTCTGTCAAACGGGCTTTTGCGAGCAACTTTTTCGAACTTCTGCGACAACGGTTGCGCACCTGCCAGGGCCATCATCCCTGTCAAATAATACCATGCGGGACACATTCGTTTTTTCTTCGCGCGCGCACGCCGAAATCTCCAAAAACCATTGGGCTTCTTAAGAATTTTAGCACCGCGCATCATAAAATCACACGAATCGCACCGTAGGTCCTCGAAAAACACCTGCACGACTTTTCAAAATTTCTACCCGCGCGCGCTGTCCTAACAACTTCTGTGGGTGTGTACTCCACGCCAGTGTAGTAGCCACGGTCGTCCGCAGGCCACGAAGTGAAGTGTCCGAACGTCATAGGGCGGGAAGCTGGGTGTGGGTGGTGGCGAAGAGTCGTGTGGATATTTGGTAGAGCTTGCACTGCCCCCCCACAAAGTGGGGGTATTGGCTGGCGTCGCATGAAAACCCTGGCACTGGTGAGAACACTGAGCGTTCGGGTAAAGTGATTGTTGTTGTTGTTGTTGTTGTTGTTGTTGTTGTTGTTGTTGTGGTTGTTGTTGTTGTTGTTATTGCTATTGTGGTTGTTGTGTTTACTGTTGTTGTAGTTGTATTTGTTGTTGTTGTTGTCGTTGTTGTTGTTGTTGTTGTTGTTGTTGTTGTTGTTGTTGTTGTTGTTGTTGTTGTTGTTGTTGTTGTTGTTGTTGTTGTTGTTGTTTTTGCTGTTTTTGTGGTTATCGTTGTTTGGTTGTTGCTGTTGCTGCTAATATGTTTGCTTTTTTGCTGTTTCAAAGCCACATCCAGGAAGAGAGAAAGGAGAGGCTCAGTGAGGCAAGGCAGAG
>CAUYUJ010008225.1:85000-110000 GCA_963575745.1 Prorocentrum cordatum | reverse complement strand
GCGGAGGAGGAAGAGGAGGGAGGGGGAGGCGGAGGAGGAGGAGGAGAGGAGGAGGATTTGAGGAGGAGGGGGAGGAGGGGGGAGGGGAGGGGGATGGGGGATGGGGGAGGGGGCGGGGGAGGGCGGGAGGTAGGGAGGGAGGGGGGGCGGGAGGGAAGAGAGGGGGGGGGGGGAGAGGGGGAGGGGGGGAAGGGAAGGAGGGAGGGAGGGGAGCGACGTGAGGGTGGGAGGGGGGGAGGGAGGAGAAGAAGGAGGAGGAGGAGGCGGAGGAGGAGGAGGAGAAGAGGAGGAGGAGGAGGAGGAGGGAGGAGGGCGGAGGAGGGCGGTGGACTTCAATGCATCGGAGAGAGCAAATGCCCATATCATGGAGATCTTTCAGGCAACATATCAGGTACCAATATGTGGCGTACATCAACGGCAGCGTTGTATCGTCGGAATCTCTGCACCTCTGTTGGCACTGATGTGTGACAGCGCACACAGAGGTCTCAAAGCACTTTGTCATTGATGGGTTTCTCGGCTTGTGATCTATGTAAGCGCGGAGCTCGATATCCAGGAGCAGACGCGCGCGTCTCTCCAGTTCATGCTCGAGCTGAAGGTTGCAGGTTCAAGGACACGGCGGTGCTGGGAAGAGCTATCGTTGGGGTGCCAGGAAGCTCTTCTTTAGTGGCAGTACCCGCTGCAGTGCCACTACCACCTGAAGGACCTCAGCCTGAAGGACTTCAACCTCAAGAAGATGGACATCGACAAGCACCGGTACCAGTGCCAGCAGTTCTACCGCCAGGTCTTCCGGATCCAGCTATCGAGGGGCCGGAGACCTCGAGCGACAGCGGCGCGGCAGCTGCGGCAGCTCCACCTCCTGAGCCCAATCGAGCACCATCTGCAGCACCCGCTGAACCATTCGACAGATCTGAAGCAGTCGAAGGAAAACCTAAGATTCCAGACCTGCCGGATTACGTCGAGCCCTCTTTCAACATCAGGATGCTGCGACGACAGCTCGAGGATCCAAATCTCACTACGAAGGAAGCTCAGCAGTTGTTCATGGGATTCCATTACAAAATGCGGCACTTACCCTGGGGCGAGATGGTCATCTCTCTCGGACGAGGCAAGTTCCCGAAACGCGTCAACGACCGTATCTTTCCGACTATCGCGAAGTGCAAGATCCGTGCCGGATGGAGAAAACATTCACCAAGTTTAAGTCTGCAGGGACTATTTTGGCGATGCACTTCAATCGCCGAGTCCAGACGGACATTTTTACCCTGTGGGGCAGAATGAATGTGATTTTCGTTGACGAGGCAATTCCCTGGGCCTGCTGCGATTTTCTGGCCGCCAAAGACTCCGAGGCCTGGCGCCAAGTCTTTTTGCGATGGTGGGCGCGATACTTTGGACCTTCGAAAGTTCCCGTATCAGATCAAGAAGCGCAGTGATCGGCGACTTCGTGGGCAAGGCCTGCGAAGCGTGCGACATCGAACGAGATCTGCAATGATCAGACGGACACACGCGTGCTGGTCTTGCTGAACGGCGCCGTGGTCTGGTCGAGCTATCGGCTCTCAAGCGCCACTCGCAGGTGCAGAAGCCGGGTGTTCGCAAGACCCGAGACGACTGTGTCAGCGAGGCATGCTTGTGTTCCACTTCCGTTTTGTTTCGTGGAAATTCGACGCTGGATCGGGCGCTGCTTGGATATGAGCCACGTGACTTTTATCGCCGCGACAACGAGCCGATTTCAGCGACGAGCGACGCCAACCTCAAACAGCTGGATTCCATTGAGTCTCAGATACGTCTCCGACTACTACTCGAAGGAAGCGACCATTCAGGCGGTGATAGAGCGCCGCGTTGCAGAAGCAGCGAACACCAAGCCTCAGCAGTGCACGCCGGAGACCCTGAAGCAGATCGAGGAGCCCGAGGCTGAGGTGGATCTGGAGAGAACCTCCCTCCGAGGATCAGAGCGGATGGCGTGGCCCGGCTGTGATGATCAAGTGTATGGGCAAGGAGAATATGGCGATCATTATCGCGAGGACATCCGATGCTCGTTCCACTTCGTAACGTGCGACCTCATATCGGGTTCGTCTGGCTTCTTAAAGTTGGCGGCGAGACGGATGGCGCCAGCAAGGATCTCATGTCTTCCTTGATTGATCAGGTCGAAGATCATGTTCTCGGCCAGGTGTATACCTATGGACGGCAATAGGATCAGCAGACACAACAGTATGTCAATGTACCTGAAGACCTTGCAGACCGACCTCCGCGTATCTTGCGGGAGGGGAAGCGAGCAGCAAAGGAGATGCTGAATTTTGACATCGACGGGATGCAGCTTGGACATGGAGTCAGGCATGCGGGTCCTCTACCGAATGTGGACTATGGGCGGCTTATGCAGTGAACACAACAATGGAGAGATCAATGTACTATCGTCGATGTACGTACTGGCACCAAAGTTTCATTGGCTTCGCGAGGCAGTCATGCTGACATATGTTTCTTGATAGCTTGTCCAATCGCTGAACACTTCGAAGATGGCGAAGCTCGTCCAGATCGCGGTCCTTCATGGAGCCCATCAACGACGACGAGACACCGATCTACATTCCAAGTCCACCGAGACCACCGCCGCCAGCTCCAGCTGAAGGACCTCCTGCGGCAGATGGTCCTCCTGCACCGCCTAGGGTACCTCCAGTGGCAGCTATTCCACATCAGAGGTTTCCAGATGAGCCAGATGCGACAATGTCGCTTGCTCTCGCCT
Organism: Prorocentrum cordatum; assembly: GCA_963575745.1. NCBI lineage: Eukaryota > Dinophyceae > Prorocentrales > Prorocentraceae > Prorocentrum > Prorocentrum cordatum. The sequence goes on along the minus strand of CAUYUJ010008225.1, from coordinate 107,275 downwards.
ACAGTCCGGATCAGAGCATGGAGCATCAGACACTTGTATCACCGCCGGCTCCGCCAGCACCGCCTGTACCTCCACCGGTTCCTGCGGCGGCTAAGATGCGAACTCCAGTCATTCCTGATCAAGACAGATCATGATCGAGAACGATCTCACCGAAGTCAGTAGCATCACCCTGTTAGTTCCATTGAACAAGAAGCATATCAGCCACCATATGACCCTCCTCAACCTGGCGTGGCCAAAGCCAGTGTACCAGAGTCACCGGACTTTGATAGGTCAAGATCGCGAATAATTCATCTAGAAGTTCCGTATTTCCCTCCTGGGATCTCGCCACCAGAGGAAGGCGTCAGAGCAGGCGAGGATTCCGGAGACACTTGTTCAAGGGCAAGAACTTAGTCTGCCTATCGCGCAGGGGACGCACAGCGCCTCCCGTACATCGTCAGGGTTGGACAGATCGAGATCGAGGATACATCGCCAGGAGAAGCCAGCGGCACTTCCATGGCCTGCACCTCCACAAGTACTTCCTCAGCCTGCACCTCCACAAGTACCTCCCCAGCCTGCGCCGTCGCAGGGGCCAGGGAGGACGTCACCTGGAAGCGCGACGAGTAACTGATGGAGATCCAGAACAGATATGCGAGTCGGAATCGACCAAGTTCCCGAGAAGAAACTGTTCAATCCGGAATCACCAACAGCCGAAGTTGGACAACCAAGTGGAGAACAGCAGCAACGCGATCGTGGACCAGTCTTACCTCTGCGTCACCCACCTCCAACTCCAGTTGTTCAACCAAGCGGACAATCTCAAGATGAGCGACCACGAGTCGGACTTTCGCCATCATTACCGGCAGCGCCTGTCCAGCTGCAGCGGCTGAGGTACTTGAGGCGGTGCAGACTACGAACATGACGCCTGATCAAGAAGCGGAAGCACCTGCGCAGGAATATGAACCTACCATCGAGCATCCTGAAGGCGCACTAGATGCTACGCTGGAATATCCAGCAGGGGCAGCAGACGACGCAGTGGAGTATCCAGAAGGCACGCGTGAAGATTCTCTTCCAAGCTACGAGGACCTTTTCTCAGTAGCTCTGTCATGGTACCAGTATTGCATAAATGTGTGCAAGAATGATAACATTACAATGACACCCCCCGACGGCGACTTCGACGCGATGACCCATGCAGCGGAAGACGCCAGTATCTTTCAGAACTGGCTTACTTCATCGTCATCCGGCTCGGCGGCCCGGGCAGCATCATAATCTTCCTTTGTTTTTCCTGGGCCATGGCAGAGGGCTGCGTGTTTCTGGTGCGACATTCTTGGAGACGAGTGTTTCTCAGTCACTCGAGGATTTCTTGACAGAGGCTGAAGTAATTCAGTATTGGGAGTGTGTGGAGATTGGAGACCGCGACGAGATCAAGTCTTCTGTAGCACACGATGTATTTACATTTGGCAGAAAACAGTGACAACGCGATCGACGCGGTATGGGCTCGAAAATGGCGAACAGGGTTCCACCAGTAGTGGAACCACGAATGTGTGGACGATGCTTCATGGATAGACAGCGGCAAGGTATTCATCGACACTCCTTTACAGCATCAGCACTACCGCATCGATCGGCAATGACACTCGGAGCTCGATTGTCGTGGGAATGTGAAGCTTTCGACGTACCTACAGCGTTCCTCCAAGGACTACGACTTCAAGAAAGCGAGGCACGAGCTAAAGAACTCGGACACGAATGCAAACGGATCAGGACAGTATGCCTACAACCTCCATCACATGTATGGCGGCACTTGCACTTGCTGAATTTCACGACAGTTGAAGATATGGAGAGATCATTGTTTGTTCTTTTAATGAATAAGGTTATGTATGGACTCGTGGATGGGCCTATTCTATTTCAAATGGCCTCTTTGCATATCTTGTTGAGTGGGCCCGGGCATTGCAAGTCTTTGCGCGGTGTTAACTTTCTGTGCATATCCGACGCTCAGAAAAAGGCAGAGGCTCGTATTATTGTTCTACATGTAGATGATTTGTGGGTACTGGCATTGAAAGCTATGGTGCAATGGGTAGAGCAGCGAGTTGAAAGCAAGTTTGGCAGGATGAAGCATCGCGCGTTGCCCTTCACATGGCGTGGAATTATACATGAGAAACTACGACCGGGACAGGTCTTCCTACACCAGAAGCCATATCTGAATAGGTTGAAACCAATCACGCTCGTGGAGAAGGCGGCAGACGCGGCGGAGCTATGAGACAAGGGCCATCATTCTCTTCGTTCTTTGCTCATGAGTATGTTGTGGCTCGCAAAGACTAAATGCGACATCCTCCAGGATATCGTATATTCGCAGACGGAGATGGTGAATCTCAGAGGTCTTCATGTTAAGTAGCTGAACGCTGTGCTTAGGAACGCTATTGCTCATCAAGCAATGATGGGACTAGATTGTAAAGATCTTGGACCACATCGGCGACTTGTTCAAGTCGCGGACAGCGGGCGCCACGTCGACGAGTTGCTATCCACGAGAGGCACGTATTGTATTGCTTGCTCAAGACCATGCGACGCCGAGGTACGGCAGCCAGGAGCAGTGCCAAGGCAGCGACGCACGTATATTTGGAGGCGCAGCCCTCTGATTGGAAGCACCAGAAAAGCGCAGGGGAGGATGAGGAGGATGGATGGAGGAGGTGGAGGAGGAGGAGGAGGAGGTGGAGGAGGAGGATGGAGGAGGTGGAGGAGGAGGAGGAGGAGGTGGGGGAGGAGGAAGAGGAGGGGGGGAGGAGGAGGATGGGGGAGGAGGAGGAGGAGGTGGAGGAGGAGGAGGAGGAGGGAGGAGAAAGAGGAGGAGGAGGTGGAGGAGGAGGGGGAGGAGGAGAAAGAGGAGGAGGAGGAGGAGAAAGGAGGAGGAGGAGGATGAGGATGAGGAGGAGGAGGAGGAGTAGGGGGGGAGGGGGGGGGGGGGGGAGGATGGGGGTGGTGGTGGTGTAGTGTCTATGTGTGGGTGTGTGTGAGAGAGTGGGGGTATGTGGGAGTGACGTGGAGGTGGTTAGATAGAGGGGGGGGGGTGTGGGTGATAGCAGGGTGGGGTGGGGGGTAGCGGGGATGGTGGTGGGGTGGCGTGTGTGGGGTGTGTTCGGATGGCTAGGTGCGTGCGGGTGGTGGTGGTGGTGGTGGTGGTGGTGGTGTGGGGGGGGGGGGGGGGGGGGGGGGCGAGGAGGAGGAGCTGCGAGGCGGGAGGAAGGAGGATGGGAGGGGAGGAGGGGAGGAGGAAGGAGGAGGAGGAGGAGGCAAAGAGGAGGAGGAGGGGAGAGGGGGGGGGGGGGGGCGGGGAGAGGGGGGGGGCGGGGCGGAGGAGGAGGGGAGGGGAGTAGGAGGAGGAGGGGGAGGAAGAGGAGGAGGAGAGGAGAGGAGGCGGAGGGGGGGAGGAAGGAGGAGCGAGGAGGAGGAGGAGGAGGGGGAGGAGGGGGGGGGGGAGGGGGGGGGGAGGGGGGGGCGGGGGGAGGGAGGGAGGTAGGGAGGGGGGGGGGGGGGGGAGAGGGAGGGGAGGGAGAGAGCGGGGGGTGAGGGGGAGGGGAGGGAGGGGGGGGGGGGACGGGAGCGGTGAGGGGAGGGACGGGGGGCCGGAGAGGAGGAGAGGAGGGGGAGGAGGGGGAGGAGGGAGGAGGGGGAGGAGGGCGGTGGGACTTCGAGTAGCGGATCGGAGAGAGCAAATGCCCGTATCATGGAGATCTTTCAGGCAATATGGCAGGTACCAATATGTGGCGTACATCAACGGCAGCGTTGTATCGTCGGAATCTCTGCACCTCTGTTGGCACTGATGTGTGGCAGCGCACACAGAGGTTTCAAAGCACTTTGTCATTGATGGTTTTCTCGGCTTGTGATCGATGTAAGCGCGGAGCTCGATATCCAGGAGCAGACGCGCGCGTCTCTCCAGTTCATGCCCGAGCTGAAGGTTGCAGGTTCAAGGGCACGGCGGTGCTGGGAAGAGCTATCGTTGGGATGCCAGGAAGCTCTTCTTTAGTGGCAGTGCCCGCTGCAGTGCCACTATCACCTGAAGGACCTCAGCCTGGGGGACTTCAACCTCAAGAAGATGGACATCGACAAGCACTGGTACCAGTGCCAGCAGTTCTACCGCCAGGTCTTCCTGATCCAGCTATCGAGGGGCCGGGGAGCTCGAGCGACAGCGGCGCGGCAGCTGCGGCAGCTCCAACACCTCCTGAGCCCGATCGAGCACCATCTGCAGCACCCGCTGAACCATTCGACAGAGCTGAAGCAGTCGAAGGAAAACCTAAGATTGCAGACCTGCCGGATTACGTCGAGCCCTCTTTCAACATCAGGATGCTGCGACGACAGCTCGAGGATCCAAATCTCACTACGAGGGAAGCTCAGAAGTTGTTCATGGGATTCCACTACAAAATGCGGCACTTACCCGGGGGCGAGATGGTCATCTTTCTCGGGCGAGGCAAGTTCCTGAAACGCGTCAACGACCGTATCTTTCCGACTATCGCGAAGTGCAAGATCCGTGCGGGATGGAGAAAAACATTCACCAAGCCTAAGTCTGCAGGGACTATTTTGGCGATGCACTTCAATCGCCGAGTCCAGACGGACATTTTTACCCTGTGGGGCAGAATGAATGTGATTTTCGTTGTTGAGGCAATTCCCGGGGCCTGCTGCGATTTTCTGGCCGCCAAAGACTCCGAGGCCTGGCGCCAAGTCTTTTTGCGATGGTGGGCGCGATACTTTGGACCTTCGAAAGTTGTCGTATCAGATCAAGAAGCGCAGTGATCGGCGACTTCGTGGGCAAGGCCTGCGCAGCGTGCGACGTCGAACGAGATCTGCAATGATCAGACGGACACACGCGTGCTGGTCTTGCTGAACGGCGCCGTGGTCTCGTCAAGCTATCGGCTCTCAAGCGCTACTCGCAGGTGCAGAAGCCGGGTGTTCGCAAGACCCGAGACGACTGTGTCAGCGAGGCATGCTTGTGTTCCAACTCCGTCTTGGTTCGTGGAAGTTCGACGCCGGATCGGGCGCTGCTTGGATATGAGCCGCGTGACTTTTATCGCCGCGACAACGAGTCGATTTCAGGGACGAGCGACGCCAACCTCAAACAGCTGGATTCCATTGAGTCTCAGATACGTCTCCGACTACTACGCGAAGGAAGCGACCGTTCAGGCGGTGATAGAGCGCCGCGTTGCAGAAGCAGCGAACACCAAGCCTCAGCAGTGCACGCCGGAGACCCTGAAGCAGATCGAGGAGCCCGAGGCTGAGGTGAATCTGGAGAGAACCTCCCTCCGAGGATCAGAGCGGATGGCGTGGCCCGGCTGTGATGATGAAGTGTATGGGCAAGGAGAATATGGCGATCATTATCGCGAGGACATCCGATGCTCGTTCCACTTCGTCACGTGCGACCTCAGATCGGGTTCGTCTGGCTTCTTCAAGTTGGCGGCGAGACGGATGGCGCCAGCAAGGATCTCATGTCTTCCTTGATGGATCAGGTCGAAGATCATGTTCTCGGCCAGGTGTATACCGATGGACGGCAATGGGATCAGCAGACACAACAGTATGTCAATGTACCTGAAGACCTTGCAGACCGACCTCCGCGTATCTTGCAGGAGGGGGAGCGAGCAGCAAAGGAGATGCTGAATTTTGACATCGACGGGATGCAGTTTGGACATGGAGTCAGACATGCGGATCCGCCACCGAATGTGGACTATGGGCGGCCTATGCAGTGGACACGCAAATGGAGAGATCAATGTACTATCGTCGATGTACGTCCTGGCACCAAAGTTTCATTCGCTTCGCGAGGCAGTCATGCTGACATATGTTTCTTGGTAGCTTGTCCAATCGCTGAACACTTCAGAGATGACGAAGCTCGTCCAGCTCGTGGTCCTTCATGGAGCCCATCAGCGATGACGAGACACCGATTCACATCCCAAGTCCACCGAGACAACCGCCGCCAGCTCCAGCTGAAGGACCTCCTGCGGCAGATGGTCCTCCTGCACCGCCTAGGGTACCTCCTGGCAGCTATTCCGCATCAGAGGTTTCCAGATGAGCCAGATGCGACAATGTCGCTTGCTCTCGCCTACAGTCCGGATCAGAGCATGGAACATCAGACACTTGTATCACCGCCGGCTCCGCCAGCACCGCCTGTACCTCCACCGGCTCCTGCGGCGGCTAAGATGCGAATTCCAGTCACTCCTGATCAAGACAGATCATGATCGAGAACGATCTCACCGAAGTCAGTAGCATCATCCTGTTAGTTCCATTGAACAAGAAGCATATCAGCCACCATATGACCCTCCTCAACCTGGCGTGGCCGGAGCCAGTGTGCCAGAGTTACCGGACTTTGATAGGTCAAGATCGCGAATAATTCATCTAGTTCCGTATTTCCCTCCTGGGATCTCGCCACCAGAGGAAGGGGTCAGAGCAGGCGAGGATTCCGGAGACACTTGTTCAAGGGCAAGAACCTAGTCTGCCTATCGCGCAGGGGACACACAGCGCCTCCAGTACATCGTCAGGGTTGGACAGATCGAGATCGAGGATGCATCGCCAGGAGAAGCCGGCGGCACTTCCATGGCCTGCACCTCCACAAGTACTTCCTCAGCCTGCACCTCCACAAGTACCTCCTCAGCCTGCGCCGTCGCAGGGGCCAGAGAGGACGTCGCCTGGAAGCGCGACGAGTAACTGATCGAGATCCATAACAGATATGCGAGTCGGAATCGACCAAGTTCCCGAGAAGAAACTGTTCATTCCGGAATCACCAACAGCCGAAGTTGGACAACCAAGTGGAGAACGGCAGCAACGCGATCGTGGACCAGTCTTACCTCTGCGTCACCCACCTCCAACCCCAGTTGTTCAACAAAGCGGACAATCTCAAGATGAGCGACCACGAGTCGGACTTTCGCCATCATTACCGGCAGCGCCTGTTCCTCAAGAACCAGCTGCAGCGGCTGAGGTACCAGGCGGTGCAGACAACGAACATGACGCCTGATCAAGAAGTGGAAGCACCTGCGCAGGAATATGAACCTACTATCGAGCATCCTGAAGGCGCACTAGATGCTACACTGGAGTATCCAGCAGGGGCAGCAGACGACGCAGTGGAGTATCCAGAAGGCACGTGTGAATATTCTCTCCCAAGCTACGAGGACCTTTTCTCGGTAACTCTTTCATGGTACCAGTACTGCATGCATGTGTCCAAGAATGATAACATCACAATGACGCCCCCCGACGGCGACTTCGACGCGATGACCCATGCAGCGGAAGACGCCGGTATCTTTCAGAACTGGCTTACTTCGTCGTCATCCGGCTCGGCGGCCTGTGCAGCATCAGAATCTTCCTTTGTTATTCCTGGGCCATGGCAGAGGGGTGCGTGTTTCTCGCGCGACATTCTTGGAGACGACTGTTCCTCAGTCACTCGAGGATTTCTTGACAGAGGCTGAAGTAATTCAGTATTGGGAGTGTGTGGAGATTGGAGACCGCGACGAGATCAAGTCTTCTGTAGCACACGATGTATTTCCATTTGGCAGAAAACAGTGACAACGCGATCGACGCGGTATGGGTTCGAAAATGGCGAACCAGGGTTCTACCAGTAGTGGAATCACGAATGTGTGGGCGATGCTTCATGGGTAGACAGCGGCAAGGTATTCATCGACACTCCTTTACAGCATCAGCACTACCGCATCGATCGGCACTGACACTCGGAGCTCGATTCTCGTGGGAATGTGAAGCTTTCGACGTACCTACAGCGTTCCTCCAAGGACTACGACTTCAAGAAATCGAGGCACGAGCTAAAGAACTCGGACACGAATGCAAACGGATCAGGACAGTACGGCTAGAACCTCCATCACATGTATGGCGGCATTTGCACTTGCTGAATTTCACGACAGTTGAAGATATGGAGAGATCATTGTTTGTTCTTTTAATGAATAAGGTTATGTATTGACTCGTGGATGGACCTTTTATATTTCAAATGGCCTCTTTGCATATCTTGTTGAGTGGGCCCGAGCATTGCAAGTCTTGACGCGGTGGCAACTTTCTGTGCATATCCGACGCTCAGAAAAAGGCAGAGGCTCGTATTATTGTTCTACCTGTAGATGATTTGTTGGTGCTGGCATTGAAAGCTATGGTACAATGGGTAGAGCAGCGAGTTGAAAGCAAGTTTGGCAGGATGAAGCATCGCGCGTTGCCCTTCACATGGCGTGGAATTGGTACATGAGAAACTACGACCTGGACAGGTCTTCCTACACCAGAAGCCATATCTTAATCGGTTGAAACCAATCGCGCTCGTGGGGAAGACGGCAGACGCGGCGGAGCTATGCGACAAGGACCATCATTCTCGTCGTTGTATGCTCATGAGTATGTTGTGGCTCACAAAGACTCGATGCGACATCCTCCAGGATATCGTATATTCGCAGACGGAAATGGTGAATCTCAGAGGTCTTCATGTGAAGTAGCTGAACACTGTGCTTAGGAACGCTATTGCTCATCAAGCAATGATGGGACTGGATTGTATATATCTTGGACCGCATCGGCGACTTGTTCAAGTCACGGACAGCGGACACCACTTCGACGAGTTGCTATCCACGAGAGGCACGTATTGTATTGCTTGCTCAAGACCATGCGACGCCGAGGTACGGCAAACAGCAGCAGTACCAAGGCAGCGACGCACGTATATTTGGAGGCGCAGCCCTCTGATTGGAAGCTCCAGAAAAGCGCAGCGAGTCTCATGGAGTACAAGTCACTCGGGAACGAATCCGGCAGTCTCACGTGCGGCCGTGGCGAACATAATTGCACCACGGATCGCATACTTAGATTTCTTACCAGTATTCGGAGGACAGCCTACAGCAATATTTTTTATGGGAAGCACATATGAAGTTTCAACATTTGGTACCATTATATATATACAATGATGCGATGAATTTGTTCGAGTTGATTTGCTTATCGAAATCTTTGCCTAATGACAAACACCATCGATATGGTAGTCTTGCTCTCAGAGAGGACTCATTGACACGGGTGCACAGACATGTGACAACCTTCCTACTACAGTTATTTTGGCAGATCAGTTGGCGAAGAACATGTTACCACCAACGTTCAGGAGGTTTATCACAACTGGAGAATGGACGGTCGATGTGAAAGAGCGTAACGTCCGTATGCGCAGCGGAATTCGAAGACCAGCGATCTACACGGATACTGATTTTCAGGACAACAAATTCGAGACAGCCGACGGAGATTTGGGAGAACAGCGACAGTTGGATGAAGAGGTTATTTCTTTGATGGCGTCCCTCTCAGTTTACGACGAGGCCGATTAAACTACACAACCCAATGGGTCCGTGGACACGACGCTCCGACTACATATCAGAGGGTGAAAGCGGATTCTGACTTTCAGGGCAGACAGAGTCAGTGAATGAGGGAAGTTAGCATGTTCATGTTGGGAACGAAAGGAGTGATTGCTATTGAACTGTCAATATCTTGGCTCAAGTACAGAATAGTCAAGTGGGAGGAGGGAGGGGGGAGGAGGAAGGCGGGGGGCGCGGGGCGGGAGGCGGGGGGCGGGAGGCGGGGGGAAGGAGGAGGGAGGAGGGAGGAGGGAGGAGGGAGGAGAGGAGGGGATGGAGGAAGGGGGAGGGGGAGGGAGGAGAGGGAGGAGGGAGGAAGGAGGGAGGAGGGAGGAGGAAGGAGGAGGGAGGAGGGAGGAGGGAGAAGGGAGGAGGGAGGAGGGAGGAGATAGGAGGGAGGAGGGAGGAGGGAGGAGGAGGGGGGAGGGAGGAGGGAGGATGCAGGAACTGTTATCGAGGGGTGTGTACATTTTTTTTTGTTTCTTCTCTGTTCTTCTTTAGATTTTTTTTTTTTTTTTTTTTTTTTTTTTTTTTTGCAAGAATATTTAGCAAGGAATCCTGAGTCAGGAATCCTCAGTCATGAATCCTTTTCCAGGAATCCCTAGTCAGGAATCATTATTAAAGAACCCTTATTGAGAAACCCTTATTAACGAATCCATGTTGAGGAATCCTCACTAAGGAATCCTGATCAGAGAATCCTTATTGTGGAGACCTTATTAAGGAAGCCTTCCTTAGGAATCGTTACTAAGGGCTCCTTCCTAAATAACCCATAGTCGCGATTTTTTGGTTAGGGGATCCTTATTAAGAAATCCCAAATCAGGAATCTTAAGTCCTTATGAACGAAGCCTTAGTAAGGAATCCGTATCAAGGACTCCTCATTCAGATTTACAAGTTCTCTTTAAGGTCTTTTAGTAAGGAATCCTTAGTAAGGGATCCGTGCTGCAGAATCCTTACCAAAGGAAGCTCGCTTCTCTGACGCGCACATGCGAATCAGGAGAGCGAATCTTTCTGCTGTCCGGGGACAGCGAGAGTTTTTTTTTGACTGGACCGTTGAATATTCACTTCTAAAGAGTAATTATTGTGTCCGGAAGCGGTTCCCCGCGCTCTCGCCTCGACGCCGGCTACATGTTCTCTGAGAGCGAGGCTCCCGCTCGGGCGTTGGCTTGAGCCTACATGTGGGCCCTTGGAGTCCCAGCTACGACAACAACGCTCCCGCTCGATAGTTCCTCACAAGTAGACCCGATATACCCTGGCCAGAAAGGCACCCGAACTCAGGAACGGCACTCTCGCTGGAGACTTCCTCGCAATTCGATCCAGTTGGCGGAGGCCCAACCACGACGACAAGGGCTCCTGCTCGATACTTTCTCACGATTTACTCCGAGAGCCCTTGGCCAATAAGGCCCCCGAACTCAGGAACGGCTCTCTCGCTCGAGACTTTCCAGTCATTCAGGCAAGTTGGTTGAAGTCCGGACGCGGCGACAAGGGCTCCCGTTCGATGTATTTTCCATAGGCATTCCGAGAGCCCCTGGCCAGAAAGGCCCCCGAACTCGGGAACGGCCCTCTCGTTCGAGACTTCTTCGCACCCCAGTCAATGGCCGACAAGGAAGAGATTCCCCCCGAAAGGGGGTGCAATCGAAGACGAAATGGGTGGGTATCGAGGGTTGGGGTATACGGAATGCAAGACACGCGTGCCAGGCTCCAGCACGCTGCGCCCCGCGACCTCAAAGGAGGGCAGGTGCATTGTGCAGCGCGCTGGGTATCCAGCGCGCCGCAGGACGTGTCCACTGTCCAGCGCGCTGCGCTCCGCGTCCGGATCCTGCTCCGCGAGCGCCTACGCCAGCGCCGACGCCAGCGCCGACTCCAGCGCGAGCGCCAGCGCCTGCACCGGCGCCGGCGCCACCACCGACGCCAGCGCATCGAACGGTGAGCTGCCCGGCGCACGGGTGTTCCAAGAGCGCTCGGCGGCGCCCTCTCCAGCGCCGACGCCGACGCCCGCGCCGGCATCGACGACTGCGATTGCGCCAGCACCAGCAACAGCGCAAGCGCCTACACCGGCGCCGACGCCAGCACAGATGCCAGTACGGGCGCCAGCGCCTACGCCAGCGCGGACGCCACCACCGGCGCCAGCTGCTCGGCGCACAGGTGCCTGAGGCACGCGCGCTGGCGACTGCGCCAACGCCGACGCCAGCGCCGACGCCAGCATTAACGCCTGCGCCTGCGCCGGTACCATCGCAAGCACCTGCGCCAACGCCGATGCCAGCGCCGACTCCAGCACGTGCGCCAGTCCCCGCACCAGCGCCGACACCAGCGCACTGATGAGCTGCGCGGCTCACTGGTGTCCCAGGTGCGCGCGCTTGCTTCTACGCTGGCGCTGACGCCAGCACCGACGCCAGCGTCGACGCCGGCGCCGACGCCAGTGCCAACGCAAGCGCCTACACCAGCGCCGACGCCAGCACTGACGCCAACACGAGCACCATTTCCTACGCCAGCGCTGCGGCCACCACCGACGACGGCGCGCCAGCAAGCTAATTACCCGGGCCACCGGTGTCCCAGGAACGCGCGCTGGCGCCTGCTCCAGCGCTGACGCCAGCGCCAGCATCGCATTTTTTGGGCACCGAAGTTCGTGACATTGTCGTTGCGTCTTGACTTGTAGGATGCGGATACTGGCTCCGAAACTCATGACATGTTCGATGCGTCTTGGAGTTCCTGCGAACGGCGCAGAGTCGAAATGTCACGGGGTTGGTGCGTCGCGGAATTCTGCCTCACCTATCGTGTGACGCTACGCCTGCGTCAGCGCCGACACCATTACCGACGCCAGCATCAACGCCAGCGCCTTCGCCAGCACCGACGCCAGCACCAACGATGGCGCCGACGCCAGCATCGACGCCAGCACCGACGCCAGTACTTGGGCCTGCGCCTACGCCGGCACCAACGCCAGCGCCCACACCGGCGCCGACGCCAGCATCGACGCCAGCAGCAAAGGTGCACTGGTGAGCTGCCCAGCTCACTGGTATTCCCTCCAGCCTGGTCGCTAGTGCCAGTCCCAACACCAACCCCGACTCCCCCACTCCGACGTCCAACACCGACGCCGGCACCGACGCCAGCACCAACGCTAAGCCAGCAGAAATGCTAGCGCCGATGCCAGCCAGCATCGACACCAGCACCGACGCCAGCCTTGCAAGCACCTGCACCGGTGACAACGCCGGCACCGACGCCAGCACGAGCACCAGCGCCCACCCCGGCGCCGACGCCAGCGCCGACGCCAGCGCGCCGGTGAGCTGCGCGGCTCTCCGGTGTCCGAGGAGCGCACGCTGGCGCTTGCGCCGGCGCAGACGCCAGCACCGACGCCAGCATCAGCACCTGCGCCGATGCCGGCACCAACGCAAGCGCCTGGTCCGCCCCACCGCCTCGCCCTGGGGGCCCGGCGCCTGGGGTTGCAGGTGGGCCGCGCCTGTCCTCCTGTTGCATTTTTCCGCCTCCTCCTAATATTTTTTTTTTTTTTTTTTTGCTTTTCCTCTTTCTTTTCTCTTCTTTTGCTTGTCCTCTTCTTTTGCTATTCCTTTTTTTTGTTCTTTCGATCGGTCGCGCGTGATTTGATTTATGGTGCAGACGGGCTTTTTGCCCAGCTCGGGGCGCCCGCCCACTCGGAAGCCTCTGCCCTTCCGTTCCGCGGGGGTGGGCGCCGCTGGTGGCTTCGGTGCGCCACGATCGTCCTACCCATGCCCTTCTTCCATGTGCCTTACTCCCGATTGGGACTGTTGGTGCTGTCCGAGAGTGGGTGGCCCGCCAGTGGAGCCCTTGGCTGCGACCTGGCATCCATTAGATATCGTTTCTCGGGCGCCCTGTCCCCTTCCCTTCTCGTTTCTCTTTCTCTTCCTCTCTCTCTTTCTCTCTTTGTCTCCTCTTGCTACCCTTAGATCGGCAATGCGCTGTTTCGCTGTCTGCGCTGAGAGGGGTCGCGCACGTCCCTCGGCTTCCCCTCCCTCCTTCTGCACCTCCTTCTGTGGCCGGTGCTTTATTTTTCCTGGCAGGGGCCAGAGTTTAAAGCAGTCGGCGTGTGGGACAGCCGAAATGTTGGCGGCTGAGCTACCCTCGCTCCCTCCTCGGCCTCCTCTGCTCCGCCTCTCCTGGTTATTTTTCCCACCTGCTGGGGTGCTTCCAGGCGCAGCCGGCCATCCTGAGTGGGCGCCGGCGTGTCGCGCATTTGCTGGCAGACCCGCGGCGCCGCCCGCGCTGATGCTGGGCGCAGGAACGAAATCTTCGCTCCTTCTCTCCTGGCGTTTTCCTTTTTCCTTCGTCCCCCCCCTTCCCTTCCTCCCGTTCTCCCTCGTTATCCCCCTCTTTCTGCAGGGCCCACGCCGGTTCCAATGGCGGGCGCATGTGCGCCCGCGAAGAATTGTCCGCCCGTTCAGGCTTGCCCGCCTGTGTAAGCCCGCCGCCCCCGCGAAGAGAAAAAATCCCCCCCAACGGGGTGTGATCGAAGACAGGAGGGGCGGGTATCGAGGGTGTGGGGAACTCGTTTTGACTGGCACACGGGCAAGTAAGAGCGAACAGTCTTATAATGATTGCTGTTGTTGTCGTCGTTGTCGTTTTCGTTGTCGTTGTTGTTGTTGTGGTTGCTGTTGTTGTTTTTGTTGTTGGGGGGCGGGTCGTCAAGGAAGGCTCCTGTCCCCCCCAAACCAGGAACTCCGGCCGTCGCCCTCATCAAAGTCGCCCAGGAACGGCCCTATTTTTGTTGTTGTTGTTGTTGCTGCTGTTGTTGCTGTTGTTGTTGTTGTTGTTGTTGTTGTTGTTGTTGTTGTTGTTGTTTTTGATGTTGTTGCAGCTGTTGTTGTTGATGTTGATGTTGTTGAACATTATTACTTCTAAAGAATAATTATTGTTGGGGCCCCTGGTGCGCGACCCCCCCGCCGCGCCTAGGCCGCAGCCTCATTTTCATCATTTTCGTGAGGAAGTCTCAGGCAAAACGGGTTGGTCCGGATCCGGTTGTGTTGTTACGATCGGTTTTCCCTTGCAAAAAATAAGCTAAAGTGGACATTTCTTGTTCTAACATAACCAAACTTCAAGAATCCCTTGCAAAAAATAAGGTAAAGTGGACATTCGCGCGCGCAAGACGAAATCCTTCCAAAACCTTAGTGTTCGCAGCGATTTTAACATAAAAACATCAAAAAACCAATGGTTTTTCAACAAAAAAATGTCAAAATCTCATCCCGCGCGCTCTTGCGGATTCGTAGGAAACCCAACACTTTTTAAACATTTCTGTCAAACGGGCTTTTGCGAGCAACTTTTTCGAACTTCTGCGACAACGGTTGCGCACCTGCCAGGGCCATCATCCCTGTCAAATAATACCATGCGGGACACATTCGTTTTTTCTTCGCGCGCGCACGCCGTCGTCGTCGGCCGCGGGGCCCTGAATAGTAGCCACGGTCGTCCGCATGCCACGAAGTGAAGTGTCCGAACGTCATAGGGCGGGAAGCTGGGTGTGGGTGGTGGCGAAGAGTCGTTTGGAAATTTGGTAGAGCTTGAACCGGCCCCCCCACAAAGTGGGGGTATTGCCCGCCTCCTATGACAACCCTGGCACTGGTGAGAACGGTGTGTCCCCACGTGCTAGTAATTGTTGTTGTTGTTGTTGTTGTTGTTGTTGTTGTTGTTGCTGTTGTTGTGGTTTTTGTTTGAAAACGTCGCACCTGAGCCGACCATCTTTGCCAGTGCAGGTCGCGATTGCATATGATTTGCACGAGTTGTGGCCAGTGTGCAGGTATGCAAGTATTCATCAGGGCGTGACTGTGTTGCGAGCCGTAGCCGCCGAGGCTCGAAGTTAGAAGTCGCAGGACACGTCCCAAAACCAGGCGGAAAAACTGCGCAATCACAGCTTGAGAGTCCTTTGGTACGGTAAGGGCGTTTGTTAAGGAATGTGCCCAGGAGGCTTCTGACCTTGGCATAACCAATGCACGATTGGAGTTCCACCAGCTTCCAGACCCTGGATTCCTTATCCAACGCTTCCTTATGCAATGCCCCCACGGTATCATCGTGCAGTTGTATGCGAGCGGGACCGCTCGTACGTCGTGCCCCCAAGGTCGAAGCCCCGCTGCAGAGGCGCAGCGTGGGCCTGGTCGTGGGCGGGCCGTGGCGCAACGCAGCACGGCCTCTCGCGCGCGTGCTGCCCCGCAGGCAGTCCAGGCCTTCGGCGCCAATGGGCGCGGTGGCGTGTGGCATGTTGACCCACACCTCCTCCTCCTCCTCCTCCTCCTCCTCCTCCTCCTCCTCCTCCCTCTCCTCCTCCTCCTCCTCCTCCTCCTCCTCCTCCTCCTCCTCCTCCTCCTCCTTCCCCCTCCTCCCCTTCCTCCACCTTCTCTTCCTTCTCCTCCCCCGCCAGGCTGTGTCAGCATGGCGCACCCTCGGGCGCTGACGCAATCTGACGATGAAGTGCCGGGGCTTTTGTTCTTGAACGGTGCCCTCTGTTCGCTTGGAATTGTTGCCGACCGCATCAGCACCCATGTGCTTACGGTGGGCCGTATGGAAAGCGCTCCGTGAGGAACAGGGATTTTCTGTCGGACAAAGTGGCTCTTGCAGGCAAGCTTCTGTCTTAGATAAGAGCATCGGGGGAACGTGAGACTCGAATAAGCTGGAATTCGGGTTTGCAGACGTTTTTCGACGAGTGCGTCCTGGATTCTGACTGTCCGGTTTCCGTGGGATGTTTGCAGTGGGAGCTCACGTCAAATTCAGATTGGGTTTCGTCATTTTCATTGGTGGTCCCATCAGGCCAACCCATCCCCCGAACCCGAGTCGTACGTCTCCCCGGGAGCAGTGCCTCCTTTGAGTGGCTTTTCGCTCTTACCTGCCGTTGTGGGGTATGGGCAGCTTTTGGGTTCACTGCGTGCCCAGAGTTGCTCTGCCTTGCCTCATCGATTGGTCTCGCCTTGCACTTCCTTGCCGTGCCATCCCTAGCCCTGCCATATGCCTGGCCTGAGCTCGCCTGGCTTCATACTGCTATTCGGCCTTCTCCAGGCTTGTCTCGGCTGGCCTTGCCTTGCCTTGCCAGTTCTCTCGCCTGCTCCTGCTTCCGATGTTGAGCCCGCTGAACAGTACCCGAGATCGCTCTTACAGACACCCGTTCCAAAACAGTTGCAAGTTCTCTCCGAGAGATCTGGCAGATCAGGCTCACTGCCATTCAAGACGCCCTTGACCTGTTTGAGCGGGGTGCCATGCTGAAGAAGACACAGTCACAGCCGCTGGGCGCGCGCGGCTCGTCCGGAGGGCGGGGTGCTCAGTCCGATCGGGGTGCCGTGTCTATTCGTTGGCACCACGGCTGTGCGATTGTGGAAGTCGACTAATGGAGAGGAAGCATGCTGCCAAATAATTTCCAGATGTCTAAGACATGTTTCAAACATGTTTTTTATATGTA
Source organism: Prorocentrum cordatum (assembly GCA_963575745.1). Classification (NCBI taxonomy): domain Eukaryota; class Dinophyceae; order Prorocentrales; family Prorocentraceae; genus Prorocentrum; species Prorocentrum cordatum. The sequence continues at coordinate 90,568 of CAUYUJ010008225.1, read as the reverse complement.
AAGCACATGTTTGAAACATGTTGAGAACATGTTTTACACATTTCAAACACACTTCTAAATCAATGATAGGATTGTTCGAGTGTCCGTTGTCAGGACATCCACAAGTCTATTCGTTGGCACCACGGCTGTACGACGTCTTGGTAACTGTCAGCGCAGTTCCACCTCTGCGGAAAGCTGCCGCGAGACTATTGTTATGACTCAGCGCTCTTGCCAGCACACCGTCGTCATGTCCAGCGAGGCCTCTTCTTCGCCCCGGTGGCGACATCACCTTGCCTCTTCTTTTACTTCATATGCAGCGCCGAGCCTCGCTCTTGCACCTGATGTAAATCGACATCACATGAGCCTCTGCAAGTAAGTTGGGAGGGTGGAGAGTTATCACCACTTGATGGCTAGCAACCTCTGGACCCTCCCGTTGCCTCACCAAGGTCTGGCGGCTGACGCAGGAGGTGCGGGAGCTGAAGGAGCGCCTCGCGACCGCCTGCTGCTCCAGCTGCTCAGAGAATCGACTGCAAACGAGGGGGGGAAATGAGAAGGAGAAGGCCCTATCAGAAGGTGGCGGGGTTTCTTAGAAGCCCATCGGCCTTCTGAGAAGTTATCTGTGTCGTCGGGGAAGGCTTAGAACACTTCTCAGGGCATGGGGACTTCCAAGCCTTCTGAGAAGGCCCGCCCCTTCTCATTTCCCCCTGGGGCTCGCCGCCGAACGATGCAGATGCCGCTACCTGTCCCTCGTCGCCGCGGTCGGATTCGCCTCGACATCCTGGTCAGAGCGCACGCCCCTGCGCATTACCTCGCAGCATCGGATCTCAGGGTCAGGCTGCCTGGAAGCGGGGTGGCATCCGAGGATGCCCCCCACCCAGGGAGGCTGTTCGGACACGGCCTCGTCGAGGACGGCCGCCCCCACCATCTGTGGATTGCATCCTCCTCCTCGGGCGGGCTCCTCGTCAAAATCCGCCGCCGTCACTTGCCGCCTCTGGGCCGATGCGGCCCGACCCGACGTACGTTCCGATTCGTCCGAACTTCTCGGTCCCGTGCTGATTGGCTTGTGTAGGTGGGCATAATGGAGGATGACGACTAATAAATGACCGGGGGTCGTGTTCACGCGGCGGCGCCCGGGATGACGATTAGAAAAAACCGGCCGCGGGCTGGGATTTTTTTTTTTTTTTTTTTTTTTTGTTTGTTATCCTCCAGTCAGAAACTTGTGCAGAAATAACAGAAAACTATTTGTTTAATCGTTCTCTCCCATTTCTTCATTAATCGTCATCCCGCATTAACCATGCAGTGTCCGAGGTGCGCGAGGATTTCTTGGTTCGGCGCTGGGCCTCCCTTGGCGGCGCCTCCGACGCCGACGCAAGAGCTCCGCGCGGACTTCCGAGAGCTGGTGCTCATGAATTTTTGATTGTTTCTGTTTTGATGTGCACCACGCAACCTGGGGCGTGTCGACACGGAGCCGGACACGCAGATTGAAGACGCAAGTTTGGCGCGACGCATTCGCTACGGTGCAGCTCACGTCGTGGTGAGCCAGGAAGAAGCGTGTTCGGCCCGGGCTGCTTGAGTACGGTGCGTGTTGCGTTTTGACGTGGTTGCCACCACCCACCAAGCCACCCCAACCCGACCCGAAGGCCCCAATTGGCCCTCCATGCCCATCAGTCATCGCCCCAAGGTTGCCCTCCATTCCGAGTGGAGGGGTGCCGGGGAACAGTGACCAAACACAGATGAAGCCCGTACGGTAGGTTCGTGTCGTGTCGACCGGCGGCGACCCCGCCAGCGGCGTTCAACTTTGAACGCCGCGGGCGACCCAGAATCGTTCGATGTGGAACGATTTGGACGTTTCGGAAACGGCCGATCGTTCAAGGTTGAACGATCCCCGCGGTGTCAGAAACCAACGCCGAAGTCGGCACGACACGGACCTGCCGTACCCCTCCAACCCGAAATTCGGGTCTTCGGGCTGGGTTGGGGTGGTCCGGTAGGCGGTCACGCTGCGACAGGGCAGCCGAGCCCCGCAGCCCGACCTCTCCAGTCAGGGCGCGGAGGTAAGGACCACTTCCCTCGATGCTCGTTTCGGGGACCTTCCTGGAGCCCACCTAACGGATCTGTTCGACCCCAGTTCGACTCAAGTTCGACTCAAGTTCGACTCAAGTTCGACTCAAGTTCGACTCAGGTTCGACTCAGGTTCGGCTCAGGGTCGACTCAGGGTCGACCCACATCGACTGACGTTCGACGCAGCTTCGACGCACGAGTGCAGCGAGTGGCTCCAGGAAGGTCCCCAGAACGAGCATCTAAACTTCCTGGGCTCGGGAGGAGCTCTTGTCTTCGGGCCGTTTCTCTCCAAGTCGGGGTCGACTACAAAATCGGTGTAACCCAGAATCGATTTGCTCGTCGAGTCTACGAAAAGACGTGGACTGATCCGTATGTCTACGAACATTATACGTACTTCTCTTCTAACTTCAACGCGAAGATCAATTTCGGGGGGTACATCAATTCCGTAGTCGATCCCCTACTCGATTCTTGGGATCTGAGTCGTGGGACCCGTTCCCGGCCGAGGAGCGCCGTGGCCAGACGAGCCCCTGCGCTCCTTGGTCAGCTCTCCTTTGGGTACGGTCGGACCGACGTATAAACTCGAGGCTGCTCTGGGGGGTACCCTACTGTTCTGCGTGTTTGTTCGAGTATCGAGGTTTTCGGACGTTTTCGTCGGTTCTCGGCGGTTTTCCAGCCTCGGGATGCGTTCAAGCGGCTGCGCCTCGCCGAGAGCGTTCCGGGGGGGCCGGCATCGTCCCGAACGGCCGCCGGAGACCCGAGCTTTGCCCCCACAACCAAACTTGGTCGGACCGAGGTGTAAGATCGAGGTTGGTTCAGGGAGGGGGCGCTACTGTTCTTCGTGTTTGTTGGGTATTCTTGTGCATCCTTGGGAGGGTGTCCATGTTCTGCTTGTTTTGGCCGACGGAGGGTCTCATGTTCTCGAAGGATGCTCTTCTGGCCTAGGGTCCGACTGAAGTACGACGACTTTGCAGAGACATTCGGTCTCTCGGGTGTGCATCTTGTGCTATTCATGCTCATGTTTTCGGCCGCCGGCCGATATCGGCCCAGATTCTGTCGTTCGGCGATCTTGTGACGGGGTGCTGGTGTTGCCGCTCCCTGTGTGGTCTGGCCTTGTGCCCCGCCGCCGCTGGCCCCCCCCCCCCCGCGGCGCTGGCCTTGCGTACCGGTTGCCACGCTATGCCTCCTCCGCCAGCACAGTCACTCTGCCCAGCCGCCGACGCAAAAAACACGTGTGGTCTGGCCTTCCCTTTGCGAGCACGGCGGCCTCCGATCCGCCCCCGAGGCTCCTCCTCCGCGTCCTCCGCCTCCTTCTCCTCCTGCCCCCTTTCCGCTCCCCCCTCGCGAGGCGAGGAGTCGGGAGGAGGGGAGGCAAGGAGCGGACAGGAAATGGCGAAGGAGGGAGGGTAATGATGCGGGGGGCGGATGATGATGATGATGATGGTGATGATGCTGATGATGATGATGCTGATGATGATGCTGATGATGATGATGGTGATGATGATGATGCTGATGATGATGATGCTGATGATGCTGATGATGATGATGATGATGATGAAGATGGTGATGGTGATGGTGATGATGGCGACGACGACGATGATGAGAAGGAGGTGGGTGGTGGTGGTGATGGTGATGATGATTATGATGATTATGATGACGGTGATGAAGATGGGGGTGGTGGTGAGGGTGATGATGATGATGATGATGATGATGATGATGATGTTGATGATGGCGACGACGATGCTGATGATGATGATGATGATGAGGAGGAGGAGGAGGAGAAAGGTGGTGGTCGTGGTGGTGGTGGTGGTGGTGGTGATAGTGATGGTGATGATGATGCTGCTGATGCTGCTGATGATGATGATGATGATGATGATGATGATGATGATGGCGACGACGACGGCGATGATGAGGAGGCGGAGGGTTGTGGTGGTGGTGGTGGTGGTTATGGTGATGATGATGCTGATAATGACGGTGTTGATGATGCTGCTGTTGATGATGCTGACATTGATGATGAAGACTACGATGATGATGATGACGACGATGATGAGGAGGAGGGTGGTGGTGGTGGTCATGGTGAAGATGATGACGATGATGATGATGATGGTGGTGGTGGCGGGGGTGGTGATGGCGATGCCGATGACGATGACGATGATGATGAGGATGGTGAGGATGATGATACTCATGATGACGGTGATGATGCTGATGATGATGGCAGTGGTTGTTGTGAGGATGATGATGCTGATGATGATGATGGTCATGACGACGACGACGATGACGATGATGATGATGATGGTGGTGATGGTGATGATAATATTTGTGATGATGATGCTGATGATGACGAATCTTGTGATGATGATGATGACGATGATGAGGAGGAGGCGGGTGGTGGTGGTGGTTGTGGTGGTGGTGGTGGTGGTAGTCATGACGATGACGATGACGGGCACGATGACTATGACGATGATGATGCTGAATGTGATCAAGGAGGTTATGATGATGATGGTGATGATGATGATGATGATGATGATGATGATGATGGTGATTATGAGGAGGAGGGTGGTGGTGGTGGTGGTGGTGGTGATGGTGACGATGATTGTTGTGGTGGTGGTAATGATGACGAAGGCGATGATGATTGTGATGATGCTGATGATGATGCTGATGATGATGACAACGTTTATGATGATTCTGATGATGATGAAGATGGTGATTATCATGACTATTACGAAGGCCTAGCGGCCAGTGCCGCCGACCCTGAATGGCGACGACGACGACGACGATCGCTCTCGGGGGCCTCTTCGGGGTAGTTTGGGGGCCTCTTGGGAAGCTCTGGGGGGCCGCTTGGAAGCCTCGTGGGGGCCTCTTGGGGTCTCTGTGGGTCTCTTGGGGGCTTCTTGGGGCTTCTTGCGGGGCTTCTTAGGGACCTCTGGGGGCCTCCTGAGAGCTTCTCAGGCCGAGGGCTCGAAATGTCCGTTGGGGTCCCCTGGGCTCCTCCTTGGAGCCGTCATGGGGGCCTCTTCGGCTGTCTTGGAGGCCTCTTGGTGGGTCTTGGGGCCCTCTTGGGTCGTTTTGGGGCTCTCTTGGAGGCCTCTTGGGCGATATTGGGGCGGTCTTGTGGGCTTCTTGGCCTGTCTTGGAGCGTTGGAAAGCTGACAAGGCGAGAATGCCGAAATCTCTCAAAAACTTTGGCAAATCGATGATTTTTGCTCCTTGGGGCCCTGGGAGTGGGGAACTTCCGAAGCTGTCTGGAGGCTGTCGCGACTTGGACCGATACTTCGGCGATTCGGGTCCCTCGAGGATATTCTTGGGGGCCTGTCGGGACGCTTTTGCTACGTCTTGGGGATTGTCTGGGCCCCCGAACCGCCCGGAGGGGAGTCGTATCTGACCCGGGACCCCTCCCCTGGGCCCCCCTTGGGACCTGCCCCGGGACCCCCCGGGGACCCCCCTCGGGACCTGCCCCGGGACCCCCCCCGGGACCCCCCTCCCCCCGGCGGGGAAGGGATCAAATGGAAGGGGCTTCCCTTCGACTCAACTACA
>CAUYUJ010008225.1:70000-82500 GCA_963575745.1 Prorocentrum cordatum | reverse complement strand
TTGAGTATGCCCCACACTTTAATGTCCCGCCGCCGCCGCCGCCGCCGCCGCCCGTTAGGGTCCGCCGCCGCCGCCCGTTAGGGTTCGCGCGTGCCCTCTCGAGTATGCCCCCCTTTAATGTCCCGCCGCCGCCGCCGCCGCCGCCGCCCGTTAGGGTCCGCTGCCGCTGCCGCCGCCGCCTCCCGTTAGGTTTCACGCGTGCCCTCACGAGTATACCCCACAGTTGAATGTCCCGCCGCCGCAGCCGCCGCCGCCCGCCGCCCGTCAGGGTTCGCGCGTGCCCTCTCGAGTGTGCCCCGCACTTTCCTGTCCCGCCGCCGCCGTCACCGCCGCCGCCCGTTAGGGTCCGCCGCCGCCGCCGCCGCCGCCCGTTAGGGTTCACGCGTGCCCTCTCGAGCATGCCCCACACTTTAATGTCCCGCCGCTGCCGCCGCCCGTTAGGGTTCACGCGTGCCCTCTCGAGTATGCCCCACACTTTCATGTCCCGCCGCCGCCGCCGCCCGTTAGGGTCCGCTGCCGCCGCCGCCGCCGCCCGTTAAGGTTCACGCGTGCCCTTTCGAGCATGGCCCACACTTTCATGTCCCGCCGCCGCCGCCGCCCGTTCGGGTTCACGCGTGCCCTCTTTGAGCATGCCCCACACATTAATGTCCCGCCGCCGCCGCCGCCGCTCGTTAGGGTCCGCCGCCGCCGCCCGTTAGGGTTCGCGCGTGCCCTCTCGAGCATGCCCCCCTTTGATGTCCCGCCGCCGCCGCCGCCGCCGCTGCCCGTTAGGGTCCGCCGCCGCTGCCGCCGCCGCCTCCCGTTAGGTTTCACGCGTGCCCTCACGAGTCTACCCCACAGTTGAATGTCCCGCCGTCGCCGCCGCCGCCGCCGCCCGTTAGGGTCCGCCGCCGGCGCCGCCGCCGCCGCCCGTTAGGGTTCACGTGTGCCGTTTCGAGTACGCCCCGCAATTTAATGTCCCGCCGCCGCCGCCGCCTGGAGGGTTCACGCGGGCTCGCAAGAAGACGGGCTACAAGCTTCACCGCGCCGGGTTCTTGCACGTGCAGCGGTACGCCGCTGCAGATGGCTGCATCACTTGAATGTGCGACAAGGACAGGACGTCCAAAGGCGGGGCCCAAGGCTGCCCAGGCAAGCTGAAGGCGCACATCCGCGGGCCCAACGTGGAAATCGAGACCCTGACGCCACGCTCCCACCTCCCTTGTCCGGACCGCGTCGCTGAGGAGCGTTGCAGGGGAGACATCTACAAGAGAGCGGCGGTCGACCATGGCCACAGGGCGGCCGTCGTCACAGCGGCTGCCCTCTACGAGGTCCCGCGCGACGACGTAACTGCCGTTCCCCCGCCGGCGAAGCTGCGCCGGGTTTGCGCGCGCAGCCAGGCCACCAAGAAACGCCTCCAGGACTTGAGAGGCGGCCGGCCCTCCCCCCCTTTCGCTCATCGTGCTCTATATGGCAAATCTTGCTGAGATGGTTCGAACTTACGAATTCGGAAAATGATATTAATTCTCGTGCTTCTATGTTTGTTCAACGTTTGGTTTTTTCCATTGAAATCAAGCCCGCGCAGAAAACTGCGTCTCCTGCGAGTCCAGCAAGTATGCAACACATAGCACATCATACTGCCACGGCTTCACCGTACAAAAATTCAGAAAACAAGATTCTTTCATGTATTCCTACGTTTCTTATTCACATTGGCAAGCGTGTCTTTTTGAAAACAAGTGCACCACCCAGGAACCAACGAGCGAACCTCGCGTCGGACCCCTGGCCCCCCTTCTCAAGCGCCCCCACCGCTGGACGGCGCCGACGACCCCGAGCAAGCCTTGGACTTCAGCTCCTTGGACGCCCTGACGCTCGTGCCTGCGCTCGCGAAGCTCGGCGACGACAATTTCTTGCTTTGGGGCTTTGGGACAAGCCCAGCGGTCGGGTGCATCGTGGCGTACGGGACCACAGTCAACGCCGAGTTCATGAGCTCCTGCATCCTCTGGATCGCCGACGGGACGTTTCGGATGGCGCAGGGGCCGTTCTCGCAAGTGTGCGCGACCCGCGCCTTCAGCAACGGCTTCGCCGTCCCGTGCATCTTCTTCTTGTTGCCAGGTAAGAGCGGCACGGCGCACAGGCGCATGCGGGACAAGGTCTGCGAGTTCATCCCAGAGGGCGCGGCGGACAAGACCTTGCTCGTCGACTTCGAGGAGGCGTCCTACCAGACAGCGCTCCATTATCTCGAAGACATTAACGTGGGCGGCCGTTGGTTACACTTCGCAGCTGCTTTCTGGAAGCGAGTGCAGAAGCTCGGGCTTGCTACCGTGTGCCGCGAGATCAAGGCGTTCCGCCTGCGCGTGAAGAAGCTCCGATGCTTGGCCTTCCTGCCGCTGGAGGACGTCATCGCTGCCTTCGAAGTGCTCGCCCACGAGTTCGAGAACGGGGGGGCGCAGATCCTGGAGCACTTCGAGGAGACGTGGATCGGCAAAAAGCCCCGCCGCGGAACTCGCAAAGAGCCACCCTTTCCCATGGGTCTCTGGAATGTGCACCAGAGGGCATCAGCAGGAATGTTCTTGACAAACAAAATGGCCGAGCTGTTCCACCGCTTCCACGCCGATCACTTCGTCGAGAATAGGCGCCCGTACTTCCACACGTTCGTCAATCATTTGCAGCTCCAGCTTGCGCGAGCAGGGAGCTTGCGGAGCTCGCGATGGGCGCTCGCGAGAAGCGCGCCCCGGAGACTACGCAGCGCATTGCTTATCATAATGAGTTGATCCAGAGGTACCACCAGGACAAGCGCGTCGAGGATGATTTCCTGATGAACATGGCACACCCGTACTTGAAGCAGGACCAGTGAGGCCCAGCCTCCACCAGCCCTGTCTGTCCTTCCCCTGGCTTCCCACTTGGGATGCACTTCGGCTTCTGTTTGCCTGCCCCGGCTTCTTCGCGCTACGAGCGCGACCCGCACTCTGTGCCGTGGTTCGCGGTGATCAATGGCCCCTGGCACTTTCGCGCGCTCGTGAACAAAGCCATGCTCGTCCAACCGGGGGTCGCCTGGCCCGTGGGCGGGGAGGGGGACTCAGTCCCCGGGGCGCCGACACCTGTCGTGACTCATCGTGAAATCAGTGGGGAATCCTATTGAGACGGCTCCACAATTAGAATTTGGAAAACGACATGAAAGTCCGTGTTTCTGATATTTACACGTTTTGCTTCATGTTTCAGCGAAGCCAAGCAAACCGCAAAGATACCTACGTTTCCTGCGAGCCCCGCGCGTACGGAAAACATGCCATTTCATACGGCAGCGGCTTCAACATGAAATTCCACAAAACGATATTACTGCATGTAGTCCGATGTTTTAACCACTTATCCGTTTCTAATGGAAACCACACGAACTAGCAAGACGACGTACGCTTCCTGCGAGTCGAGCAGGTGGGTGTGCAGTACATACCACATCCTATTACAACACCTACAATGTATACGCGACGGACGAGGACGGACGACGACGACGACGACGGAGACGACGATGACAGCGACGACGACGGACGACGGATGCGACGACGACGAGCACGACGACGACGGACGATGGACGACGACGACGACGACGAACGACGACGGACGACGACGGACTACGACGGACGACGGACGGCGACGACGACGATGACGACGACGACGCACAAACGACGACGACGACGACGACGGACGACGGACGACGACGACGAACGACGACGAACGACGACGGACGATGACGGACGACGGCGGACGACGACGACGATGACGACGACGACGGCGAATAACGACGACGACGACGATGATGGACGACGGACGACGACGGACGACGACGGTGACGACGACGACGACGACGGACGACGGCGGTCCGGCGTCGCGGCCCCGGCGTCGCGGGTGCCGGCGTGGCGGTGTCCGGCGTCGCGGTTCCGGCGAAGCAGCGTCCGGCGTGGCGGTCCGGCGTCGCGGACCCGGCGTCGCGGGGTCTGGCGAGGCGGTCCGGCGTCGCGGTTTCCGGCGTCGCGGTCTCATGTTTCATGCTGCTGCTGACAAAGATGACGCTGATGGTTATCATGGTAATGTTGATGATGTTGATGATGATGCTGCTGTTGATCATGATGATGATGTTCATGGTGATGATGACGACGATTCGGATGATGCTGCAAATGATGATGCTGATGATGATGATGCTGATGCTGATGCTGCTGATGATGATGACGACGTTGCTGATTACGCTGCTGCTGGTGGTGATGCGGATGCTGGTGGTGGTGGTGATGGTGCTGATGACGACAATGCTGGTGGTGATGATGATGCTGATGATGCTGATGATGATGGTGATGACGATGAAGCCGATGATGGTGACGACGACGATGATGATGATGCGATGAAGATCATGATGGTGATGATGACGATGATGATATGAAAATGATGATGTTGATGTTGACGCTGATGATGATTCTGCTTTTGCTGATGCTCATGCTGCTGATCATGATGATGACGATGATTGTCATGATGATGATGATGATGATGATGATGATGGTGATGATGATGATGATGATGGTGATGCTGGTGCTGATGCTGATGCTGATGCTGCTGCTGCTGATGATGATGATGATGATGATGATGATGATGATGCTGATGCTGATGAGCTGATGATGATGATGAGGAGGAGGAGGAGGAAGAAGAGGAGGACCGCTCCGCTCTCCAGCGATCTGTTGAATGCAGCTCAGCCTCCACGCCCCCTGCTGTCCCTTGGGGCTTGACGACTCTTCTCCAATCGGCTTACGGGGATCGCCAGATAAATCGAGATATATCCAGATAAGTCGAGGTACATCCAGATATGTCCAGGGAAATCTGAAGAAATCGTGGAGGCTCCAGCGCGAGTCGGGGGACAGCAGAAGTCGCTAAGCCCGTAACGATCCCGCCCAAGCGCCCCTCCCCATGAGGAGAAAGGAGGAGGAGGAGGTGGAGGAGGAGGAGGAGGAGGAGGAGGAGGAGGAGGAGGAGGAGGAGGAGCAGGCCCTTCCCCTTGCCGCACGAATGCCCTCTCCCACCTGCCCCCGCCCCGCCGCAGGACTACGCCGAGCGCGCCACGCGAGAGCTCCGGCGCTACCAGCAGGCTCGGCCGGCGCCCCCCGCGAGGCCAGAGGACCGCCGCAGCGGCCGCCGCAGCGGCCGCTGCCTCCGCGACCCTCGTCGTCACCACCGCCGCCATCAGTTTGACGATATATGTCGCCGTCCGACGCGCGGCCTTGCGTCTTGGGTCCGCGGACGCGTTGGCGTCTCCCGAGGCGTTGTCGATCTTCGACCCAGGAATGGTACCGTGCACAGCTTCTAGGCCCTGGGAGCCAAAAAAGCTGCACCGTACCGTGTTGAAGAGAGGCCTCAGGGGAGTCCAGAGATGGTACGGTGCATGAGCGCGTCGCGGGCACCAGGGCAAGCGCCGCCTCGGGCGCGGTGGGCTTGCCGTGGGGTCTGCCACAGTGCAGGCGTCGTCTGCTTGGGGTGCCGGGCGCAGGGCTTGCCGTAGGTTTGCCCTGGTGTCGGCCACGCCCATGTAGGCGCGTTCAAGACAAACAGCGCAGCGACATATGGGCGCTGAGGATGAGGAGGAGGAGGAGGAGGAGGAGGAGGAGGAGGAGGAGGAAGAGGAAGGGGAGGAGGAGGAGGAGAGGAGGGAGGAGGAGGAGGAGGAGGAGGAAGTGGATGATGAGGAGGAGGACGAGAAGCAGAAGTATGATAACAGTAATAATGTAAGGGGTAATATTAATAATTCTGATAACATTCGTAGTAATAGTATCAAGAATCGTAAAACAAGTAATAACAATACGACGAGTTATAACCATACTAAGCAGCATAATATTAAACATACTGTTTATATACAATGAGAAGACGAAGACGAACAATAGTACTAATTGTATGAGTAATAGCCATACTACTAATCATAAGAAACATAAGAAGAGTATTAGTAATAATCTGTGGATGAGGAGGAGGGGGAGGGGGAGGGGAGGATGAGGAGAAGGAGGAAAACGAGGAGGAGGAAGATGCGGTCCTGAGGTTCGTGAGTGTCATTAGTTTTTCACACCAGGCGTTTTCGCCCGCCGCCAGGCCCCAGGACCATCACGGATCGACCTTGCTCGAGAAATGCCGCAGCAAGGTGTTGTCTAGGGCGCAGGTTGTGATTTTCGCGATGCTGTATTTCTAAGGGCCTCGTCTTTGAGGGATCGGAGGAGTTGGCATCTCTTCCTCGGCGGACGGCCAGCGGAGGGCGGCGGACGCAAAACGGGGGCGGCTCCGCAGGCTGAAGGCGGCTGAAGTTAAAGATGTGGCCCCAGCGACGGAGAAACGGTGTTGTCTTCACCGACGTTCGCGCGTAAGCTCCCGCGTAAGCTGCTCGCGTAAGGTCGCGCGTGAGCGTCCTCATCTCCGATGTAGCGTGCCGCGCTGGCGGCCCGCGTAAGCCACCGCATGAGGTTGTTATTCCATCTCTTGTAAAAGCTCCATTCTTCTCATGGCTCATACGGGCACTTGCCGAAATTTCGGTCGATCGAGAGGAGGTTGAAATGCTGCGGTCGGCGTTTCGGGGCAGATGGCACGGACTTGGGCCAGATCTGGAGCCCTGGTGGGGCCCCCGAACCCTTGTGTTCCCAGCTCTCGCCCCTGCGAACAGCGCCGACGCAGTTTTCGTTTGTTTGTTTGTGTGCTTCAAATGGCCGTCGGCCCATCCCGCCACCGTGCCTGGGTTGCGGCTATGAAGGCTATTTGATGTTCGTTGGGATCTCGTGGGGGGCTTCTCGGGGGCCTCTTGGAGGCCTCCTGGGCGCCTCTTGGGGCCTCCTGGGGGCCTCTTGGGGCGGAAGGCTTGGATTTTGGGTTCGTTTTCCCTCTTCTGGGCCCCTTTTGGGCCCCTTTTGGGGCCCTCTGAGACAGTTTTGGGCGCCTCTTGGGCTGTCTTGGTGCCCTCTTGGGCTATTTTGGAGCTCCCTTGGAGGCCTCTTGGGCAGTCTTGGGGTGGTCTTGGGAGCCTCTAGAGCCGCCTGGAAGCGTCGGGAAGCCGAAAAGGCGAGAACGCCACAATTTTCCAACAACCTAAGAACAATCAATGATTTTGGCCTCTTGAGGCCGTCTGGGGAGGCCTCCTGGAGGCCTCTTTGGGCGTCTTGGAGGCCTCTTGGGCCGTCTGGGGGCCATCTTGAGCGTCTTGGGGCGATCGTTCGGCGCCCTTCGGACAGTCTTGGGGGCTTCTTGGGGCCCTCTGGGCCCGTCTTGGGGACCCCTTGGGCCCGAAATGCATTCCAGAATTCACGGGGGCCGCCCTATGACGGCCCGAGACGGCCCGAGACGGCCTGGGACGCGATTTGTTCGGGCCCTCGAAGACTTACAATTCTGGCTGCAGCAGTGGCACAGACTCTACCTTTTCAGTGCTGCATGAGCCTTGGGGCACTCCGCTTCGTGCCAGAGGCACGGTGGCGGATACATTAACATATGCACACACGCATAATTACATCTCTCTCCAGGTGTACATTCGTATATTTGTGTATATGTATGTCTGTCTGTCTGTCTGTACGTATGTGTATATATATATAGATGTATATGACTGCATTGGCGCTTTGCGCCATGTACCTTGATATTGATAGGCGGAAGGGCAGGAAAGTAAAACAGACAATTTAGTGATAACTCCTTACGGCCCCGCCGTTCTAATCATGTGCTTCATCATCATCATCATCATCATCATCATCATCATCATCATCATCATCATCATCATCATCATCATCATCATCATCATCATCATCATCATCATCATCATCATCATCATCATCATCATCATCATCCTCCCTCATGTTTCTTGTTCCTCTTCCACATTTTGGCTGTACCTTACGAATTGTTCCCCATCCTCTTCAGCTCTTTTTGCGGAGGCTCCTCCTTGGAGAGCCTCTTGGGGGCCTCATGGCAGTTTTTAAGGGCTTTTTGGGGCTGTCTGGAGGCCTCCTGGGCGCCTGTGGGGGCCTTTTGGGGGTTCCTCGGGCCACCCTGCTCCCAACCGCGGTCTCCCCGACCGACCAGGCCCGCGTCACGATTTAGAATGCGTCGGGGGGCACCTGGGGCCATCTTGGGCCGTCATGGGCACGCTGCTGGCTACTACCAGCAATGACAAACCTGACTGGTATCGACGGGGTGGACCTTGCCACCTTCGACCAATGCATGACTGGACAGACCGCCGTGAGACCGACTACACTACTCACAATACAAGTACCAGAAGTACGACGGATGATCGCACTACTACCCCACCACGGGAGATGCAATCATGGCACATGATACCATCGCCATTCAATGGGACTGAGCAGCGACGGTTTTGGGGAAAGAGCTACCGCCAGGACCCACGCCACACAGATGTGCAGACTACTGGCTCACGCCATCATGGGCGCTATACACTACCGATGGACACAGCTGCGAGACCGCGAGAACTTGGTCATGGAATGCGACATCGCGAATTTCCACATCCCGCTGGAACCGTACTACTACGTCTAATGTAGCAACTACTACACGGCCAAGTACCTCAGGGGGCAATGAAGCACGCCGGGATGACGACGGGTGGTGGCCACCCCGCGCTGCGCGGGCCACGACGGTCCATTGCTTAGGATACAGACAGCTTGCTCAGCAGTGGTTCTGGCACGCCTCACCGTGGCGCCCGATCGCTCACCCTGTAAAAAAGAAGCTGCCCCCCATCACATCACCTGTGCATCGCCTGAAAACAACAACTGGCATATCACTAACCGTAGCGTAGCTTCGGCTCAATAGCTGAGCCCAAGCTGACCAGCGCGCCCCTGGCGCGCCCATTGCCAAGCGCAGTGCGCCATGAAGTCTCCGGTGGATCTACGTCCCCAGCGGCTTACTATACCTCGACAAGAGCAAGACGAAGACACCTGGATACCGGCAGACGACTTTTGGTGCGTTACCGAAGGTCATCGACTTCAACGGGGTCATGCTCCACTGCGCCAACGGGGTTAAGGACCTAGACTACGCAACCAGCAACGATATGCAGCTATTATCGCACGTAAGATGCGGAGCGAGGCCCCGCCGGAGTGCCAACTAGGAGTGCCCGCGCTCATGTCATATAGCAAGGGCTACGATGACAATGAGGCGCTCATCTACACTCCTGGAGACCCCAGCGCAGAACCACAACGAGCTACCACTTGCTCAGGCATAATCAGGCCATCGCAAGGAGTTAACGCGTCTGACACACTCGCGCGCAACTACACGTACGTCTACCCCGACCTGGGTTACATTAACGTCCCCGCGGCAGTGAAGGGCGGTTTCTTGCGCACCACCTATCTGCACCGCATCGCCATCGCCTGCCGCGCCGCCACTGGGTCACCGTTTTTGACAACTTCATGGTCCATTCCAACCACGAGATGTGGACCGACGCAGACAACTGGATGGACCGACCTGGTAACTGCCCGCACCGCCGCTCCGCCGCATAGGATCGCGCACTAGAAGACGCCGCTAGCGACCGCGACTCCAAGGAGATACCCGTCCACAACTTGGAATGGCACGACGTCCATAAGCTGGCAAGTACTGTCCCGCCACTGCTACAAGCTCCACCGTGGAATAACAAGGGCGAGGGGCCTGTCGCGAACCTTCAGACCCTATGCGCCTGCAGAAGGAAGGGCATGGAGAAGCGCCACAACTATGAATATATAGAACGCAAATCCATCCACGGCAACCTCGAGCGATGCAACCAGAGGGTATACATCGTGGCGATGACCGACACTTACGGCACCTTGCGCCCGACTTCGAGATTGGGATACTAGCCGCATATATAAGAGACATCTTGGAAGCCCGCGGAGGAGAAGCACTGCGTCCATGCGCGGACAACTACATCCTCATTACCGCTCGCCGCCACGTCGCTCCACAAACGACCGGTGGACCACGTTGCGACGAGACGGGCCTCAGAGGACAGCGAGTGCCAGTGGATCTACGCCACCAACGGGACATCGCATTCCTATCGGCATGGACGGGCACATACCGAACGCCACCACTACCTGCAAAGGAGATCGACCACGTGACGATCCTAAAGCTGTCGGCGACCGTCCCAGATGGCCCGCCATCATCGACAACGGCCTCATCGAATGCCCAGCTCAGGTGCTGCAGGAAATCGCCACTACTATGGAGACATGCATAGCAAGGAACGGCAGAACTACCAACGTCCACGCGGCGGCCACCAAGCGGAGGATCATCGTCCACCAAGTCGAGTTCACTCCCGATGGAGATGCACTAACTGATATAGGACAGCGACCTTACTACGAAGCACCAGAATATAAGCAACCTGCCGGCATCTTACTTGGCGGCACAGTGCAGATAAAGGTCACCGACATCGACGAGCTACCCGAACACGATGCACGCAAACCAAGGCAATACTTCATCGATGACGAGAAGAGCCACAGTGCACGTCGCCTGCTTCAACGCTGCCAAAAACTACGCAACGCTGGCTTGCAGCCCATCATCTGGGCGCAGAGCTGCTTCCCCGAGTGGCATGCGGCTTCTCTTTAAGCTCGACCACAACAAGCACAGTGGCCAGCTCGCACTACTCCCGCAAATGCCGACCTGCAGCTCATCCAGCGAAGATCCACGCCACAGGTCCAGCAAACCATCCCGCTACCTATACCGATCGTCTTCCAGCTCATATACAAGCAGAACGCGACCCCGACGCCGAACCAGCCGCCGCCGCTGCATGGCCCGCCCCCGGGCAGAGCCCCCATGCAAATCACCGCGACGACGCCGGGGGCCAACCGATACTTCCGCAGTCCATGCGCCCCACCAATTTACTAGCGCGGCGAAACGCTACGACCTGGCCCGTCTCGCCTCGCTCAAATGCCACCAGGCTGGGCCGCGCGCGCGGACGTAACGCGAAGCCTCGCCTACTGCCACAACCTGGAGACAGGCGCCGCCCAGTGGAAATTCACAGGCGACGTCAACTACGAACCATGCTGCGCTCGGCAGCTAACCGACCAGAACATCGCGGCCATCGGCATCAACAAGGGCGGTTGCTTCAACCGCAGATTCAGGCCGACGTGCCCTCCATCCCTCAACGACCACCCGCATATACCAGAGCACCCAGTGAAACGAGAGCAGGCTGACAAAGCCATGGCGCAAACCATCCACGACCTACTCGACAAGATGCGGACCGGAGAACGACGGGAGCCAGGCGCGCACGAATGTGTCGACCGGGCACATCTGTGGTGCAGCGAGCACGCAAGTGGCACATTCTCCTCCCCCCTCAAGGTCAACCAGGCCTCCGAGCCATTCCTCATCTTCGGCAACGACATGCTCGTGGTCGCACCTATGCGAGAGGGGGGCGCGCGCCTTCCACGCGTGAGCCGCATCATCCATCGCATCAAGCAGAAACGCAGCTCCAGAGCAATGCGGTCACCTTGCCGCGACCACAGCATCTTCGAGCGCGAGATCCATCTCGGGATATATCCAGCGCGGGGGCCGGCCTCGCAGGGAGAAAGCACCCGCGGGGAGGGAACTGCAATGATGACCGCGGTCAACGACGCAGCCCGCCTGTCGGACACTGCCATGCCTACTGCCAGTAGCAGTGCAATCGCCGGCACAATGCCAGCAACCACCCCCTTGCAGGCGACTTCCATACCAGCTCGCCAAGTCTCCCTTCAAAGTGGGCCCGTCTCAGGAACGCAGCCAGTGATATTCGAGGCCCCGCCGACCCTGCCGATCGCCAAGGAAGGCGCAGCAGAACAGCCAAATGACAACATCGATTACGAGGGCGAGATGGCACAGCAGGAGCACGGTTCATGGGAACGACGCCAGCATGCCACCGCATCCATCAGCTGCGACCCGACGTGAAGTACCAGCACCCCCGCTGCAAAGGACAACCGGCAACCTTCCAGCCAAGTAGAGCCACGGAAGCCCACTGGGTGGTTCCCCATCGCGACGATCACCCGCGAGGAGGTAAACCCCGACACAAACACCTTCCCCATGGGAGCTACCATGCGCTACTCGTTCCACGCCAAGCTGGAGGGCTCCATCGCCCACGGCGCCATCGCGGTTAACGAGGGCGACGAGGTGGCAATCCTCAATCTATCTTGCAACAGCAAGAACGACCTCTGGACACGCGGCGCCATCATTCAGACCAACGACATGCGAAGTACCAAGCAACCCCTGACTCAGACATCATCACAGAGTACCGCTCCCACCGCCACGACATCCTGGAGAAGCTGGAGACCCTTACCACGATGGTAGGGGGACCACAGGTCAGTTACAACGAGGCCCTCGACATCCAGAAGGAGATCACCACGGCCAAGGACTCCGCCTCCAAGTTCCTCGACAAGCTCAACGACTACGTCAACCAAATACGTCCCTAATCACTGGCGATGGCCATCCTCGCCACCACCCATAGCCTTTACGGCCGAGGATGGCGCCGACGCGCCCGACGCCGTCACAGCACCACCCACCACGCCCCTTCCGACCTCTCCGACCTACGTTCCAACTGACCCCGTCGACTC
>CAUYUJ010008225.1:0-65000 GCA_963575745.1 Prorocentrum cordatum | reverse complement strand
GCGTGATCGGGCATGGGGAGACCGAACATATGTGCAAACACATTGAGTGTCACGACGGGGCAGAGCGGATGTAAAACAGGAGAAAAACGCGGTTTGATCAACCAAACAAATGCGGCAGCGAGATTGTGAGATACGTGGGAACGTGGCGCCCCGCGTTCTGACTGCGCGTTTCTTTGCGTCGATGGCATGGACCCGAGAACACTGGAAATCGTCGTCGTTGCCACAGCAGGGCTTACAACGGCACCCGTGGTTCATTCATTTGCCACTAGAACCTAAGCTCGCGTAGCGCGCGTCGTATATGTGTATATACATGTAGATATGCATCTACATAAATGTATATACATATATGTATATACATACGCACATATATACGTATATGATACGTTTACGGTGTGTATGTGTATGTGTATGACGGGTACACTGATATGTTGTTTTTTGTATGTATGTATGTATGTGTGTGTGTACGTATCCATGCATGCATTTATGTATGTATGTATGTTTGTCTGTCTGTATGTATGTATGTATGCATGCATGCATGCATGCATGTATGTATGTATGTATGTATGTATGTATGTATGTATGTATGTATGTATGTACGTATATGTGTGTGTGTGTATATGTATGTACGTATGTATGTATGTATGTGTGTGTGTGTCTGTCTGTCTGTCTGTCTGCCTGTCTGTCTGTCTGTCTGTCTGTATGTATGTATGTATATATGTATGTATGTATATGTATGTATGTATGTATGAATGCATGCATGCATGCGCATGTGTATGTATGTATGTATGTATGCATGCATGCATGCATGCATGAATGCATGCATGCATGCATGCATGCATGTATGTATGTATGTATGTATGTATGTATGTATGTATGCATGCATGCATGCATGCATGCATGCATGCATGTATGTATGTATGTGTGTATGAATGTATGTATGTATGTGTGTATATGTTTGTGAATATATGCAAACTATTTTTCTCGAGGCCAGGGAGCCCGGGGCCTGCGGCTGGACGGCGCATGGAGTTGCTGGGGGTCCCGGCCGGGTGTCGCGGCCGGTCCCAGAAGGTTGCCAAGGCGCCCCCAGGAGGCGTACAAACAGCTCCCAGATGCCGCGAGCCATCCGTGGAAGGCCAGCAACACCCCCAAGTCGCTCCAAGACGGCTTCCTGACGGCTTGCAACGCCCCCAAAACGCTCCAAGAGGACCTCAAGCGGCCACCCGAAAGCGCCCCAAGAGGCACACATCATTTTTCTCGAAGTTTCTTACAGTTCTCGCCGTGTGAGACTCCGAATGTTTCAGATGACGGGCGACCCAAAAGGGCTCGAGAGGCGCCCAAAACGTCCCCCAGAGAGTCCCAAGACAGCCCAAGGCGGCCCCAATGCAGCTCAAGAGGCGTTCAAAAAAGGCTCCAAGACGAGCCACATCGGGGGCCGAGAGAGGCCAATTAACCGACAATTCGAACTTTCCACCCCGAAAGGCCCCCAGGAGGCTCCAAGAGGCTCCCCAAAAAGCCCAAGAGGCCCCCCAAGAGAACCAACAACAGGCCCCAAGAGGCCCTTTAGAGGACAAAAAATTGTTTCCACGCGGCGAACAACGTCGCCGAACAGACACCCGAAGAGCTCTGGGGACCCATGCCGAGCGGATTTCGATTTCTGGAGTCGTCACAGAGAAATCTTATTGTTGGTCTCCGGAAACAGTTCCGCGCTCTCTCGCTTCGACGCCGAATACATTTTCTCTGAAATCGAGGCTCCCGCGCGGGCGTTGGCTTGAGTGTAAAAGTGGGCCCTTGGAGGCCTCGGTACAACGACAACGTCTCCCGGTCGATACTCCCTCACAATTTACCCCGAGACACCCTGGCCAGAGAGGCCCCCGAACTCACGAACGGCGCTCTCGCTCGAGACTTCCTCGCAATGCAATCAAGTTGGCGGAGGCTCAGCCACGACGACAAGAGCTCCTGTTCGATATTTCTCCACGACTTACTCCGAGAGCCCCTGGCCAGGAAGGCCCCCGAGCTCAGGAACGGCGCTCTCGCTCGATACTTTCTCGTGATTTAGTCAAATTGCCCAAGTACGACGACAAGGGCTCCCGTTCGATATTTCCTCCAAGTGTACTCGCAGTGGCCATTGCCAGAAAGGCCCCCGAACTCAAAAGTGGCACTTTCGCTCGAGATTTTCTCGTAAGTCTGGCAAGTTGGTGGAGGCCCACACACGGCGACAAGCGTTCCCGTTTGATATTTCTGAATATGTATTCCGAGAGACCCTGGCCTAGCCAGAGAGGCCCCCGAAATCAGGAACGGCGTTCTCGCTCGAGAGTTCCTCGCGCTTCAGTCAGTGGCCGACAAGGAAGATACTCCCCCCCAAAAGGGTGTGCGATCGAAGGCGAAGTGGGCGGGTATCGAGGGGTGGGTATACAGAATGCAAAACACGCGTGCCAGTGAGAGCGAACAGTCTTAAAATGATCGTTGTCGTTGTCGCTGTCGTTGTCGTTGTCGTTGCCGTCGTGGTCGTCGTCGTCGTCGTCGTCGTTGTCGTCGTCGTTGTCGACGGCGGCGTCGTCGTCGTCGTCGTCCAGGGGCACGCCAGGAACCACGGCCATGGCGTGGCATGGGGGACCGGGGCGGCCCAAGGTCTCCTGGGCGGGGCCCTGAGGATTCTCGGGCGGCTCCAGAGGCCGCCGAGACCAGCTCGAGACCGCCCCAGACGCCCCGCAAGCGCTCCAGAACGCGCCAAGATGGCCTCAAGAAGAGCCCAAAGCCTTCCAAAAACGCCGAAAGAGGGCTCCATGCAGCCATAATCGTTTCAGCACTTAGGGAAAACGTGCATTTTCAGCATATACGATTTTCGTGTTTCCCCAGCATCCTCTACGGCCCAAGCGGCCCCCCGATCCGCCCCAAGACAACCTAAGAAGAGGCCCGCAACAGAGCCCCAAGACGGCCCCAGAGAGCTCCAAGACGGCCCAAGAGGCGCCCAAAACAGCCACAAGAAGGCCCCAACAGGGCTTCAATCGTTCCCCCGTATGCATGTTGGCTCAAGCCCGGGCCCAAACCTACGGTCTTCGCGCCCAAGAGCGCTTCTTTCTGGTTGCGGCGGCGAACTTGGCAATGACAAATATGCAAATATGTGCGGGAAGGAATTCCAACCTCCAGCTCGGGTTGGCATCGACGCGGGCTTGATGGATGCTGATCTCGTGCGCCGCGCCATCGGTGGGGCAGAGCTGGTGGGTGAGCAGGAGGAGAAGGAGGACCGAGGCCCGGGTACGTCCGGGGAGGTGGAGGACCAAGGCCGCCACCGCATGGCACGCGGCCGAGAGCTTCAGGACCGTGCCCCTTCCCCGACGGTGAGGGTCCGCGTCGACGGCGCTCCCGACCTGACAGAGTTGACTGACGTCGGCTGGGGGACCCCGGCCATGCGCCAAAGGCAGGCGCAGATCGCCATCGACGTCCAGAAGCTGGCGCGCGCCGAACAGAACCGCACCGTCATCATGCTGGAGCGCCGCCCCTCCGCCATCTGCCCCTCGCGGGCGGGCAGTCCGCGGGGCGTGCGCTCGCGCGCGAGTGGGTGCTATGCAGAGTCAAGCAGCGACGGCTGCGGCGGCGAGTTGGCGCGCGTTGCGCAGGCGTGGGCGCAGTGCAGGTCTGGTTGTCGCTTTGCGTTCGGGCGGTAGCTGGCCATGGGGGGGGGTCCGCGTCGGGCGGGGCGCGAGGGGGTGATTGTTGAGGAGGAAACGTCTCCCATCTATGAATGCGGGCACGGGGGGGGGGGGGAGTCATGCGGGTCCATGCGCATGCGACTCTTGCGGCCTGGTTGATTTCATTGGTGTAATGCTTAAAGTGCCGCCGTCAATTCAGCGGCGAACTGTGATCGTGGTTTGATTCAATGCGGCGTTCAGCGCAACAGCTGAGTCGCTTTCCGTGGAGCTCGCTTGCGCCCATTTAGCGCCCGCGGCGTCAAGCGGCGACGGTTGCAGCAGCGAATTGGCGCGCGTCTCGCAGGCGTGGGCGCAGTGCTGGTCTGGTCGTAGATTTGCGCTCGGGTTGTAGCTGGCCATGGTGTGTGTGTGTGTGTGTGTGTGTGTGTGTGTGTGTGTGTGTGTGTGTGTGTGTGTGTGTGTGTGTGTGTGTGTGTGTGGGGCGTCGGAGGGGGCGCGAGGGGGTGGTGGTTGAGGAGGGGGCGTCTCCCATCAATGAATGTGTGCACGGGGAGGAAGAGTCATAGGTCCATGCGCGCGCGAATCGTGCAGGCATGGCACGGGCGCTGGAGCTGCGACCCCCTCGGCGGACGAGCGCGAGACCATGGCGTCCTCTTGCGACGAGCTAGGGGAAGGGAAGCAGGCCGAAGCATGTCGCCGTGCTGCCGAGGCCCTCGCGGCGCCGAAGGAACCTCTAGAGTCTGTCCAGGTCCGCCTCAACAACGCCCGCTGGGAGATGCGCGGGGCCAGCGAGGAGCTCGAGGCAGCCCCGGAGAAGCGCGAATCCCTGGGACGCCAGCTCGCAGAGCAGAAGGCGGTGGTCCTGGAGTTGCGTAGCGAGCTCATCACCGCGGAGGCCGAACGCAACTCCCCTATGCAGTGCCTGCTTGAATCCCAGGAAGTTCCGAAGGATAGGGCGCCCGCGGCTCAGTGCAAGCTCTCGCTTGAGGACGTCGTGGATCATAATCGCCTCGCGCAGGTCTTCGATATCAGCGCGCGCGACCCCCTCAAATGTGACGGCCTGGGCCTCGACGAGGAGGACAGCGTAGGGATCGAGTCGCGGGTGCGGCAGCTCAAGAAGGGCCTCTCGTCCATGGCGGGCGCGCTGTCTGCGGATGCGAAGCAGAAGATGGGCGAGCCCAGGAAGACGCGCGCGGCGCGCCTCGGGGAGGTTGGCCGCAAAGAGGTGCCGCGCCGACGAGGGCGAGGGGGCCGAGCTGCGGGGGGGCGGAGATGCCCCGCCAGTCGCCGCTCAGCCTGGTGCTGCCGCGAGGGCCAAGGTCGAAGGCGATGGCGCCGCGCTTCAGCCTGGCGCCGCCGCGGCGGCGGCGATGGGCTCTGAGGCCAACGGCGGGGGTCCGACCGTGGCCCCGACCGCGGGCCCCGCCCGTGAGCGCGCTGGTCGCATTGCAGGCGTGGCCCCGCGGTCAGATCTGCCCCCGCCTGGAGGCGCGCCATAGAGACCCCTCCTCGTCGCTCGATTCGTCGGTCGCGTGGGGTCCGTTGGTCCGAAGCTCGCTTTGCGCCCTCCAGGGGGGATGCGAAGATTGCGGGGGCCCCCTCCGCGGCTCAGGGCTACCTCGTGAGCAAGAGGGGAGCCAGAGGCAAGTCGCCACCAGTCGCAAAACAGTCATTTGCAGTGGCCAGCGCGCCGCTGGACTTCTCGCTGCCAAGGGCTTTGTATCCTGTGCTCTCCCTTGGTGGGCCATCGTGCAAGGCTGTCGCGGAGCCCCCCCCCGCCGCTGTCATATCTTGTGCCCGCGTTAAACTTGGCGAGCTCTATAATGGGGCCCTAGGGGCGCCCGAGTGAGAGTCCTCTCTCTCAGGAACGCAGAACTGCGCGCGCAGCTCTGCCAGTTTTAATGCTTCGCTGCGCAGGGCCAGCAGCGTGAGCCTTCCGCTGCCGCCCCCTCTGGTAGGCAGCGAGCGCCCTTCGGCTGGCATCTCTGCAGATATTCTGGCGCCCCTCGCGACCCGCGCCATCGATGCCAACTCGTGGGGTACGTGGAAGGGTCTTCTGGAAGATTGCACTGACCGCCGTGTGGTTTCTAAGGTGAACATCGAGCAGGTCAGTGCGTGGTGCATTCGCAGCTGATGGAAGTCGGTCAGGGCCCCCGCCGCCCCTGCCCAGGCCCAGGATACTAGTGGGGGGGGGGTCACCATCTTCGTGCGCTCCTGGATGGGCTGCATCTCCACAGGCGACGCCATCGTGACGCCTGTGCGATGCGTCGCTTGTTCGGTCCACCTCCCTGGTGCCCCCCCCGCCGTCGTTGCGTCTGCCTGCTTTCGCCATCTTGAAGGCCTCAGTGGCGCGGGTCTCAGTCTGCTCGCCAAGTCAGGTGCGCGGCGGTCTGCAGTCGGCCAGCCGCGGGCGCTCGGGGCAGATTTCAATTTTGAGCCTGCTGAGCTTGAGTCTCCTGCGTTCGTCTCTGAGTTAAGGGGCAGCCTCGTTTTCCTTGCGGTTGCCGCCCGTTGCCCCGCTGGCCCTCCCACCGCCATCGATTATTCTGTCTGCTCTGGAGGCTTGGCCAAGGGCCTCGAGTCGATCGAGGCGCAGTTGGGCGCGGAGCTCCCGCCCCATCGGCCTGTCCAGTTGACGCCCCGCCCCCCAGTCGGCTATCCTCCAGGCGCTCACATTCTGGACGCCCCCCCCCCCCTAACCTCGCAGGCAGGTGTTCGCCCCCCCTCCCCCCCCCCCCCCCCCATGCCCGCCCACCCCGGCAAGCTGCTGGGATGGAGAGATCGCCCTCGCTGCTTCGGCCTGCGCCTGAAGGAAGGAGGGGGGCCTTGATGGGGCCAACAGGTTGCTGGGGCCTCTCTATCGCCGTTGGGCTGGCCGCGCCGAGCGAGACCTCGCCCCCCTTGTTGGGGCCCCCCCTTCCCCCCTAAGCTCGGCGCTCGCTCGCGGCCTCTGCCCTCAGCTTGCGTGGGAACCGACTCTGGCGATGGGCGGGGAAGTGCGCTGCTCATCTCACCGAGCCATCGTGCGGTTAGGACAACGGCTTCGCGCTTTGAGCCCCCGCCCGACATCTCGGCCTCGGTGGCAGACTTCGAGCCGCCTTTCGGTCGCGTGGCTCAGAAGGTCTGCGTTTCTCAGCATCGCATGGGGGCGTCGAGTCACTCGCTGATCTGCGCACTCGGGTGCGTGAAGCTGTTCAGGCTGCCGACGCCAAGTCCGCTGCGCAGGGCCGCGCAGGCTGGTCAGCGCGGCTGCGCGTGGGTTTGGATAAAGGGGGCGAGGGGAGTTCACCAGCGAGGGGAGTTCACCAGTTTATTAAAGATCCGACGCCATGGGCTCCCTCCTCCACCCTCTCCGCTGCGGGATGCGTTGTCAGTGGCCCTTTGTCGTTGCTCAAGGCTGAAGGCGTTCGGTTCAGCAGCGTATGGGGTGAGGGCCGTGGGGCCCAGGTCGATGGGGAGTTGTGCGAGCCTCTCCCCCTTCTGTCTGCCGGTGAGATCCGTGAGATTTCCAGTTCGCACAGAGAGACCTCGGCCGTGGCGGTGGGCGGGCTTCGTTGTAATCTTTTCGCTGTTGTCCGATGCCGTGCTCGATTGCATGGGCGTCGTTTTCTTCGTGATGGTGTCTGTGGGCCGCCTGCCTTGCAGGTTTGCGCAGCTGTGTCAACCACCGTTTCTAGAGCAGCCGGGGTGGGCGCAGAGCGGCTTGGGTGTGTTTGGGTTTTTGTAGGAAAAGAAAGTTGGATAGGTTTTAAGTAAAATGCCTGCCTGCCACTTCAGATTTTGGTGGTCACTCTGGCCCTCCTCCCGAAGCCGACGGGCGGCTGCAGGCCGATGGGGGTGCTCTGCTCCTGGCTCGGGGTTTCGGGCCGCCGTCGGCGGCCCCTCGGCTTGAGCTGGGGACAGCAACGCCCCGGGGGGCGCTGGGCCGCTGGCCGGTTTCGCGGGGCGGCCGACGTGGTCTGGAGACAGGCCGTCGCTGCTAAGGCTGGGTTGGCCAAAAGAGGACCCTCGTGCAGCGTGCTCTTTGACCTTCGTAGGTTCTACGAACATATCTGTCTCAAAGAACTCAGGCGTCGTGGTGAGAAGTTCCCTCTGGCCATCGCCGGGCCGTGCATCTTCGCGTGCAGATGCGGCCGC
The DNA here is from genome assembly GCA_963575745.1 of Prorocentrum cordatum. NCBI lineage: Eukaryota > Dinophyceae > Prorocentrales > Prorocentraceae > Prorocentrum > Prorocentrum cordatum. The sequence continues at coordinate 57,213 of CAUYUJ010008225.1, read as the reverse complement.
TTCTTGTGCTTAGGGGGCTGGCTGGAAGGACCGTATTTCTGTCTTCGAGGACGTCGCCGGCTGTTCGATGGCCGCGACGTTCCGGAGTCTTCTGTCAGGGCGGGTATGATTCCCTTCCCGCGCAGCCCAGGCCAGACTTCGATGTGTGCATCGACGACCAAGGTCTTCCGAGCAGGGGCCCCTCGCACGTCGTTATCAGGTCGGTCGTCGAAGGGGCCAAGGCGCTCCACAGTGTGATTGAGATTTGTTTCGGTGGCGCTCCTGCCCTGGACAGAACTGCCGTGGTGGCTTCTTCGAAGGCGCTAGGAGATGAAGTGTCGGTCGAGCTTTCGCACCTTGGAGGCAAGTTTACTTCGGATGCTGTCAGCCTAGGTGCTGACTGCGCGGCTGGTCGCGCGCTCAGGGCCCAAGGCCGTTCGGTCAAGTCTAAAATACGGATTGCGAAAGCCCCTCGTGCTGCCGATCGCTTCAAGAGGCAAACCAAGATTTTGTGTCGGCCCCAGGTCCTTCGCGTGCTTTCGGCGGGCCCCCTGGCGGGGGCTTCGTGCGGCTCTGAAATCGCGGGCGCGAGTGATCTGGAACTGCTGCGACTGCGTGGGCAGGTGTTTTCGGTGGTCGGGCCTCGCTCTCAGCTTCGCTCATGGACCACTGCTGCCTTGCTCCATTTCGATCCGTGCAGGCGCGCCGCCACCGCCCCCATTGTGAGATGCTCGAAGGAGGTATGGCCCAGCCAGTCTGGAGCTTACGCGTGGGACATATCCGTGCCAGCCTTGCGTCGAGCGTTCGTTTTTTTTTTTTTTTTGTGGTTGTTGTTTTTTTTGTTGTTGTTTTGTTGTTTTTCCTTTCTTCTTCTTCATCCTTCCCCCCCCGACCCTGCCTGCTCCCGGGGGTCTGTCGCGGGTCCTGTGTCCGCTCTCAGGATGTCCCTGGTCCGCCTCGGCTGGCGCATGGATGACTTCATTGCGGTGCCAGATGACCGCGGTTTTACGATTCCCCTCGGTATCTTCTCGCCCGCTGTGATCAAAATCCCATGCATTCCAGAATGTTGGAACGGTTTTCGGGTGAGAATAGGGGGGTCCTCCCTCGGCTGTGCCGTGATGTGCCGCGCGAGGCGCTGGCTTCCATGACGCGCGCGGCCCTCCAGCAGGCCCGCGTCGGAGCTTTTGCCGCGGGGGCTTTTCTAACGGGAGACCGCGCCATCAGCTTAGGCTACCTGGTGGGCTGCTTCTGCCCCTTCTGCGGCGGCCTCGATTCGATTTTCCATGGGCTGCGGGAGCGCGCGCGCGCGTTCCAGTCGCTGAGTTTAGATCGTGCCTAGTGGGCAGCGGCGCGGTGGAAGCTGCGCTGGCCGCCAAGGACAACAAAAATATTTGTTCGTTTTTATCGCAGGGGATTTCCGCCGCCCCGCCGGCCGATGCCCGAGGCCCGGACAGGTCGAGCAGCGGGCGCGTCATTCTCGAGCTTTCTCGTGCCGCCAGCGGCGTTGTCATGGTCGACGGGCAGGGCGGCCCTGTGGCTGAATTCAGGGCTCCAGCTTGGGCCCCGTATCCTCCCGCGCCCCAGTCTGCCGAATCTAGCTGCTGGACATTTGGTCAATGTGCTTGCCTCTTCCGCAATTTCGGTGCTTTCTGACTGCAGTGATGTTGTGAAGCTGGCCAGCAGGCCCAGAGGAGAGCAGCTCTCGGGGAAGAGGGCCTACCCAGGAGTGTTCTTGCAATCTTGTGCCCAGGGCATCAAGCCCGCCCAGTGCACCGAGGTAGCCGCTCGCAAAGACATCGATGAGAGCGGGATCGATGCTGCCGAGCGCTGGAAACGCCTCGGCAACCACCATGCGGACACTGCGGCAAAGCATGCTGTCCGTCTGCGCCCGTCTGGTCAGGGCCAGCTAGACGCTGCCGACGAGCTCGTCTCATATGCGCGCCAGACGATTCGTTTGGCCGCTCGCGTTCTGCACCTCTGGCCAGCCCTGGACCTCGCCGAGGCCGCGCGCGTGCCAGTCGCGCCCTTTGCCGCCGAGGCGCCTGCAGGGCACCGCTGGGGATCCCGGTCCGGCGTCTGGCGTTGCGCAGTCTCCGAGGGAGAAGGTCTGTGGAGAAGCCTCCCCCAGGCACTTGCCTTCTAGACTCGCCGTTGCGTGCGTCGCGCCTGGGTGATTTAGAGCGTCGCGCGATCGCATTCGATTAGTCTGACGGCTCTGTCCCATTTATTTTCGCGCGTTGCAAGTCGTGCTCCGGCGGGGCGTCGGCGCGGGGTCTCGGGGCCAAGTGCCAGCCGCTCCCATCTCGTGCTGTGGGGCATCGCTGGAATGAGTTGTGCAGAGGGCGTCGCCCGCATTGCAGGCTGCGAGCTGTGGGCGTCGCTGTGGACACTGACAATCTCCTGCAGTGTTTTAACACGTATGCCTGCTGCATTTTTAAGGCCCCCTGCTCTTCGTCGTAGCAGTTGGGCGACTGTTCTTCGCTGAGAGGTCTTCGATGAGGGCGTGGGGCTCAACAGAAAATGCCGCCGTCAATTCAGCGGCAAACTGTGATCGCGTGTTGATTCAATGCGGCGATCAGCGCAACAGCTGAGTTCCGTGGAGCTCGCTTGCATCCGTGGCGCGTCCCATCGACAGCTGCAGCAGCGAGTGGGCGCACTGGTTTTCGCTTTGCGCGCGGGTGGTAGCTGGCCATAGGGGGGGGGTCCCCGTCTGGGGGGGTGCGGGGGGGGTGGGGGTTGAGGAGGAACCGTCATGGGTCCATGCGCGCGCGAATCTTGCAGGCTGATGAATTTCATGGGTGTAATTGCCTGTTCATGTTGAAGTGCCGCCGTCAATTCAGCGACAAACCTTGATTGTCGTCGGCAGTGTCCTCTTTCTCCTCCTGCTCGGTGTCCCCCCCTTCGCTCCGTTCCATGTCGATGCCATCCCTTCACCTTCGATGTTTGAATCGATGCAGGGCGGCCCGCTTGTGGCAAAACTAAGCCCTCGAATGTGGCGATCGTTTCGCACTTCGCAGCCCCCCAGGGATGGCGAGGTTCCGTTTGGGTCCGCGTGGGGCCGCATTGTGCGGGTTCCCCCAACAGCTTTCGAAAGTGGCGACAGTTTCATTCTTCGCAGCCCCCCAGGGATGGCGAGGTCCCGTCTGGTTCCGCGTGGGGGCCCGGTGTGCGGGCTCCCCAGCACCCCTCGAACGTGGCGACAGTTTCAGTCTTCGCACCCCCCCCCGAGATGGCGAGGTCCCGTGTGGGTCCGCGTGGGGGCCCATTGTGCGGGCTCCCCCAGCAGAATTCGAAAGTGGCGACAGTTTCACTTTTGGCAACCCCCAGGGATGGCGAGGTCCCGTCTGGGTCCGAATGGGGCCGCATTTTGCGGGTTCCTCCAGCGGGCCTCGACCGTGGCGACAGTCTCACACTTCGCAGCCCCCCAGGGATGCGAGAGGAGAGAGCAGCGAGGAGAACGGGGGGGGGCGAGGAGGAGGAGGAGAAATTGGAGACCTCATTGCTTTATTCAAAACGAGAACCCAAAGGGAGGGTTTTGAAAAAGGCCCCGACGACCTCAAGACTATCCGGGCCCCTTCTCCCAATCATCCTGTGGCGTTGGATCCTCGTTTTGAATAGAAAACACCCCGCGTCCCTTTCCCTCTTCCTCCTCCTTCCCCTCCTCCCTCGTCCCCTCCTTGCCTTTGCCATCCGCATGTTCCTGTTTCGGCACACCGCTCACACGCTTCGTGGTCCTACAGGGAGTTCCACCGAAGGCCCCAACGGTTGCGCTCGCATGGCACCACCGCGCCCACTTCCGCACATCATACATGTTTCGTGGCCCCATGGGGAGCTCTGCCGAGGGCCCCAGTGGCTGCGCTCGCATGGCACCACCGCGCCCATGTCGGCCCACCCATCACACGTTTCGTGGGACCATATGGGACTCCACCGTTGGCCCCACTGTGTACGCTCGCATAGCACCATCGCATCCAATCCGGCAAACTATTCACACGCTTCGTGTCCGCAGATGGAGCTCCACCGACCGCCTCACTGGCTGCGCTCGCATGGCACCACCGCACCCATGTCGCCGCACGCCTCATGCGTTTCGTGGCCCCATAAGGAGCTCCACCGAGGGCTTCAGTGGCTTCGCTCGCATGGCACCACCGCGTTCATGTCGCCGCACCTCTCACGCGGTTCGTGGTCCCATACAGAGCTCCACCGAGTGCCCCAGTGGCCGCGCTCGCATGGCACCACCGCGTTCATGTCGCCGCACGCCTCACACGTTTCGTCGCCCCATGAGGAGCCCCACTGAAGGCCTCGGTGGCTTCGCTCGCATGGCACCACCGCGTTGATTTTCTGGTCCCCCTCACGCGTTTCGTGGCCCCATACGGAGCTACACCGCAGGCCGCAGTGGTTGCGCTCGCATGCGCCCGCCGCACCAATTTCGGCACACCCCATCACACGCTTCACGTCCCCACAAGGAGGTCCAACGACGGCCCCCAGTGGCTGCGCTCGCACTGCACCGCCGCACCGCTTTCGGCACACCTCTCACATGTTTCGTGGCCACACAGGGAGCTCCTCGCCACGACGCCCCGAGAGGTCCCCGAGCCAGCCAAAGACGCCTCCAAGACGGTTCCAAATGCCGTAAAGACGGCTCCAAGACGGGGTCCACACGGAGACTCTGGACGGACATCTCGGGCCTTCGGCCCCGAATCGCTCCCAGGAAGCCTCGAGAGCCTCCCCCAAAAACCCCTAAGAGGCGCCAAAAGGCTTCCAAGAGGCCCCCACAAAGCTCCCAAGAAAGGCAAAAGGAAGACGGAGGGACGGGGAGAGGTGGACGTGATGGTAGGAAGAAGTCCGACGTTGACCATATTCTGATTGCAGCACAGAGCTTACAAAAGAGGGAGGAGTGAGGAGGAGGAGGAGGAGGAGGAGGAGGAGGAGGAGGAGGAAGAAGAAGAAAAGGGGAATGTGCCGCCGCCGCCGCGCGTTCGTCGCTGCCGCCATTGCTGCCGCCACACAGCGCGGAGCCCAAACAGTGTGTTTCTAGGTTGTGAAATCTATGTTGTGCAATTGACTACCCTGCACCGCGCTTGACCACCTCCACTGCTCGCGCAAACATCCCACCCACCCACCCGCAACTTGGTTTGCAAACTCTCTTAAGACCGTGACGGTGGGTACCAAATGGCACTTGGCAGCGACAGCGACGCCGACGACGACAGCGACAACGACGACGACGCCGCCGACAACGACTACGACGACACCGACGACGTCTCCAACGACTTCGACGACGCCGACAACGACGACGACGACGACACCGACGACGACGACGCCGACGCCGACGACGACGACGATGACGATGACGACGATTTCGACGCCGACAACGACGACAACGACGACACTGACGACGACGACGACGTCAACGACGCCGACGACGACGACGACGACTTCGGCGACGACGACGACGCCGACGTCGACGACGACGAAGACGACGACGACGCCGACGCTGACGACGACGACGACGAAGATGACGACGACGTCGCCAACGAAGACGACGACGAGGGAGGCGAGAGGACCACGACGGCGACAACGACGACAACGACGACAACGACGAGGGAGAAGGGAGGACGGCGACGACGCGAACGACACGAAGAAGGAGGAAGGACGGCGACGCCGACGACGACAACGACAAGGGAGGAAGGAAGACGACGACGACAACGACGACGACGACGACGACGGCGAAATAGGAGGGACGACGACGAGACGCCGACAACGGACGACGACGACGACGAGGGAGGAGGAGGAAGGACGACCACGGCGACAACGACGACGGAAACGACCACGACGCCAAACAGGACGACGACGACGAACACGAGGAAAGACGGAGGACGACGTAGGCGACGACGACGACGACGCGGGAGGAGGGAGGACGGCGACGACGACGACGACGACGAGGGATGAGGAGGAAGGACGACCACGGCGACAACGACGACGGAAACGACCACGACGCCAAACAGGACGACGACGGCGAACACGAGGAAAGACAGAGGACGACGTAGGCGACGACGACGACGACACGGGAGGAGGGAGGACGGCGACGACGACGACGACGCAAGAGCGCGCGCGCACGCTTTTGTTGAAAATCCGTGTTGCGAAACCTTGTGTTTTTGTAGGTTTTTTGGACACGATTTTGAAATCCTTCCGAACGCGATGGGTTTTGAAGGATTTCGGCATACGCGCGCGACGACGCGCGCGTCTACACTTCGTCTCATTTTTTGCAGAGGGTTCTCGCGACGGCACTCGCGCAAGGGCGTTCGACAGATTTCGACATGCGCGCGCGCGAAACCCGCTTGGTAGCATTTTGTGAAAATCTTGAAAAACCTATGGTTTTCTTAAGATTTCGCAAGAGCTCTCGCGTAAGCTTTTTTCCCGGCGGAGCCGGGTGAAATTCCGTGCCCGCCGGCTGACTGATGACTGACTGACTGAACGTCAGGGGACAGCTCGGGAGACACATTTCAAACCGCCCGCGGGAGCGCAACCCGGCGGCAGCAACCGCAACCCAACACCGGGCGACAGATTTCAAAGCGCCCGCGGGAGCGCGCAACCGCAAACGCAACCGCAACCGGGCGACACATTTCAAAGCGCCCGCGGGAGCGCGCAACCGCAACCGCAACCGGGCGACACATTTCAAAGCGCCCGCGGGAGCGCGCAACCGCAACCGCAACCGCAACCGGGCGACACATTTCAAAGTGCCCGCGGGCGCGCAACCGCAACCGCAACCGGGCGACACATTTCAAAGCGCCCGCGGGAGCGCGCAACCGCAACCGCAACCGCAACCGGGCGCTACATGTCAAAGCGCCCGCGGGAGCGCGCAACCGCAACCGCAACCGGGCGACACATTTCAAAGCGCCCGCGGGCGCGCAACCGCAACCGCAACCGGGCGACACATTTCAAAGCGCCCGCGGGAGCGTGCAACCGCAACCGCAACCGGGGGCGACACATTTCAAAGCGCCCGCGGGAGCGCAACCGCAACCGCGAACAAAGCGCTAAATTTCAAAGCGCCCGCGGGAGCGCAACCGCAACCGCAACCGGGCGACACATTTCAAAGCGCCCGCGGGAGCGCGCAAACCGCAACCGCAACCGGGCGACACATTTCAAAGCGCCGCGGGCGCGCAACCGCAACCGCAACCGGCACGCATTTCCAAGCGCCGCGGGAGCGCGCAACCGCAACCGCACCGCAACCGGGCGACACATTTCAAAGCGCCCGCGGGAGCGCGCAACCGCAACCGCAACCGGGCGACACATTTCAAAGCGCCCGCGGGAGCGCGCAACCGCAACCGCAACCGGGCGACACATTTCAAAGCGCCCGCGGGAGCGCGCAACCGCAACCGCAACCGGGCGACACATTTCAAAGCGCCCGCGGGAGCGCGCAACCGCAACCGCAACCGCAACCGGGCGACACATTTCAAAGCGCCCGCGGGCGCGCAACCGCAACCGCAACCGGGCGACACATTTCAAAGCGCCCGCGGGCGCGCAACCGCAACCGCAACCGGGCGACACATTTCAAAGCCCGCGGGAGCGCGCAACCGCAACCGCAACCGCAACTGGGCGACACATTTCAAAGCGCCCGCGGGAGCGCGCAACCGCAACCGGCAACCGGGCGACACATTTCAAAGCGCCCGCGGGCGCGCAACCGCAACCGCAACCGGGCGACACATTTCAAGGCGCCCGCGGGCGCGCAACCGCAACCGCAACCGCGGCGAGCTTTCAAAGCGCCCGCGGGCGCAACCGCAACCGCAACCGGGCGACACATTTCAAAGCGCCCGCGGGAGCGCGCAACCGCAACCGCAACCGCAACCGGGCGACACATTTCAACCCGCCCGCGGGAGCGCGCAACCGCAACCGCAACCGGGCGCTACATGTCAAAGCGCCCGCGGGAGGGCGCACCCGCAGGGTATCAAGGGGGTCGATTGCGCGTGCACTTGTGCGTAAGCTGCCCGCGGAAGGTGGCGCGTAATTAGGCGCCTTAATGCGGTCTGCCGCGCGAGCGGCTTGCGTGATCCACCGCGCAAGGTCGTCGCGCAATCGAGTGCAACCCCCCTTCTGATCGTTTCTCCCTGGGGGGTCAGGCGAGAGGAATTGCCTCAGCCACATCTCGGCCACGCTCGTGGGACTGCCCCCCGCAGGGTTTCAAGGGGGTCGATTGCGCGGGCACTCGCGCGCATGCCGCCCTCGTAAGGTCGCGCGTAGGCGCTGTTACGGTGACGCGGTCTGCCGCGCGAGCGGCTTGCGTGAGCCACCGCGCAAGGTCGTCGCGCATTCGAGTGCAACCCCCCTTCTGATCGTTTCTCCTGGGGGGGTTCAGGCGAGTGGAGTTGCCTCAGCCACATTTCGGCCACGCTCGTGGGACTGCCCCCCGCAGGGTTTCAAGGGGGTCGATTGGGGGCGGGGGACGACAAGGAGGAGAAGGAGGAGCCACTGGCGGAGGGCCCGACGACGAGCCCCCGCGTGGCCCGCGGTTCTCCGCCGGGACATTGCAGCGGGGAATCCCTATTCCACGCTGCTGCCCTTGATTAGCATGTTAGTGTTGCGAAACCCGTGTGTTTTTGTATGTTTTTTGGAAACTCGATTGCGTAATCCTTCCGACGCCGAAGGTTTTTGAAGGATTTCGGCATGCGCGCGCGACCACGCGCGCGTGTGCACTTCGTCCCGTTTTTTGCAAACGGATTCGTGAAACAGTCTCATGTTAGAACAACACATGTTCCCGCGTATTGTTTTTTACAAGGGAACCTCAGGGGGAGCCATACCGGTTCCCTTGGGATATTGTAGATTCATATTTCGGATGGACATGTGGTCAGAGTCATACATGATTTACATACCCGGAAGGGGGGCCGATAATGCTGGGGGGGGGGGGTAGGCTCTTTTTAGAAAGGAGACTCTATGTGGTGCAATTAATTTGCTGAACTTGAAGTTGTCTTCTCCACTGCTCGCGCAAACATCCCACCCACCCACCCGCAACTTGGTTTGCAAAACCTGTTAAGACCGACTACGACGACACCGACGACAACGACTAGGACGACACCGACGACGTCTCCGACGACTTCGACGACGACAACGACGCCGACGCCGACGACGACGACGACGACGACGCCAACGAAGGCGACGACGAGGAAGGAGGAAGGACGACGACGGCGACAGCGACGACAACGACGAAGGAGGAGGGAGGACGGTGACGACGCGAACGACGACGAAGGAGGAAGGACGGCGACGCCGACGACGACAGCGGCGAGGGAGGAGGGAAGGCGACGACGACAACGACGACGACGACGGCGACGACATAGGAGGGACGACGATGAGACGCCGACGACGGACGACGACGACGACGTGGGAGGAGGAGGAAGGACGACCACGGCGACAACGACGATGGAAACGACCACGACGCCAAAGAGGACGACGACGACAAACAGGAGAAAAGACAGAGGACGACGTAGGCGACGACGACGACGACGCGGGAGGAGGGAGGACGGCGACGACGACGACGACGACGACGCAAGAGCGCGCGCGCACGCTTTTGTTGAAAATCCGTGTTGCGAAACCTTGGGTTCTTGTAGGTTTTTTGGACGCACGATTTTGAAATCCTTCCGAAACCGTTGGGTTTCGAAGGTTTTCGGCATACGTCCGCGACGACGCGCGCGTCTGCACTTCGTCCCATTTTTTGCAGAGGATTCTCGCGACGGCACACGCGCAAGGGCGTTCGACAGATTTCGACATGCGCGCGCGCGAAGCCCGTTTGGTAGCATTTTGTGAAAATCTTGGAAAACCTACGGTTTTCTTAAGATTTTGCAAGAGCTCGCGCGGACATTTTTGTTTTTGTTTTTGAATCAGTGTTGCGAAACCATGTGTTTGTATATGTTTTTTGGAAATTCAATTTTGAAATCTCTCCGGAACCGAAGGTTTTTTAAGGATTTCGGCATGCGCGCGCCACGACGCGCGCGTGTGCACTTCGTCCCGTTTTGTGCAAGGGATTCGTGAGAAAGTGATATGTTAGAACAAAACATGTCACCGCACAGTGTTTTTTACAAGGGAACCGCAGGGGGGGGGGAACCCGGCTTGGCTGGGATGGTATGAATTCATATTTAGGATGGACATGTGGTCAGAATCATATGTAATTTACAGCACGCGCGGGGGGCCCGATAAGTCCAGGGGGGGGGTATAATCTATTAGTCTTTTAGAAAGGAGAATAAAGGATAATCTACGTTGTGCAAGTAATTTCTGTTCGCAGTGAGTTGTCCACTCCACTGCTCGCGCAAACATCCCACCCACGCTGGTTTGCAAAATCTCTTGAGACCGTGACGGTGGGTACCAAATGGCACTTGGCAGCGACAGCGACGCCGACGACGACAGCGACAACGACGACGACGACGCCGCCGACAACGAGTACGACGACACCGACGACGTCTCCAACGACTTCGACGACGCCGACAACGACGACGACGACGACACCGACGACGACGACGACGACACCGACGCCGACGACGACGACGATGACAACGACGACGACGATGACGACGCCGAGGACGACGATAACGACGACAACGACGACGACGACGGCGTCAACGACGCCGACGACGACGACGACGACGGCGGCGACGACGACGACGCCGACGTCGACGACGACGAAGACGACAACGACGCCGACGCCGACGACGACGACGAAGACGACGACGACGTCGCCAACGAAGACAACGAGGAAGGAGGGCGGACGACGACGGCGACAACGACGACAACGACGAGGGAGGAGGGAGGACGGCGACGTCGCGAACGACGAAGAAGGAGGAAGGACGGCGACGCCGACGACGGCAACGACGAGGGAGGAGGGAAGACGACGACGACGACGACGCCGACGAAATAGAAGGGACGACGACGAGACGCCGACGACGGACGACGACGACGACGAGGGAGGAGGAGGAAGGACGACCACGGCGACCACGACGACGGAAACGACCACGACGCCAGAGAGGACGACCACGACGCCAAAGACAGAGGACGACGTAGGCGACGACGACGACGACAACGACGCGGGAGGAGAGAGGACGGCGACGACGACGACGACGACGACGCAAGAGCGCGCGCGCACGCTTTTGTTGAAAATTCGTGTTGCGAAACCTTGTGTTTTTGTAGGTTTTTGGGACACACGATTTTGAAAGCCTTCCGAAACCGATAGGTTTTGAAGGTTTTCGGCATACGCGCGCGACGACGCGCGCGTCTGCACTTCGTTTCATTTTTTGCAGAGGGTTCTCGCGACGGCACACGCGCAAGGGCGTTCGACAGATTTCGACATGAGCGCGCGCGCGAAGCCCCTTTGGTAGCATTTTGTGAAAGTCTTGAAAAACCGATGGTTTTCCTAAGATTTCGCAAGAGCTTTCGCGGAAGCTTTGCAACTCTGTGTTGCGAAACTCTGTGTTTTTTTGGCATGTTTTTTGGAAACTCGATTGCAAAATCCTTCCCGCACCGAAGGTTTTTGAAGGATTTCGGCATACGCGCGCGACGACGCGCGCGTGTGCACTTCGTTTTTTTTTTTTTTTTTTTTTTTTTTTTTTTTTTTTTTTTTTTTTTTTTTTTTTTTTTTTGGCAAGGGATTCGTGAAACAGTGTTATGTTAGAACAACAATGTCACCGCCTAGTGTTCTGTACAAGGGAACCTCAGGGGGGGAACCTGTCCTGGCTGGGATGGTATGATTTCATATTTAGGATGGACGAGTGTGCAGAATATATATTTATATATATATATATGTATATGAAATCATACTATCCCAGGGGGGACCGATAAGTCCGGGGGGGGGGGGGGGGCAGAGTCTGTTCTTTTTTGTTAGAAAGGAGAATTGATTTTAACAAAAGAGTTGACACACACCCCGTGCTGTTGCAAACATCCCACCCACCCACCCGCCACTTGGTTTGCAAAACCCATACGATGGCGATTGCGATGCATGCTCGGCGTTGGCTGGTGCGTTTCTGCGGCCGCGCCAACCCGAGCACGCGCGCGCAGCGGCCAGCTTGTCTGGGGCGACCGACGCGGCCGCGGTGGCGTTGATCGTTGACACATGCCAGCGGGCACTTCATTGCGAGTCGGTGACTTGGGCGGGCGCGGTATCATGGCAACGTCGACAACGGTAGACGTTGCGGGCGACTCCAACGACTTCGACGATGACGACGACGACGACGACGACAACACCGACGACGACGACGCCGACGCTGACGCTGACGACGACGACGACGATGACAACGCCGACGACGACGACGCCGACGACGACGACGACGACGACGCCGACGACGACGACGGCGACGACGACGACGGCGACGACGAAGACGACGACGACGACGTCGCCAACGAAGACGACGACGACGACGAGGGAGGAGGGAAGACGACGGCGACGACGACGGCGACGACGACGACGGCGACGACGAAGACGACGACGACGACGTCGCCAACGAAGACGACGACGACGAGGGAGGAGGGAAGACGACGACGACGACGACAACGACCAGGGAGGAAGGAAGACGACGACGACGCAAGAACGCGCGCACGCTTTTGTTGAAAATCCGTGTTTCGGACACACGATTTTGAAATCCTTGCGAAAGCGATGGGTTCTGAAGGATTTCGGCATACGCACGCGACGACGCGCGCGTCTACACTTCGGTTCATTTGTTGCAGAGGATCCTCGCGACGGCACTCGCGCAAGGGCGTTCGACAGATTTCGACATGCGCGAGCGCGAAGCCCGTTTGGTAGAATTTTGTGAAAATCTTGAAAAACTAATGGTTTTCCCAAGGTTTCGCAAGAGCTCTCGCGTAAACTTTTTTAGCATATTAGTGTTGCGACACCCTGTGTTTTTTTGTATGTTTTTGGAAACTCGATTGCGTAATCCTTCCGACACCGAAGGTTTTTGAAGGATTTCGGCATGCGCGCGCGACGACGCGCGCGTGTGCATTTCGTCTTGTTTTTTGCAAAAGGGATTCGTGAAACAGTCTCATGTTAGAACAACAACTATTCCCGCCTTTTATATATATATATATATATATATATATATATATATTTCTTTTAAAAATAATGTTTTTTCCCTCCCTTCCTAGGGAACCTCAGGGGGAACGATACCGCTCCCCCGGGGATATTGTAAATTCATTTTTCGGATGGACATGTGGCCATAATCATTTTCATGATTTTCAAACCTTTAATGTGTATGGATAGCGCTGGGGGTATTAGAATCTGTTCTCATCTTAGAAAAGGAGAATATATAGATGGTGCATGCAATATCTAATGGCTTTTGGCCAGCCCGTCACCGTGCGTAGATTTGTGTCAGAGCCCTCACGGATGCTTTTGGGTTTTTTTCCGGAACCCACTCATTGCCGAGAGTTCCTTGGCAGCGATGGAGTTAGTATATATCGTGAGGATATTCATGGCCCCAGATGAGCCCAAGAGCATTCCAACGACGGCCCCAAGGCAAAATTCATCGCCTGTTCGTTATTATGCTTTTCAAGTTTCTCCACGTTTTGCGACGGCCCCAAAGGCCCCTAAAACCGCTCTGAGACCGCGCCCCCCAAACGATGCGATCCGAGGAATATCCTGGTGGACTCGCACAGCCGCGGCGCCATCTATCCGCAAGTGTGGTGCCATGTCTCTGAGTAAAGCTTCTATGCGGCCAGAGGTGCTCCGAGAGCCCCGAGCCGCTTCCAAGTCGCCAGAAAATCACTTTCACACGGTCGTGGTTCTCTCCAGATGGCCCACCACGTTGGCAAGGCGCTCCACGAAGGCTTCAGACGGTCCAAAGCGCTCCCCGGACGCTCCAAGAGGGTTCCCAAACGGCTCCCAAGAGGGCCCCTAAAAGGCATTTTTTTCGTATGTTTGATGTGTTTTTGGTGTTTTTTGAGGCGTCCGCCTTTTCGGCCTGCCGATGTTCCAAACTAGCCTCGAAAGCACCAGCACCACCACCCGCTTCAAGGGGCTACCCACGGCCGGCCGGAGCATCCAAGAGGCCCCAAAGAAACTCCAAGACTATTTCCAGGATCCTCCTCCGCCTGAAGCAGGCCGACCAGGTCGCGGTCGGGGTCCCGGACGTGATCGTGTCATAAAACAAATCGCGACGGGAGGTTCTTAGCCAGACCCAGACCTTCGCGTCTCCCCAGACCCAGACATGCTCGCGTCGTGAAGGCATCACGACGGGAGGTTTCTGGCCATTTTCAGCCTCCGGGCGCCCTCGCCGAGCCCCAGGGCCGTTCGAAAACGACCCAGGATGAAAACCCGGTCCCGGGGAAGGGTTCGGGACTTCGGGGATCGCGCCTGTCGAAAGCATCAGGACGTCGCATGTCTGGGGTCTCGTCATGCATTTGGCCTTAGGGTCCCGACAAGGGCCTCTGGCGGCCGTTCGAGGCGATCAGGGCACCCCCGGAGCGCCCTCGGCGAGGCGCAGCTGCTGGAACGCACTCCGAGGCTGCAGAACCTCCGAGGGCCGACGCAAGCGTCCCCAAGACTTGTGGAGGACGATCAATGGAGAGGAAGCATGTTGCCAAATAGTTCCCAGATGTCTAAGACATGTGTTAAAAAGGCTTGTACATGTAAACATATGTGTGAAACATGCTTAGAACATGTTTCCGACATTCTAAGCACATTTTAAGTCCAATGATCGGACTGTTAGGTCGCAGGCCTCGAGGTTGACACCGACACCAAGATCGGCGGCGTGCCTCCACAGAGGAAAGGCGGTCCCAGGCTCGGTGATGGTGGTAATATTCTGGCTTCCAAGGTGGCCGAAATATTACCATCAACACCGAAATCTAGGATCATCTTCCCCCTGTGGAGGCAACCCATTGTGTTGGTGTTGGTGCTAATTTCCAGGCCTCCAATTAGGGTGTCCATTGTCGTGGCATCCACAGCCCCAAGACCTCGACCCTCGAGCCACGACCCCCGAGGCACCGAGAGGGCCAGCGTCAGCCGCTGGAGCGCATCCCGAGGCAGGAAGGCCTCCAGGAGCCTACGAGTTCAGGAGGGGACAAAGACACAGAGGCACAATTCATCGTCGATTCCCCAGAAAATATGGGAACATATGGGAAGTGGGGGGGAAGCCAAGAACCCAGAAAATGTAGGGAAATACAGGGAATCCTATGATTTGTGTATATTTATGCATGTGTCTATTTATGTGTGTGTGTGTGTGTGTGTGTGTGTGTGTGTGTGTGTGTGTGTGTGTGTGTGTGTGTGTGTGTCCCAGGACCCCTTCAACGAGGGCGTCTGGGGCCCCGAACATGCAGCGTCGCGAGAGGTCACGACTGGCGCCCCAGACTCGGCCCTACAGTGGAGACCCGTGCCAAGAAACACCGTGCTTGCCTCCAGGGTGCCCTGGGTTTCTCGGGTTTCGATGGTTTTGCTCTTGGAAGCGCGACGTTCCCGCACCAAAAATAAATGGACATCCTGAGGTCTCAGGGTTGGGTTTCTTGTGGAAGGTTTGTTGTGGTCGAATCCTTACCGTAGACCTTATCTTTCTGCTGCATGTTTGGAGCCAGACATTTTTGAGTCAGATCGATCTGTGAGGGCCCCGGCCCGCTTAAGGCCAGGCCAGAGCGCCTGGTGTGAAAAGTTGGCCACGCCCGGATCTCCAGGGAAGCGGCCGCGACGGCCGCGCCGAGGGGGAGTTGCGGCCTGGCGGACCGCCTACGAGCCGATTCGATGGGTTCGATTTGCCAGCTGGGGCGCGGCTTCGATTCGCTTCGGTTCGGTTCGTTTCACTGGCACTGGCCAGGGCCAGCCGGAGCCGGGCGCGACGACCCCATTCCGATTCGATTTTGGGACGGTTCGTTGGCGATCCGATCCGTACCCCCCGACCCCCAACGTCATGATTTCTTCATAACGTTGACCCCCAGAGCTTTCGGCCCATTCCCTGGGGTCGGTTTTTCATCCTGGGTCGTCTTTGACGGTCCTGGGGCCTGGCCAGGGCCCCCAGAGGCCGAATATAGCGAGAAGCTTCCCGTCCCTTCTTTTGGTCCTCGACTCGAGCATGCCTGGGATCCGATCCGATCCGCTTCGTTTTTCCCACGGCTCGAGCATGCCTGGGATCCGATCCGATCCATTCTCGCGAGTCGATGCGGCTCCAGCCAGCCGGGCGCTGCAGGGCTACGTCGAGCGCTCTGCGAGCCTGGCGGAGCAGGCCCAGCTGCTCGCCAAGGAGAACGACTCGCTGCGGGCCGAGCTCCAGGACGGGAGCCCTGGTTCTACACACATGCCGTCGATCCCATCGATCCCATCGATCCGTCGATCCTGTCGATTCCGCCAATCCCATCGATTCCAAGGAGGACGACACGCTCCGTCGATTCCATCGATCTGTCGATCCCGTCGATTCCGCCGATCCCATCGATTCCAAGGAGGACGACTCTCTCCGTCGATTTCATCGATTCCATCGATTCGTCGATCCCGTCGATTCCGCCGATCCCATCGATTCCAAGGAGGACGACTCGCTCCGTCGATTCCGTCGATTCCATCGATCTGGTTTGGCATGCTTGCGCCGTGGGAGGCTACATCGGCGGGAGGGTCTTGGCCGTCTTCGGCCCCAGGGGGCCCCTCGCCTGGCCCCAGGAGGACCGTCAGCAATGCCACTCGGGGAGAAAAGCTGGTCCCGGGGAATGGGTCGAGACGACCTCTGGGGGTCCACGCTGTGGAAGAATCAAGACGTCGGGGGTCTGGGCCCAGAGCCCATTTCGGTTCGATCGATGTAGCTCGACCTCGGCTCCGAAGTTCCGACGATCCAATGCGGCCCGATGCTCACGTGGCCCTGCCGCGCATCCTGGCGCGCCGCTCCGCTTCGATCTCTGCACCGAGCTGTTGTGGCCCGACCAGATGCCCGCTCCGATCCGATGCGTCTTCGCGATTGGAGGCCGGCCGATCTTGCCTCCTGCCCCTCTCGCGTTCTAAGGCCACGCAGTCGGGCACCGCTTGCAAGGAACGTTTTTGTTGTTTTTACCTAACAGCTCTTGCTGATAGGTTTCTAGTGGTCTCCAAAGAGAGCAGCAAATGACTCCACAGGGGGGTCGGGGCGGGACCCGGAACGGCTGCCGCCGCGGCTGCCGCCGAAGCCCAAATCGCTTGGGACATCCTTGCAAAATCGCTCTTGGTGCTCCCAGAACTCCATTCCCGGGCCACATTTTGGATGCCCGGAGCCAACTGTAGGCCACTTCGTGTTCTTCGACTTCCCAGAACTCCATTCCCGGGCCACATTTTGGATGCCCGGAGCCAACTGTAGGCCACTTCGTGCTCTTCGATTTCCCAGAACTCCATTCCCGGGCCACATTTTGGATGCCCGGAGCCAACTGTAGGCCACTTCGTGCTCTTCAAGTTCCCAGAACTCCATTCCTGGGCATGATTTTGAATGCCCGGAGCCAACTGTAGGCCACTTCGTGTTCTTCTAGTTCCCAGAACTCCATTCCTGGGCCACATTTTGAATGCTGAGGCAGGCTGATGCTGCGGCCGAGGCAGGCTGAGGCTGAGGCAGGCTGAGGCTGAGGCCGAGGCTGAAGGCAGACTGAGGCTGAGGCTGAAGCAGACTGAGGCTGAGGCTGAGGCAGGCTGAGGCTGAGGCTGAAGCAGGCTGATGCTGAGGCAGGCTGAGGCTGAGGCTGAGGCTGATGCAGGCTGAGGCTGAGGCAGGCTGAGGCTGAGGCCGAGGCTGAAGGCAGACTGAGGCTGAGGCTGAAGCAGGCTGAGGCTGAGGCTGAGGCAGGCTGAGGCTGAGGCAGGCTGAGGCTGAGGCTGAGGCAGGCTGAGGCTGAGGCTGTGACTGCGACTGCCGTTGCCGCTGCGACTGTCATCGCGAATGCGACTACGACTGCGAGAACAGCAGAATTCGACAACTGGATTTTCATCTGAATCTAAAGGGGAATGCTTTCAGATATGCTTCTACACATCGCTGTTAGGTTGCTTTGCCGGGATAATTGTTTTTGTTTGTCTCGTTGTTTTTTCTATATCTTATTGTGTTTTATTCGAAGCAGAGAACCTCAGCACAGACGTAAACTTCCCGAGGTCAGAGCACGAACTCCAGGGATCGGTGCTGGCCCCCGCGAGCGGCGCCCCAGGCGGCGCCCTCGGTGCGCTCCGCGTGCCAGGACGGGGGTAGGGCGGAGGTCCAGCGCGGATCTCCGAGCATACGTTTAGCCAGAATTTTCTTCTTCCAGTTGAGGCCTCCGCTGCACTCCGCCTATCCCAGGCCCCAGGGCGGTGTTAGCGTCCTTCTGCGGCTGTGGGAGATCTCCCACGCTTGGTGGCCTCTGCCTCGGTCCCTCGTCGCCAGGAAGGAGAAGGGAGGGGGGGGGTGAGGCGAGGGGGGGGGGGGGGCCAAGCTGGGTCGCCCGCGCCATATCTGATATCCTCCCTCTCCCACCCACCGATCCTTCCCCATTGCGTAGATTTTTCTCTACCCACCGACGCGTGTCATAATGGACCTGGAGCTTCCAAGAGGAACCCATCGTGTTAAGCGCAGTCAAACAAACGGGAGCTGTGTACATGGGAGGGGAGGAAAAAGATAATGAGGATAGAGGAGGAGGACGAGGAGGAAGGGGGGGCAGATGGGCAGAATACGGCAGGTTCGCGTCGCGCGGACGCGGCGGCGACCCTGACACGAGCGTTCAAGGTTGAACGACGGCGGCGGCCTGGTGTCGGCCGACGTCGACGCATCCGTGCTGTCGGAAAGCCTCGATCGTTCGTGCTTGAACCGTCTGCGTTGCGTCAGGCATTCACGCCGACGCCGGCACGACAGGAACCAGCGGTAGGCGCTATCAGAGCCGATGAGACGTCATACGCCTCCCCCCACATGCGCTGTTTCTCCTCTGGCCGTTCGTGCCGCGTCTCGCGCGGGTGTCTCTGTGGGGGGCGAAGGGTCGAGGTCCAGAACAGAACGTCACAGGGCGTCTCCCTCACTACCGCGGTTCGTTCGCAAGCCACGCCGCACGACTCACCGCCTCAGCAGGGGAAGTGTGTCAGCTGTGCAGGGAGCGACGCTCTGACATCAGTGATTGCACTCTCTGCCGTGAGTGTACTCTCATTCGGATGCAACTCCTGGGAGGCTGAGTTCAGCATCGGCGCTGGTATCATCCGTGGTGGTAAACTGGCCTAATTCTGGCATGTCCCTGCTTGACCTGGCTTAGTCCATTCGAATCCTGGCTCTGTCCGGTATAGTCTGGCCTAGTCGGGTTTAGTATCTTTTGATCGGGCTTGGTAGCCCTTAACCGTTCTTGCGTCCAAGAAATTGTCTCCGAACTCTCATTCCCGCTGGCCCTCCCGAACAAGAGTAGCACCCGAGAATCAGCGCCAGGTGCGCCAGGCGTGCCAAGTGTGCCAGGTGCGTCAGCGCTGCGCGCGCCGGTTTGCCTGGTGCGGCAGGCGCGCCTGGGTGAGCCAGATACGCCAGGCGCGGCAGGTGCGCCACGTGCGCCAGCTGCGGCAAGTTCTGCGCCAGCTGCGCCATGTGCGCGAGGACGTCGGCTGCGCCAGTTGTGCTGGTGTGCGCTTGGGTGGTTCAAGCTCGCCGGACGATTTGAGGTCGCCAGGCGACCCAATGTTCGTGGCGGCACACATCGGACAATCTGGTAGAGAACCCGCACCGTCCATATCAAGAACCGAAGGAGGCGGTGGAGGGAGGAGGAGGAGGATGAGGCGGAGGAGGGAGGTGGGAGCCAGAGGAAGGGACGAGGAGAAAGGACGAAAGTAAGAAGGGCGAGGGACTGGAGGAGGAGGAGGAGGCGGAGGAGGAGGAGGCGGAGGAGGAGAAGGAGGAGAAGGAGGAGGTGGAGGAGAGGAGGAGGAGGGAGGAGGGAGGAGGAGAGGAGGAGGAGAGGAGGAGAGGAGGAGGAGGAGGAGGAGGAGGAGGAGGAGGAGGAGGAGGAGGAGGAGGAGAGGAGGAGGAGAGGACGAGGAGGAGGAGGAGGAGGAGGGAGGAGGAGGTCAAAGCCTCCTGGCCGCGTCGGCAGGAGCGCACGGAGCAGCTCCGCAACGCCCAGCTCCTGGCCCCCGCGCCGCAGCTGCTCGAGCAGGACGGTGCCGGCGGCGAGGAGCTGCAGGAGACCGCCGGGCCTCCCTCCTCGGAGCGGGAGCCCCTTCCGTGTTGGGTCCCCTCCTCCTCCTCCACCTCCTCCTCCACCTCATGCTTCTCCTCCTCCTCCTCCTGCTCCTCCTCAACCTGCTGCTGCCCTCCTGCTCCTCCTCCTCCTCCCCTCCTCCTCCTCCTCCTCCTCCTCCTCCTGCTGAAGCCTCCTCCTCCTCCTCCTTCTCCTCCTCCTTCTCCTCCTCCTCCTCCTCCTCCTCCTCCTCCTCTTCGAGCCCCTCGGGCCGCGCGCGCGCGGGCCGCCTGGCGACGCGTGGCTGCAGAGGGGCGCCCCCCTCGCCGCCCCCACGGCGGCGCGGCACGCGTCGTCGCCGCCGTCGGGGTCGCCGCCGGTGTCCCCGCCAGTGTCGCCGCCGCCGCCGCCGCCGCCGCCGCCGTCGCCGCCGTCGCCGTCGTCGTCGTCGTCGTCGTCGTCGTCGTCGTCGTCGTCGTCGTCGTCGTCGTCGTCGTCGTCGTCGTCGTGGTCGCCCTCTTGGTCGTGGTTGCCATCTTGGTCGGAATCGCCGTCCTCAGGGACATCGTCAGGGGCAACGTTAGGGGGCGCAACCTGGCCAGGGGGGAGGTTTTCGGACGTTTTCGTCGGTTCTCGGCGGTTCTCCAGCCTCGGGGTGCGTTCCAGCAGTTGCGCCTGGCCGAGAGCGCTCCGGGGGTGCCAGGATCGTCCCGAATGGCCGCGGGAGGCCCGAGTTGTGACCCAGAAGCGGATCCTTGCAGGGCCAGTGCTAGCGGGGAGCTAGGCTCAGAGGGGGGATGCATCGACCCCCAATCGCCCATTCATCGCCGACAGGGGCCCGATAGTTGAACCCGCCCAGGACGTGCGGTTTCGCTCTCGGGTGCCTATCGCCGGTCTACCAGCGATGCATCGCTGGTTCAAGCTCGATGTTTCTCCCCCCTTCCCTGCTTTGGCCGTTGATTGGATTCGCGCATGCGGCTGCGGAGATCGAAATCCCGATCACATACGGCAAGGAACTTTAGCTTAGCGTATCGCGCCGCCGGTTCTGGCTCACCACGCGTCGGCGTGACACGCAATCCAAGCCCCCATTCCCAAGCGTCGGCGTCTCGAGTTTCTCCCCGCCTCCCGCCACACGAAGCGCAGCGACACCCTGGCCGCCCGCACGGCATGGCGTGTCGCCGGGGCCGCCGCTGCGACACGCTTAAGCAAAAGTTCTCGACCGTACTCAGGAGGGAAACAAACACAGAGACACAAATACTCGTCGATCCCTAGGAAAATATGGAAACATATGGGGAGTGGATGGGGCAGACGGGGATCAAGCAGATACGAAAATATATGGGGAATCCGGGGATTTGTGTGTGTATTTTTTGTGTGTCTCTGGGCCCCTCCATTCGCGAAGGATTTGCTCGTTGTTTGAAAGGCTTGCGCCGTTCCGCCGACCCCCACAAATAGGCGTGGAGTCCACAGTTGAGGCGTCGTGGGCCTCTTGGGCATTCTGTGTGGATTCTTGTGTGGGCGTCTTGGGAGCTGTTTGGGGGCCTGGCGGAGCCTCTTGGAGGCAGTTTTGGAGCGTGCTGGGGCCGCTTCGGGGCCTCGTCTGGGCCTCCTGGGCGCCTCTCGAGGCTTATCGGGGTCCTCTTTTGGGCCGCTTGGGGGCTTCTTCGGGCCTTCGGGGGGCCTCCTTGGGCGGAAGGATCGGATTGTCGGTTCGCGGCCTCCCTCCTCGCCTCTCTTGGGGCCCTCTTGAGGGCCTCTTTGGCCGTCCTGGGCCTCTCTTTGGGCCGCCAGGAGCACTCCCAAGAAGGCCCCACGAGGCAAAAATCATTGATTTTCTCTGGTTTTTTGGTGAATTTTGGGGTTCTCCTCTTTTCGGCTTCCCGACGCTCCAAGACGGCGGTCTTCTGGGCGTCTTGGACCCCTCTTGGGCCGTCCTGGGGCCCTCGTAAGGGCCTCTTGGGCAGTTTTTGGGGCGATCTGCGGGGCCTCTTCGGCCGTCTTGAATCGTCGGAAGCTCGAGAAACGACCCCGAGGAGCGGTGAAAAACCGAACGACAACCACTGACTTTTTACCTCTCGGGGCCCTCGGTCGAGAAGGACGTCATCGATGTTGTATCGTGGAGGACGAGTGCCGGGTCCTCTTAGCCTGGGCCCCCATCCGACTCATTCTCACAATCCATGCACTCGTGACAATTGTTCAGATCTCTTCAGTTTTTGCGTTGAAGATGAGCTGGAAACCAGGCAAGTCTGAGTGCGCTGAGCAGAAGTTCCTGACCGTGCGGTCGTCATGCTGAAACAGGGGCCATTTTGGGCTCAGGAGGGGCACTGGTTTTCGGGTTGCTCTTTGAGTCTATGTCGGGGAACCTGTTCGTGTCCGAGGCAAGCCGAGGCTAGCCGTGGCCAGATAAGCCCTTCTGCTTCTCATTCAGCGCTTCCTCTGGCAGCACGGTTGCTGTTTGCCTCCGGACTCGGACATCATGTCGCGCATGCCTCACAGGGTCGACTCGACATTGCTCTCGGCCAGCCCGATCTGACCCGATTCCGATACTCCGCCGATCCGACGCGCCCCGATGCTTGCATGGCGCCGTTGTGCACCCTGTCGCGGCCGATCCGATTCGGTTCTGTCTCTGTGGCGGTGCGGCCCGATTCCCACAAGCTTCGGCGAGTTTTTTCACGGCGTCGACCCCCAGAGGTCTAGGCTAGTTCTCCAGGACCGTTTTTTTCAGCCCGTGCAGTTGTATGACGGCCCTGGGGCCTGGTGAGGGCCCCCAGTGGCCGAAGACAGGCAAGTACTGACCGTCGTTTTTTGTTTGTTGTTTCTTTCCCACCCGGCGCGAGGACGTCGTAAAGCGTCCGTCGTGATTTTTTTTGTAATGAAGCGCGAGGAGGTCAGGGGCTCGATGCCTGTTCCGATGCGACCCGGATAGGTTCGATGTCGACCGCTCCTGGCCTCCCTCGTCGGCAGCCTCCTCCTTCTCCTCCTCCTCCTCCTCTTCCTCCTCCTCCTCCTTCTCCTCCCTCCACCTCCTCCTCCTCGTCTTCTCCTCCTCCTCCTCCTCCCTCCTCCCCCTCCTCCCCCTCCTCCTCCTGCGCCTCCTCCTCCTTTTCCTCCTCCTCCTCCTCCTCCTCCTCTTGCCTTTCGAGACTCGAGGATCGACGTTCGAGGCTTTTTGGCCTTCGGATGCCCTCCTCGTCGCCGCCACTGGGCGCCGCTCGAAAAGTTGGTGCGTCTGAGCCCTGGCAGTGATGCGACCCGAATCTGTTCGATGTTGGCCTGAGAGCGTTCCAGGGGTGCTCGGATCGTCACGAACGGCCGCTGGAGGCCCGAGTTATGGCCGGAAAACCACCAGGGTACCCTTAGGGGGAATGGGTTCATGGGGGGATGCATGGACCCTCGATCTTCCACTCGACGCCGACGGGGGCCCGACAGTCCATCCCGCCCAGGAGCGTGCGGTATCGTATCGGGGGCCTATCGCCGATCTACAGGCGATGCATCGCCGAATTCGGGCCCGATGCCTCCCCCTCTGAGCTGATCCCTCCCTACCGTTCCCCCTCATCCTGGCCTTGAGTCGGGCATGTCCCTCTACAGGAGGAATATTCAAAATAGTGAAAGATACTCAGGGACAGATTTTTCAATCATTTTTTGACTACTGACTACTTTTGAGCATCTTTTTGGTTATTTTTCCATTTTTCGTCCAAAATCCTCCTGTAGGAGGACATGCCCGACCTATGCCCCCCTCCCCCCCTATCTCACGGCGTGTTTTTGGATTCTGCGCACGGGCTCGTGGACTCGTTACCTCGCCAGCAACCATCCGGTCCTCCCTCTCACGCTGTGGCGCAGCCTCGCTATGACGGTATGCAGTGCTTGAGGCTGAGGCCATGATTTGATTTGCGTGGATGATGCGGAAAAACAGATTCATCCCCAGATCCCCGACGTTATGAATTTTTCATGGCGTCGACACCCGGAAGTCTCGACCCATTCCCTGGGACAGGTGTTCATCCCGAGTCGTTTTTTGACGGTCCCGAGCCCCGGCGAGGGCCCCCAGAGGCTGAAAGTTTCGAGACCTCCCGTCTTTTTTTCACATTTCGAGGGGTTTCGGGAAACATCATCATCCTGGTCTCCCCCCACGTGATCGTTTTATTATTCACTGTTTTGCCGATCGGCGCGGGCCTCGCCCCCACCCCCCATGGAGTAGATCTTGGCTGTTTTTGGTGCCTGATTCAAGCAGGTGGAGTAAGCACGGGGGCCCCGCCTCCTCACAGGATTCCTCATGGGAGCACTGCTCCAAACAGTCGCACTGAGCAGAGGTCTGGAACCCTCCCCCCCCCACTCGGGCGGGACGAGAGGAGGTTCGGAAAAAGTGTGAGGAGGAGGAGGAGGAGGAGGAGGAGGAGGAGGAGGACGAGGAGGAGGAGGAGGAGGAGGAGGATGATGAGGAGGAGGAGGAGGAATATACCCGTGGAAGCAGTCCCCCCTGCGCGGTGCGTGTCCCCGCCCCCTCTGGCGGCGCCCTTTCGCCGCCAGGAGCTCTACAGGCTCAGCCTCGAGCAGAACGAGGCCGCCCGGCGGGCGCCGTGGCCCTCGCCGTGGGCCCCCCGCCCGGAGGGCATCGGGGGCGGTGCAGCCCAGACCTCAGACGATGCTCGGGGGCCTCGAGACCCATCGGAGAAGAGCAAAATCATAGACACAAACTTTTGGCGCTCCGCGCTGATTTCTCGGATCCGCGCTGGGCCCCCCCTGGCGGCGCCTCTGGGGCCGCCCCTGGCGCGCTCCGCGCGCCAGAGGGGGGGTCCAGCGCAGATCCAAGAAATCCTCGCGGGGCGCCAAAAGTTTATGCTTATAGTGCTTTTTCTTCCCCATATCCTAAGATGGGGTTCTTGTTATTACCTGGACGCCTCCTACTCCTCCTGCCTCTTATTCTCCTTCTCCTCCTCCTCCTCCTCCTCCTCCTCCTCCTCCTCCTCCTCATACCTAGACTTGCCCATACACAGACTTACTCATACACAGATATACTCATACTCAGACCTGATCATATTAACTTACTCAGACTCAGACCTACTCATACTCATACCTCCTCATACTCAGACTTACTCATGTTGAGACTCACTCATACCCAGACTTACTCATACTCAGATCTTCTCATTGTCTGACTTACTCAACACACAACATATTGTGAGGATGTCTCAGGCGGGGCGCTGGTTTCAGCACCCCTAAGGGGAGCCGCCAAGGGGTATGACACGGTCCCGTTCGCGGCCGTTTCGTGGGGATGTCTCTAGCGGTTTGCTTGTTTTTGTCCCAACATCCTTCGCTTGGAGAGCAGATTGTGATGATGTCTCAGGCGGGGCGCTGGTTTCAGCACCCCTAAGCGGAGCCGCCGAGGGATATGACACGGTCCCGTTCGCGGCCGTTTTGTGGGGATGTCTCTAGCGGTTTGCCTGTTTTCTGTCCCAACATCCTTCGCTTGGAGAGCAGATTGTGAGGATGTCTCAGGCGGGGCGCTGGTTTCAGCACCCCTAAGGGAAGCCGCCAAGGATGCTTTCACGGCTCCGTTCGTCGCCGTTCTGTGGGGATGTCTCTAGCGGTTTGCTTGTTTTTTGCTTTTGCGTTGTGTCCCGAGTGGCTCTCTCCGTTGCGTACGGTGGTCAAGGAGGAGTGACCAGGCGTTGCTGGCGCAGAGCTTGTGCCACCGTGGGATGTTGCTTTCTCTTTCCGTGGTGCTTTCCAATCTTATCGTCGTCAGCGGGAGAGGGAACTTGAGAAGGTTCATTCTCCCGAGTGCGTTTTGGGCTGGGGAGGGAACTTGAAAAGGTTCACTCTCTAGCTGCGGGAGAGGGACGCACATTCAAATATCCCACATACAATATTACCGTTTCAACAGGATGCACATCTGGGGAGCTCCACGCAGTGAGCAATTCTTCTAGCCCAGACCTCCGACGTCACGATTTTCCACCACGCTCGTTGATCGTTTTCTTCATTGTTTTGCCGATCGGCGCGGGCCCTCCCCGGGCGGTTCCCCCGGTCCCCGCCCCGCGGTTCCCCCAGTTGCGTTCCCTTACCTTAGCTTTGCGTATCTCATCTTAGCTTAGCTTAGCTTAGCTTCATATTAGCTTCGCGTAGCTGTAGCTTAGCTTAGCTTAGCTTAGCTTAGCATATCATAGCATAGCCCAGCATAGCATAGCATAGCGCAGCATAGCATAGCATGGCATGGCATAACATAGCATAGCGCAGCATAGCACAGCATAGCATAGCATAGCGCAGCATAGCATAGCATACCATAGCCTAGCATAACATAGCGCAGCCTAGCGTAGCATAGCATAGCGCATCATAGCGCAGCATAGCATAGCATAGCAGAGCATAGTGCAGCATATCATAGCGTAGCATAACATAGCAGCAAAGCAAAGGCAAAGCAACAGCAGCAACAGCAAAGCAAAACACAAGCAACGCAAAGCAAAGCAAAGCAAACGCAAAAACAAAGCAAAGGAAAGGCAAAGCGAAAGCAATGTGCGACAGATGCCGAGCTAGCCTCGATGGCCGGACCGGAGCCCCCGCAATCAGTGCCTTCCGTAGCCTAGCGTCCAACGACATGCACTAGCGTAGCTGAGGTCCCTACCAAGCGTCCAACGACATGCACTAGTGGCCGAGGTCCCTACCAAGCGTCCCACGACGAGCACGTAGAGGCCGAGGTCACTACAAAGCGTCCCACGACCAGCACTAGAGGCCGAGGTCACTACAAGATGTCCCACGACTTGCACGTAGTGGCCGAGGTCCCTACCAAGCGTCCAACGACATGCACTAGTGGCCGAGGTCCCTACCAAGCGTCCCACGACGTGCACGTAGAGGCCAAGGTCACTACAAAAGCAAATGCAAAGCCAAGCAAAAGCAAAGCAAAAGCAAAAGGCTTAGCTTAGCTTAGCCTAACTTAGCTTAACTAAGCTACAGCAACAACAACAGCAAAGCAAAGCACTAGCAACGCAAAGCAAAGCAAAGCAAAAGCAAAAGCAAAGCAACGGAAAGGCAAAGCAACAACAATGTACAACAGTACGATCAGAGATCCCACCCGGTGAGCGAATGCAGAAACATGCGTGTGTGTGTGCGAAGACAAAGCAGAAGCAACACCAAAACCAAGCAACAGCAAAAACAAGCAAACACAGAGGCAACTACGACGATGAGGAGAAGGAGGAGGACGGCGTTTACCGTTACTACTAATGCTGCTTTCCCAGGGGCTCCAACTCCTAGGTAGGGTCGCACTGGGGTAATTTTCTTCATTGTTTTGCCGATCGGCGCGGGCCATCGCACCCCCCCTCCCCTCCGATGGAGCAGATCTTAGCTGTTTTGGGCGCCCGTTTCAAGCAGGTGGACGGCTCCCCATAGGATTCCCCATGGGAGCACTGTGCATTAAGCAGAGGTCGGGAGCCAGACCCCCCTTTCCCCCCCCACCCTTCCGCTCAGTGTCGAAACGCCGAATCAGAAAACGTTCACTTGGCATCGCTCGGACGTGTGCGTTTTTTCTCGGCGAGGGCCATCTAGTAGGAGCATCTTGGATCCTCTTGCGACCAAACAGCGCGCACGAGGCCGAAGCGTGCGCGGGGAGTGGACGTCCGAGCGACGGCGAGCACGCCGACCCGCAGAGGTCTCGGCCCATCCCCCGGGACTGGCTTCTCATCCCGAGTCGTTTTCGACGGTCCCGGGGCTGGGCAGGGGCGCCCCCGGGGCCGAACAAGGCGAAGCACCTCCCGCCGCGATTTTTTCACGGCGCGGTGGGGTCTGGGAAGGGGGGGTTCGGTAGCAAGCCATGGGGGCCTGGTATACTCTCTCGGTTCTGTTTTCAGCGTCGATTGGCGCCTGGGAGTCGATGAGGCAGCGCCGATTTGGCGTCCGCTAGCGTCGAGGAGCGTCGATTTGGCGTCGATGAGCGTCCATTTGGCGTCGGTCAGCGTCGATTTCGCGTCGACTAGCGGCGAGTCGCAAGAGCCGGCAAGATGGTATGGGAGGCTCCCATGAGTTGCCTCGACCCTTGCGTTCTTTCCGACTCCGGCTCGGACACTCGATCTCGTTCTTCTGACCCTGGCTGCTCAAAGTCCCGACTCCAGAGTCTGAGAGGCCAAAATCGCCGCCCCGGCGCCAACCCGCTGCACCCGCGTAGGTGCCTTCTGCGGGACTGTCTGCCTGTTTGTCTGGGGAGGGGAGGGGGTTCGGAGGCGTCGAATATGTGGGTTTTTGGCTGGAGAAGGGGAGCGCAGGACCGGCGCAAGGCGACCGAGGAAGAGATATAGGCAAGGCTCTGCGCCTCATTTTGTGAGGGGCCGTGGCAGTGTAGTAGCGTGTTAGTGCTTGGTATCAACTCATGGGAGCCTGGTTTCCGTCTTTAGCGTCGATTAGCGTCGATTAGTGTCTGGGAATCGACGAGATAGCGCCGATTTAGCGTCGATTAGCGTTGATTTAGCGTCTGTGAGCGTCGACTACTACAGCGTTGATTAGCGTCGATTCGCAAGAGCCGAAAATATGGTACGGGAGGCTCCCATGAGTTGCCACCGACGTGCTGTTTCTGTCTGCGCTGATACCTGCTCGCTGCAGCAGTCGACGCGAAGCGCAGCGAAGCGAAGAGGGCGGAGCAGTGAGACTTCGCCCATCGCCCTGCGATGCCGACGTCGAGAACACTTGAGCCCGCGCGTGTGCATGTTTGTGCGTCAGGGTGCTGTTGCTATGTGCGCTGTCACTCGCCGTCGAAGCGAGGCGAAGAGAGCGGAGCAGTGAGCCTTCGATGATCATGATGATACTGATGATGATAATGATGATGCTGATGCTGATGCTGATGCCGATGCTGGTGCCAATGCTGATGCTGCTGATGATGATGCTGATGATAATGATGCTGATGCTGATGCTGATGCTGATGCTGATGCTGATGCTGATGATGATGCTGCTGATGATGCTGATGATGATGAAGATCATGATGTCCGCGGCAGCCCCCTGTGCCGCCCCTGCGCGGCTCGCGGGCGCGGGTGCTTCAGGCGATCGACGGGAGAGTGCCGCGGCGGCCTCCCGGGGACCCCTTGGCGGGGCTCGTTTCGATGCCTCCGGTTCGATTCGATTCGACTTCGATGGCCTCCGATTCGTCTTCGATTCGACTTCGATTTCGACTCGATTCGATTCCGATTCGAGATTCCGATTTGGGCTCCGATCTCTCGCTGGAGGCCTACCAGCCTGGCGATGTCTGCCGATTCGACTTTTCCCGACTCGGCTGCCGATATCCGTCGATCCGATTCATGTCGATCGCCGATCCGACTTAAAGATTCGATTCTGGGCTCTCCTGCCCTTGGCAGCGAAGATCGCTCGTTCCAGCTTAGCGGCCCCAGACCCCCTCGGGTCGTGACAAAAATCACGTGTGGAGGTTCTTTTGATCTTTTTTGGCCTTTTTTGGCCCTCGCCAGGGCCCTGGGACCGTCGGAGAACGTCTCAGGATGAAAACCTGGTCCTTAGGAATGGGTCGAGACCTCCAGGGATCCACGTTATGAAAAAGACATGGCGCCGGGGGTCTTGGGTGACAGACACAGTCACGCGTTGGCACGCACGGGACGCGCTGCGCGCCAAGCGGCGGGGGCCTATGATATCTCCCCAGATCTGGTGGCCCTCTTCTTCTTTCAACTTGTCCCTTGGTCGACTGACGTAAGAGTGACCCTTCGCCGGAGTGACCTTGGGTGTGGGCTCACCAGGGTCCCCCCCCATCGCTGAGCGCGCTGCAGTTATGGTTTCTTGCGCGCTTGGATTTTGCCACCTTGCGCCCCTTTAATCCGCGCGCTAAGGACCACTCATGCCTAGGGTCACTCTTGCGAGTAGCCGACTTGGCCCCGCCTCGTCCGCGCACGTGCGTAATTAGGGCCATGATGTGCGATCCCCCCTCTTGAACGCCCCTCCCTTGGCCGCCTGTGAGAGGGAGGGGGGGGACACTTGGTTCCGTGGGCTTTCTCTTCGCCTCGGGATGCCCTCTGGCAGGTGCGCTCTGGCGAGGGCTTCTCTGGGGCTACCCGAATCGTCCCGAACAGCACCCGGAGACCCGAGTTTTGACCAGAACGCCACCAGGCGCCGAAGAGGGGCAAGAGGGCTTGGGGTGTTTGTGTGCGTAGATATCAGCAACCATCCCCTGCCGTCCTGCTCCCCACGCCCACCTGAACCCCGGGCTGGTTCGGGGCTCCGCTGCTTCCGTGCAGACCTGAGCAGTGGACATTGGACGGGGGGCCATGCAAAGGGGCACTTACCTCCACACACGACCTCCAGGCGGGCACTCGCCTGATGGTCCTCACGGAGAGCAGCTGCAAGGAGGTTGCTCTGGGCAGGGACGGGAACGCGACACGGTGTCCCACATTCTCCGCCGGATGCGAGCGCCGTCGCGCCGACCTGCAGGCACAGACGCACCTCCCGCCACGAGGGGGTGCCATCGTCGATGACAAACCCCCTCAGACGCCGACGCCGCGACGCGTGGCCCTGTGGGGTCCACTCCGAGTGCGGAGCACGCTCCCTCGGTCACGCCTCGAAAGCTGCTGGCGCCGGCGCCACTCTTTGGGAGAGCACCCGCCCGATGGGCGCCCCCCCCCCCTCGTGGCTTCCCGCGTCCCTGCCATTGGCCCGGGGGCCGACAGCGCGCAGGCCCGCCGAGGCGTCTCTGGCTGCCGCCAGGAGGCTGGCCTCCTGGCTGCCCTGCGAGAGGTCGTGGCCGGGCCGCGAGGATCGGGGGAGCGTCAGACCCGGGTTTGCCAGGACTCGGGTTCGCCATCGTTTTTTGGCGACCGCGCCTCGGATTTTGACGAGGAGGAGTTTCGTGGGATGTCTGCAGCGGGAGGCCTCGTCAAAATGCAGGCTCGGCCTCGTCATTTTTTTGACGACCTCGTCGGGGATTTCCGAGTCCCTTGTACCCGGGTCTTACGCCCCCCCGAGAGGCGGAGAGGCGGCGACGGCCTCTCTCCGCGGTCAGACACGCGGCGGGGGCGGGTCGACTCCCAGACAGGCTCGCGTCGTGAACAAAAAAACAGGACGGGAGTTTTTTTTTTTTGTTTTTTTTTTTTTTTTTTTTTTTTTTTTTTTTTTTTTTTTTTTTTTTTTTTTTTTTTTTTTTTTTGTTTTTTTTTGTTTTTTTGTTTTTCCGTTTTCGGCCTCGGGGCCTTCGTCGGGCCTCGGGGGGTCCCGCCGGGGAAACGTCGGGGCTTCCGGGGACCGCGTGTGGAGCAAGTCAGGGCGTCGCAGGTCGGAGTCCTCGGGAGAGGAAAAAGCACACAGACGCAAATCGTCGTCGATTCCAAAGGAAATATACGGAGCATGGGGGACGTGGACGGGGAGGACGACGACCAAACCCAGAAGACATGGGGAGCATGGGGAATCCTGGGGTTCGTGTCCATGCATGTGTGTGCTCCTGGGGCCCTTACGATTCAAGCGCGCAGTCCTCCAGGTCCAGATTCTATAGGCTTCCCAGCTGGGGTCGGAACAGATGGGGTCGGAGGAGCACGCCGCATTGTCGATGCATCGGCGATGAGGCTGGATGTGGAGCCTGATTGTCTCCACGCCGACATCGCCGATGCATCGGCGATGCGGCGCGAGCTCCATCTGCTCCGACCCCATCTGGGAGGGACCTCTTGTGTCAGACGGAGCACGGCCCTGCTCTCCTGTGGCGAGCAGGGGCCGCAGGATGGTGCCGCATATCGCCGATGCATCGTCGATGCGACGCCATCTGAGCGACGCAGGAAAACGGGGTCGTCTGCGCCGACATTGGCGCGTAAGATGCCCGCGTCAGGTCGCGCGTAAGCGCCCTCGCTTCCAGTGTGGCGTGCCGCGCTGGCGGCCCGCACAAGCCACCGCGCAAGGTCGCTACGTCATCGCGCGTAAGACCTGTTTTTGATCGTCGCTCATCTGGAACTCGATTTTCTCCTTCGGACGTGACCGACCGTTGCGTCGGCGATGCGGCGCGATCCTCTGACCTCATCTACTCCGGCCCCATTTATCGACGCGAGCGAGATGGGCAAGTGAGAAGGAGAAGGCCTTCGCAGAAGGCGGCGGGGCTTCTCAGAAGCCCTCGCGCCATCTGAGAAGTTCTGTTGTGTCTTCTGGGGAAGGCTTCGAAAACTTGTCAGAAGGTCCGGGGGAGTTCGAGCCTTCTGAGAAGGCCTTCTCCTTCTCAGTTCTCCCCCCCGCTCGCCGCCGAGCGAAGCCGCAGCAGCGGTGAAGAGGGGGCGATGGCCGCTCGCCGCACCAAGAGGCCCTGGCCCAGCAGAACCAGCTGCTCAAGGTGCAGATGGAGAGGATGCAGCAGGGCCTCGCGGCGACCCAGCAGCAGGCGCCCACCCGACAGCAATGGGAACGGGCATCTCTGCCGGTGTCTTGGCATCGCTCGCACGTGTGCACTGTTCGACGGGGACCATCGACAAGCATCTTGGGTCATCTTGCGTACAGTGTGGACCCATGCCAAGAAAAACCCTGCTTGCCTTGATGGTGCCCTGGGTTTCTTGGATTTCGATGGTTTTGCTACGGAAAGCGTGACGTTCCCTCACCAAAAACCCATCGATGTCCTGGGATCTCAGGGTTGGTTTTCTTGTGGAAGGTTTCTTGTGGACTGGCCTCCAATGTAAATGTGTGAAGCCGAAACATGCACGGGGAATGGACGTCCGAGTGATGGTGAGTCTCTGCCGGCTTGGGAAGTAGGAGGGAAGACATGGCTGGGGCAGATAGGGCGAGGCTCGGAGCAGATCCAAAGAGGGAGAGAGCAGGCATGCCATACATACATTTATATGTTTATGCCTATGTGTATACATGTGTATATAATAATACGTTTACATATATATATATATATATATACACATGTGCATATACATATGCATGTACACATGCATATCCACAGGCATCTACCATTAACTATGCATACGCATGCACACATCCGTAAACAGTTACATTTACACACGTAAACATAACATGAACACATAATCATACCTATTCAGATACACATACACATACATGTGCACATACATCTACATCTACATACACATATGCAACTGACAATGCAAATCCATATGCACATACACATGCACTTACATAGACAGATACATGTGCACTTGCATGCACATGTACATACATGTACATGTGCACGCACACATACACGTACACACACATGTACATATACATGTATATATGCACATCTACATGTACATACACATGCACATACTTATACATATATATATATATACATATTCATAGACATATCCATACACATGTGTGTGCACATTTATATACATATACACATACACAGGCATATACATATGCATGTACACAAACATATACACAAACACCTACACACACGTATATACATACACACATGTACTCGCATATACACATATCGTGCACATCTACATATGCACATACACATGCGCACACATACACATGCACATACATTTATATGCTCGCCCCCCCTGTCATCATACCTTTCGCCTCCTCTCGTACCCACTTCCTCTTCATTCGCCTCCTCATCCTTCTCCCCGTCCTGCTCGTTCTCATCCTCCTCCTCCTCCTCCTCCCCATTCTCCACATTATTCCTCATTCTATTTTTCCTCATTTGCCTCATCCTCCTCACTCCCATCAATATTCATCGTCCTCTTTTTCTTCATTCTCTTCATTCGCCTCCTCATTCTCCGTCGCCTCCCCATTCTCTTGGTTCCTCTCATTATCCTCCCCGTCCTCCTCCCCTCCTGCATTATCATTGTTCTTCTTTTCATATATGTGTCCTCGCTGCTTCTCTCTCTCTCTCTCTCTCTCTCACACATTCGGAATCTTGTGGAAAGCACCACAAAGGGATTCCATCTGAAAGCCTCACAATAGGAACCCGTTAAACAACACGAAGAAGTTCCAGTGGAAATCCCCTCACCAGGATTCTTTTCGAGAGCACCGCGGAGGGATTCTATTGGAAAGCCTCACAAGCGGAACCCTTTGGAAAGCACCACGGAGGGATTCTAGTGGAAAGCCTCTCAACAGGAATCCTTTGGAAAGCACCATAAAGGGATTCTATGGAGAAGCCTCACAACAGGACTCCTTTGGAAAACTCCACAAAGGGACTCTATGGGAAAACCTCTCAATCGGAATCTTTTGGAAAGCGCCACGGGGGGATGCTATGGTAAAGCCTCTCAACAGGATTCATTTGGAAAGCACCCCAAAGGGATTCTATTGGAAAGCCTCACAACAAGGACCTTTTGGAAAGCATCACAGAGGGAGTCGATTGGAACGCCTCACAACAGGAACCCATCGGAAAATGCGACACATAGCTCCTATTGGGAAAGCGTTACAAAGGAAATCCTTTGGAAAGCTCCACAATGGGCTTTCATTTGGGAGCCTCACAACCCGAAACGCTTTGGAAAGCGCAACAAAGGGATTCCATTTGAACGCCTCACAACAGGAACCCTTTCGACAAACACCACAAAGGAGTTCCATTGGACAGCCTTTCAACAGGTTTCCTTTGGAAAGCGCCACAGAGAGATTCTATGGGAAAGCCTCAGAATCGGAATCCTTTGGAAAGCACCACAGAGGGATTCTAGTCGAACGCCTCACAATCGGAATCCTTTTGGAAAGCACCACAGAGGGATTCTTTTGGAACGCCGCACAACAGGATCACTGTGGAAAACACCACAATGGGCTTCCATTGAAAAGCCTCACAACAGGAGTCCGTTTGAAAGCACCACAGAAATATTCGATCGTAAAGCCTCTCAACAGGATTCCTTTGAAACGCGCCCCAAAGAGATTCGATTGGAAAGCCTCACAGTCGGAATCCTTTGGAAAGCACCACAGAAGGATTCTATGGGAAAGCCTCACAACAGGATTCCTTTGGACAGCACCACAAAGGAATTCCATTGGAACGCCTCACAACCGGAATCTTTTGGAAAGCACCACAGAGGGATTCTATTGTAGAGCCTCTCAACAGGATTCGTTTGGAAAGCGCTACAGAGGGATTCTGGTGGAAAGCCTCACATTCGGAATCCATCAGAAAGTACCACAGAAGGATTCGATGGAAAAGCCTCACAATCGGAATCCTTTGGGGAACACCCCAAAAGGGATGCGATTGGAAGGCCTCACAACAGAAACGCTGTGGAAAGCGCCACGCATGGATTCTAGTGGAAAGCCTCACAGCAGGAATCCTTTACGGGAATCTAATGGGAATTGTCACAGCAGGAGTCCTCTCTCTCTCTCTCTCTCTCTTTTTTTTTCTTTTTCCAAAACCATGTGTTTTCCATTGATTCCAGATATTCCAGATATTCCCAGATACAACCCAGGTGAAAAAACTGGGTGTTTTCCAGAGATTCCAAATATTCTAGAGATTCCCAGAGACTACCCAGGTGAAAAACCTTATGTTTTCCAGAGATTCCAGAGATTCCAGAGATTCCCAGAGACTACCCAGGTGAAAAACTTCTATGTTTTCTTGAGATTTCAAAGATTCCAGCGATTCCCAGAGATTGCCCAGGTGAAAAACCTTGTTTTTTTTTCCAGGGATTCCAGAGATTCTAGAGATTCCCAGAGACTACTCTGAGCTTGCAGCGCGCTCTCTGGGAATCTCTGGAGTTTCTGGAATCTCTGGAGAACACAAGGTTTTTCACCTGGGTAGTCTCTGGGAATCTTTGGAATCTTTGGAGTCTCTGGAAAACACAAGGTTTGTCACCTGTGTAGTCTCTGGGAATCTCTGGAATCTTTGGATTTTTTTTGAAAAACGCATTGTTTTGCACTTGGGTAGTCTTTGGGAATCTCTGGAATCCTTGGAATCTCTGGAAACACAAATTTTTCACTTGGGTAGTCTTTGGGATTCGCTGGAATCCCTGGAATCTCTGGAAAGCACATGGTTTTGGAAAGGGAAAGAGAGACAGAGAGAGAGAGAGAGAGAGAGAGGGTGAGAGAGAGAGGGAGGAAGAGAGAGAGCGAGAGAGAATGGAAAATAAGCAGTCGAGGATGAGGAGGGGCAAAGGTATGATGACAGGGGGGGGGGCGACCGTTGTATATATATATATATATACATGTACACATGCATTCATATCTACATGTACATGTGCACGCACGTATACACACATATGCAGCCATACATCTGTACATTTACATGTAATATACATTTACATATACATTTACGTATACAGTTACATATACAGTTTCATGTACACATACACATACGTAGACATACATGTATGTTTGGATTCATGTGCGTGCACACATATATACATACACACATACTTGTATATATACATGCATACGTACATACACATAAACATATACACACATCTACATGTACATATACATATACACATACATCAACACATACGTACACACATCCATGTTCATGCACATGTACATACACACAAACATATACATGTACACATACAGACATATGTACACACATATACACATTTCATAGTCATAATCATATGCATGTACACATACATATACGTGTACATGTACGTATACATATGCACACAAACATACACGCAACTATTTACACATATTCTTATACGTATGCTTACGTACATTTACATCCACATTTACATATCCCTATACGTATACACATACACATACATATACACACGCACATGCACATCTACATACTATATATACATATATATCGATCTTCACTTGTATATATGATATACATATAATCATACATACACATGTGCAGTTACATATGCATATACATGTATACATTAATGTATATGTATATGTATGTATGTATGTATGTACATATGTTGTATGTATCTATAGATCTTAGTTGCTGTCAGAGCTGTCGCGCGTGCGCACGCAGCGCGCTCGTCCCATCTCCCCTGTCCTCCTCCTCCTGCTTCTCCTCCTCCTGCTTCTCCTCCTCCTCCTCCTGCCCCTCCGCCTCCTCATCCTCCTCCGCCTCAACCTCCCCCTGCGTTGAGTGGACATGAAGTGCTATGCTTGCTGCGTCCCTCAGCAACTCGAACTCTTATGTGAGAGGGACGAATGCGTGAAGTGCGGCAGTATCCGCCTCCGCCTCTTTCTTCTGCTCTCCCTTCCTATCTGCATTCCAGTGCTGCACGCCCCCCGCAGAGATTCGCATCACACGGGACCGTTTCGCTGTCACCTGAGTCTCGAGTCCTCCCTTCCTTTGCGCGACTCTGGGCCCGAAACTCGGCCACGCTCGCGGGACAACCCTGCTGCCTGGCGGGCTTCCCTGACATCCGCTGGTCCGATTTTTCAGTGCGCGGCCCTGGAGGTTCCGGCCGCTTCTTCCAGGGGTGGTGTTTCGTCCTGGATCCTGCTCCGGGGCACGATATAGGGCCCCCCGAGGGCCGAAATCGAGAAACACGCGCCGCTGGAAAAGATCAGATTGTCGGAGATCTGGGCTGCTGGGTGGTGCGCGCGGCCATGCCCTGCTCCGTGCAGCTGGCCTTGTCTGTCTCTCGAGCGAACGACGGGCTGCGTGTCCAGCTGGGAGACTCCTCCTCCTCCTCCTCCTCCTCCTCCTCCTCCTCCTCCTCCTCCTCCTCCTCCTTGCCGAGCCCTGAGATCAGTTGTTTGCTTTCTGCTTTTTGCCGGTTGCAGGCCGTTGGCTGACGTAGCACGCGGCCACGCCCTACTCCGTGCATCTAGCCTTTCCCGCCTCTGGAGCGAACGGCGGACTGCGTGTCCGGCT
Organism: Prorocentrum cordatum; assembly: GCA_963575745.1. Lineage (NCBI taxonomy): Eukaryota > Dinophyceae > Prorocentrales > Prorocentraceae > Prorocentrum > Prorocentrum cordatum. The sequence goes on along the minus strand of CAUYUJ010008225.1, from coordinate 19,520 downwards.
GGGAGATTTTTGTGTGGATGGCGTCGCCTGAGATCCAGCGCTGCGCCCAAACGTGGCAACATCGCGAGAGAGTGCGCCTGGAGCGCGGACCTCCGAGTTTTTATGTTTGTGCCATTGTCTGTTTCCCCACTTCTGCCCCTCCTGCCGAGCAGCCTTTTCTGGCTCAAGCCGTGTCCAAGGAGGGGGATTCTGGAGGCCTCGCGCCGCGCGCGATCGTTGTTTTGTCTGCTCCTCGCGTCCGCCCCACATGGGACGACGTTCGCGCGGCGATTTTCCGACGCAGCTTTAAGTCGGGCATGTCCCTCTACAGGAGGACAATTCAAAAATAGTGAAGAAATAATATTGGGACGATTTTTTTTAGATATTCTAGAATATTTTCTGACAATTGTCTATTTTTCCTCCAAGATCCGCCTGTAGGAGGACATGCCCGACCTAAACGTAGCTCCGACGCAAATCCGACGTGATTCCGACGTAAATCTGACGTGAATCCAATGTGGATCCGACGCAATTTGGGTCTCGGGCTGCCGCGCGAGGCCTCCAGGGATTTCCTCATACGGCGGGGGCGTTCGTTAAGGAATGTGTCCGGGAGGCTTCAGACCCTGGAAGATTCCTTATCTGATGAGGGCGGCTGTGATATCCATGGCCAATCCACGATTGGAGCTCCACCTGTTTCCAGACCCTGGATTCCTTGTCCAGTGTCCAGTGGTCGGCATCACGCAACGCCCGGGAAACATTGCATTACAAGATATTTGTAGCAGGTGTTCTTCTCGGCTGCGCGCCTCTGACATCAGCACGTGATCGTTTTTGTATTAATTGTTTTGCCGATCGGCGCGGGCCCTCGCACCCCTCCCTCCCCCCTTCCATGGAGTAGATCCTAACTGTCTTGGCGCCTGTTTCAAGCTGGTGGAGTCTCCCCCATAAGACGCACTGCTGCAAGCAGTCGCACTGAGCAGAGCTCCAGAGCCAGACCCCCCCCCTCCCTCCACCCCCCAAAGACAAAACGCCGAATAAGAAAACGTTCACCACATAGTTCGGGGGTGGACAGACCCCCACTCTGACACGTCGATTAATGAATTGTTTGTTTTCGGTTCTCGAGAGGGCGCCATGGCCGTCATTTTCCAGGCTTGCGCCCGCCAGGTTTGGGCTCGAGTTTGTCTTCACTAAACCACGTTTTGCTAAAGGGGGTCCTGTCCATCCCTGAATAGTACTGCCATGTCCTCCTGCGCTCCACATGGCTCCTTAGCCTCGGCCAGGAGGGCGTGTGCACGTTGCCAGGGCTCGTGGTTGGCCCTGGCCGGCCACGGTGTTGGTGTATAGGGGTGTAGATGCCTTCTGCGTATGTAGTATCAAGTCGGGCGCGTCCCTCTACAGGAGGAGTGTTCAAACATAGTCAAAACATAGTCTGGGGGACATGCCCGACCCAAATGTAGTATCGGTTCTTCTCGGTCGCGCGCCTCTGACGTCGCCGCATAGCACTACTCCAGATTTCGTAATAAAAGGGAGGGGGTCTGGACCCTCCAAGACAAGCCATTTCAGACCTCCCCCGTGGGAGAACCCTCCAAAACATCGTCCCCAGACCCCCCAGGCCCTCCAAGATAGCCTGGAAGAGACCCCCCCCCGAAATGAGACCCCCCTCCTTTTATCACGAAATCTGGAGTAGCATGTCCTCCTGCTCCCCACAGCTCTTCTCCGACGAGGGCGTCCGTGCACCACCACCGTGCCAGGCCAGGGTCATCCCGGGCCCCAGGACGGTGCGTGGACCCTCCTGGCCTCGGCCGGCGTGCCAGGGCGAGGATTGCCCCTGGCCAGCCACGGCGGTGGTATATATATATATGTATATATATGTATATATATATATATATATAGATGCCTTTCTGCGTGTGCAGTAATGCCCTTCTCGGTCGCGCGCCTCCGACATCAGCCCAGACGTGCGACGTCCTGATTTTTTATCAAAACGCGGTCCCCGGAAGTCCCGACCCTTTCCCTTGGCATCGCTCGGACGTGTGCTTTGTTTCTCTCGGCGAGGACAATCGAGTAGCATCCTGGACCATCGAGCAAAAACCCACGCACAAAACCGACAAATGCACGGGGAATGGACGTCCGAGCTATGGCAAGTTCCCCGGGACCGGTTTCTCATCCCGAGTCGTTTTTTGACGGCCCCGGGGGCCCGGCGTGTGCACAGCAGAGGCCGAGAACGGCTAAAAGCCTCCCCGTCGTGTTTTTTTTTTTGGGGGGGGGGGTCTTTCCCCAATCAGCGTTTGCCTCTGTAGGTGTCCTAGCGGATTCACATGGTTGGGTGAGGTTTGGCCTCGATTTTGGCGGCGCGCCTGGGTGCCCAGGTGCCGGGTAGCCATATCTGCCCTATAGCCTTATAGCCTCATAGCCCTATAACCCTACAGCCCTATAGACCTATAGCCCTATAGCCCTATAGCCCTACAGCCCTATAGCCGTAGCCCTATGGCCCTATAGCTCTAATAGCCCTATAGCCTTATAACCTTCTAACCTTATAACCCTATAGCCGTATAGCCCTATAGCCCTATAGCCCTGTAATCCTATAGCCCTGTTGCCCTGCAGCCCTACAGACCTATCACCTTATAGCCGTATAGCCCAAAAAGGTGAGGTTTGGCGCCGATTTCGGCGGCGTGCCCGGGTGCCTAGATGCCTGGGTGCTCGGGTGCCCAGGTGCCCGGGTGCCCGGTAGCCCTATAGCCCCATAGCCCTATTGCCCTAAAACCCTATAGCCTTATAGCCCTGCAGCCTTATATCCCTATAGCCCTGTAGCCCTATAGCCCTAATAGCCCTATGGCCCTATAGCCCTATAGCCCTAGAACCCTAGAACCCTGTAGCCCTATAGCCTTATAACCTTACAGCCTTATAGCCCTATAGCCCTATGGTCCTATAGCCCTATAGCCCTACAGCCCTATAGCCCTATAGCCTCATAGCCTTATAGCCTTATAGACCTACAGCCCTATAGCCCTATAGCCCTATGGCCCTATAACCTTATAGCCCTATAGCGCTACAGCCCAATAGCCCCATAGCCCTACAGCCCTAAGCAGATTCTTATTGGGGTCTTTCTCCGGTATTTTTTTAAACCATGCGACCATGCCTGGGAGCATGTCCTCCGGCGCCCCACATGGCTCCTTAGTCAAAATGCCCTCGCCGCAGCGTGCCGCCCCTCGGATGTGGCGGGCGGCGGGGCGGTCCGGATGCGCCGCGGCCTGAGTCTGCTCGCCTGCTCGCCTGGCCTCTGCCGCGGCGGGGGCGGCGCTGCCGCCGGGGTCCGCTCCCTGCCGGCGAGGCAGGAGGACTTCTTCGACCTCCTGCCCCAGGACCCGGGGCGCAGTTCCCCGCCCAGATCTCCTCCTCCTCCTCCTCCTCGTCCTCCTCCTCCTCCTCCTCCTCCTCCTCCTCCTCCTCCTCTCGGGGGTGGACAGAACCCCCAACAGTGACACGTCGATTAGTGAATTGTCCGTTTTCGGTTCTCGAGAGGGCGCCGTGGCCGTTATTTTCCAGGCTTGCCCCCGCCAGGTTTGGGCCTCAGGTCGTTTTCACTAAACCACGGTTCACTAAAGGGGGGTCTGTCCATCCCCGATCCTCCTCCCTCCTCCTCCTCCTCCTCTCCTCCTCCTCCTCCTCCTCCTCCTCTCTCTTCTCCTCTCCTCCTCCTCCTCACCCCTCCCTCCTCGTCCTCCTCCTCCTCCTCCTCCTCCTCCTCCTCCTCCTCCTCCTCCTCCTCCTCCTCCTCCTCCTCCTCCTCCTCCTGGGCGACGCAGGAATCGGCCACGCGCAGAGGGGGTTAGGGGGGGGGACGGCTTCTTAGAAGCACCCCTGCTTCTTAGAAGGCGAGGGCCTCGTCTGCAGATGTAAAGCCTGCGCCTTCTATAAGAAGCAGCCTCCTTCCAAGCAGCCTTCTCCCCTCCCCCTACCCCCCTCTGCGCGCCGCCAAAGGAGGACTTCTTCGACCTCCTGCCCCAGGACCCACGGCGCAGTTCTCTGTCCAGACCCCCTCGCGTCGGGAAAGAAAATCACGGCGGGAGGTGTTTCGCTATTTTCGGCCTCTGGGAGCCCTGACCGGGCCCTGGGACCGTCAAGAAGTGACTCGGGATGAAGAACCAGCCCCAGGGAAGTGGTCGGGATGTCGGGGGCCCGTGTCTCGAAAAAAGCGAGACGTCGGATGTCTGGGCTGGGATCCGACGTCGCGACAAATTTCAAGCATAGCGAACCAGGCCCCAGAGCTCTTTTGGCCGTTGTCGGACGCCCTGGGGGGGTCTTCGACGCGCCCCCCCCCGGGCCGCCGAGAGAGCGGCTCAGGATAGAGCTCGTCCAGCGGGTAGGGCCCCGATGTCCAGGACCCGTTTAACACGTTCCCTGGGATTCGGCGTCGTGGCAAATCTTAAGCATAGCGAGCCAGGCCCCAGAGCTCTTTTGGCCGTTGTCGGGCTCCCTGGGGGGGGGTCCTCGACGCGCCCCCGGGCCGCCAAGAGAGCGGGTGAGGATCGAGCTCGTCCATCGGGGAAAGATCCGACGTCGTGGCAAATCTGAAGCATAGCGAGCCAGGTCCCAGAGCTCTTTTGGCCGTTGTCGGGCTCCCTGGGGGGGTCCTCGACGCGCCCCCGGGCCGCCGAGAGAGCGGGTGAGGATCGAGCTCGTCCATCGGGGAAAGATCCGACGTCGTGGCAAATCTGAAGCATAGCGAGCCAGGTCCCAGAGCTCTTTTGGCCGTTGTCGGGCTCCCTGGGGGGGGTCCTCGACGCGCCCCCGGGCCGCCAAGAGAGCGGGTGAGGATCGAGCTCGTCCATCGGGGAAGGATCCGACGTCGTGGCAAATCTTAAGCATAGCGAGCCAGGCCCAGAGCTCTTTTGGCCGTTGTCGGGCTCCCTGGGGGGGGTCCTCGACGCGCCCCCGGGCCGCCAAGAGAGCGGGTGAGGATCGAGCTCGTCCATCGGGGAAAGATCCGACGTCGTGGCAAATCTGAAGCATAGCGAGCCAGGCCCCAGAGCTCTTTTGGCCGTTGTCGGGCTCCCTGGGGGGGGTCCTCGACGCGCCCCCGGGCCGCCAAGAGAGCGGGTAAGGATCGAGCTCGTCCATCGGGTGGGGATCCGACGTCGTGGCAAATCTTAAGCATAGCGAGCCAGGTCCTGGAGCTCTTCTGGCCGTTGTCGGACGCCCCGGGGGGGTCCTCGACGCGCCCCCGGGCCGCCAAGAGAGCTGGTAAGGATCGAGCTCGTCCATGGGGTAAGGATCCGACGTCGTGACAAATTTGAGGCATAGAGAGCCAGGTCCTGGAGCCCTTCTGGCCGTTGTCGGACGCCCTGGGGGGGTCCTCGACGCGCCCCCGGGCCGCCCAGAGAGCGGCTCGGGGTAGAGCTCGTCCAAAGGGTAAGGCCCCGCCCGGTGTCCAGGACCCCCGTCCCTTAGGACACTGTCCCTGAGGTCCAACGTCGCGAACACAGTTGCAACATCGGGAAATCACGACCGGAACCTGGGACCATCTTTCTGTGGCATTTCTTCGAGCTGGATCGATCTGTGAGGGGTGCCAAGGTCTGAAGAAGAGCGACCGCGCCCTGGTTGTGAGCAGAATGCGGCGCCCAGATCTCAGCGGGAGAAGGCCCATGGTGTACATGAGTGTCGTCCCTTTCCTCCTTTTTGTTGCCTCCAGTCTCCGCTCGTGCATGCTTCCTCGTTTGTCCACTCACCGCAGCCGTTGGCACGAAATTGGCAGTGTCTGGACGAGTGCCCCTGCGCTGATACAAGAACGGGTGCTTTGACTTTTGTTACGTTGCCTTGAGATTGTCTATTCATCTTGCCTTTTCTCGGGCCCCACTCCCTCAGAGTAGGACAAGGTACCGATACCGCTACCCTTGCCTCGTTTCCCCCTCTTTGGGCTTCCTGGGAGGCCCTCGTCGCCACCGCTGGATTCTCCTTGAAAGTGGAAGATAATCACTTGGAAATCCTCAGACATATGCTCTGCGAGGACGGCGGCCATGACATGAAGGACATAAATATTAAGTGGAACACCAGGGTGGTCACTTTGAAAGGCAGGAACGTTGCATGGGTGGAGGGCGGCACCATGAAGTATTAGGCGGAGGGTGAGCAGGTAAAGGAAGTCGCCGATAAATACATGGAGGATTGGATGAAGAAGCGGAGCAATGATGACAACTGACATGAAGAAATCATCACATCAAGTGGAGGAGGGCGAGCACAAAACCATAATGTTTGTGGGGGTTTTCCTCTGGCAGCGCTGCGCGGCGTAAAGACGCGGCAAGTACAGGTGATAGCATCAAGTATAACGCACCATACGGAACACACTATTCAGACATCTCCTGTTTTCCACGTTCTTCATTTGAATGTCCGCAGCCTCGTATCCGATGACCGGATTGCAGAGTTGCTATTGGAGCTAAAGCATGTTCATTGGGATTTCGTGCGCTTGAACGAGACATGGCGGCCTGAAGCTAGAGAGTATTTTGTTCTGCGTGCTGGACACGCTTTCGCCGGATGCGGCCGGGACCAACAATCACGACGTGTTTGCATTCTTATTCACAGCCGCTGGGTCCTGCACGTACGATCTGTTACAATAGTTCGTGAGAGAACATGTTTTGTTGATGCACAGTGTGGATCTTTGCGCATGCGGTTGGCGACTGCATATTTTCCTCACTCTGGCTATGGAGATACACGCGTGCAGAGTTTGTACGATTCTTTGTCGGAGGCTCACCGGGAAACGCATTGTAAGCGCTTTCGTTTCGTGCTGAGTCCTGAGTGGCGACTTCAACGCGGAAGCGGGTAGCAGAGAAGAGGGTGACGTACGACACAGTACTGGTGTACACGGGCCCGGGAAAACCAATGCTAGAGGCCATTGGTTGAAACATTGGTTGCGCATCATACGTCTTAGTATCGCCAACACGTTGTTCTCCAAGAGACGGGAATACACGGCGACGCATACAGGTACAAGTGGTTATACTTTGGTCGATGTGAAGCTTTCACCGCACGTCGTGGACTCTTGCACGGATTTGTCATTGAACATGGGCAGCGACCACAAGTACGTTCCTACCAATCTGAGGTATACCACCCGGCCCCGGCGTGAGAAGAGGACATCCATAAAGCATATCATGCATTGGGCTTCTGTGGATGCGACTGTTTACGCAGAATTTTTCGACGAGAAAACTCACAATTAAAAAGTCCCAGATAATGCCGGCGCCGCTTGTCAGAAAATAGAAGATTAATTGTTGGAGTCAGCGTTGACTGCCGAGTGCAGGCGAAGCCACCACGCCGTTTGCAGCGACGGTGAATCCAGATTGCGGCGCTCATTGGAGCAATGGAAAGCGTTACGACGAGACCAGACCTTGGACAAAACATCACTGAGCAAGCAGATATCCAGGGAAGTCCTGGCACTGCGACTAGAACGGGCCGCATCAAGGATTAGTGTACTCTTGGATTCCTTCCGCGATTTCAAAAAGATCCCTATTGTGAAGACAGTCAAGCGGAAACAGCTTATCACGCATATTGTTGACGACGCTGGAACTGCGCATACCGACAGGCAGTCCATCGCCAATGTTTTTGCTTATCTTTATTCGGATTTACATTCATCTGTAAACGCCGATCCGGCCCAGCATTCTGCTGCAACTATTCCTTTGCAGGACTTCCCGGAGTTTGCGCTGGACGAACTGAGGGCAGAAATCCGAAAGCTCCGGCGAGGCAAGTGCAAAGACGCGCGTGGAGTCATGACGGAGATGATCAAGGACGGCGGTGAAGTAGTTGAACAAATTTTGTTGCAGCTGTGCAACAACATCATATCGCCGAAGGGTCTGCCGCCACAGGCATGGAAAGAGTCTGTCGTCACTGTTCTGCACAATTCCGGCGACCCCACGAAAACCATGAGGGACCGGCCAATTACAATAATACGGGTTCTACACAAATTGTTTGTGAAACTGTTGCGCTCGAGGTTGTACCCCGTTCTGGACAAACACCAATCAATCCGCAGACCAAGCTGGATTCAGAGTTGGCGTTTGCACTACGCATCATCTCTTCGCAATGACAGCATTGCAGGAATCATGCAATGAGTGACGGCAGAATCTGTGGATATCTACCATCGACTTCAAGAAGGCTTTCGACTGCGTAGATCACGAATGCTTGTGGCACGCGCTGACCCGACAAAGCGTATCAATTGGATGCATTCGTCTGTTGCGGTTGTTGTATTCCGACCAATCTGCTAGAGTGAGAATTGACAAGTTGAGTAAACCATATCATATCTTGTGGGGCACGAAGCAGGGGGACCCTTTGAGCAGCCATCTTTTCAATGCCATAATGGAGCACATTCTTGGCGATGCCAAGACGACCTGGCTGAAGAAGCGGTGGGGCCTCACAGTCGGTGAGACCAACCTGTGGCGACTCACAAACCTGCGTTTCGCTGGCGATGTCATGCTTATTGGTACTTCGCTCAATCAGATCAAGGGCGTGCTTGCAGACATTCATACGGCAGCCGGCAAGCGTGGATTGGAATTACATCCAGATCAAACAAAGATTCTTCCGAACACTACCAGGGGGACGGGGCGCCCCAAGGGACAGAGTATCCAGATTGGTGAGATGTGCATTGACGTCGTACCTCATAATTGTCACGTAAAGTATCTGGGCTGGAAGGTATGTTTCGACCGCCCGCGCGAGACGTAGCGTGACAACAGGATGGGCGCAGCTAGGAAAATAATTATGTCGCAACGTTCGATTCTGACTAATCACAGGTTTTCGCTCAATTCGAGACTCCGTCTATTCGATTGCACAGTATCTTGATTTGTTTTATATGGGAACGAAGCATGGGTGGTTACAAGTAACCTGGAAGACAAACTACGCAGAACGCATAGGAAGATACTGAGGATGATTTTGATGAGCAAGAGGTGCCTGGCACCTTCTGGACAAGAAGATTTTCATTCGTCGATGGACAATGTGCGCGTGCCGGACATCGTGGAGGACGCTTTAGAGCCGTGGCCTGACTGGATCAAGCGCACGACCCATGAAGCAAAAGAGAGATTGGACTAACTATCTCTTCGTGATTGGGTTGACTTACCCAAGCGGGCGGTCGTACGATGGCTTGATCAGTTACGAGAGGGCACAAACACATGGGCGCATATGATATTTCTATGGCATCCCAGTCACATGACACAGAGAGCTGTGCGACCCAGAAGGCGATGGAAGGACGCAGCTGTAGAATGCGCACTCTAACGATTACAACATGCTGAACTTGTTCATCGGGGCCTGAGGGCCTGCCGCGCTGCCCACAAGTGGGCCGTCCTTTGGACGTTCTGCGCGTGTCTGTCTGTCTGTCTGTCCTGGGAGAGGTCCGGGGAGTAGCGGCGTCGGTGCAGTTTGGCTTCCCGAACCTCTGAGGAGAAATGGCACCGACCTGGAGATCCGAGGCTCCGAGCAAAGATTGGAGCGACAACTTTTGTGATCGTTTTTTATTTATTGTTTTGCCGACCGGTGCGGGCCCTCGCACCCCCTCCACCCGCTCCATGGAGTAGATCTTGGTTGTTTTTTGGCGCCTGTTTCGAGCGGGTGGGCCCCCCCCATGGGGCGCGCTGTTGCAAACAGACGCATCAAGCAGAGGTCCAGAGGCAGACGCCCCCTCCCCTCCTCCTTCCGCCTAACGTCTAAACGCTTAAGAAGAAAACGCTCACTTTGGGCCTCTCTCGGCCTCGGGCGCCCTCGGCGGGCCGCAAGGCAGCTTTTGCAGGGTCGTGTCGAGGAAGCTCAACCACGCGCAGAGGGGGGTAGTAGGGGAACGAACAATGACCTAATTTAAAAAACTTGGGAGGTCCGCGCGGATTTCTCGCATCGGCTCTGGGGCCCCCCTGGCGGCGCCTCCGGCGCTGCCCCTGGCGCGGATCCGCGCGCCAGGGAGTCCAGCGCGGATCCGAGAAATCCGCGCGGACCTCCGAGTTTTTATGTTTGTGTCATTGTTCGTTCCCCTAGCAATGCAGTTTTAGCAGGGTCGTGTCGAGTAGTCTCAGCCACGCGAAGAGGGGGGTGAGGGGGGGAGGAAAAGTTTCTCAGAAATACCTTTGCTTCTCAAAAAGGCGCGGGCCTCGTCTGTAGATGCAGGGCGGGCGCCTTCCAAGAATCAGCCTCCGTCTAAGAAGCCTTCCCCCCTCCTCTGCCCCCTTGTGCGCGCCGTCAACGCTGAGCCCTTCAACCGCCTTGGATAAGCAAAGCAACTTTTGCAGGCTCGTGTCGAGGAATCGTCCGGGGGATTTCCCTGGAGGCACTTCTTCCTCCTGCGTCCGTATCTGACAGTCCCGGGACCCGAAAACTGCCCTTTGGAGGCCAGGAAAGGCGAGAAACCGAAGACGACAAAAACAGACACATGACGATTCAAGTTGCCTTACTTTTCCAGGGCAGCGTGAGGACAATGAACGGCTTTCAGGTTCAGCTTGCGCTGTTCAGGGCTTCTGTGCCCCAGAGCCCCGTGCCCCCCGGTTGTGCCGAACGCGCAGCGGGGACGATGCAAGTGTAATGGCTTGCGCACGTATGGCGAGCTTGGCACATGACGTACCCTAACACAGGCATGCTCGCGCCGTTACAGAATCACGACGGGAGAATTCTGGCCCTCGTCAGGTCCCATGACTGTCAAACAACGACTCGCGATGAACAACTGGTCCCAGGGAAATGGTCGAGATTTCTAGGGACCCCGAATTGAAAAAATGAAGGAATCGCAAGTCTGTGAATTCGTCTTCTGCTCTCTGTGGGACGCTTGTCAGGATGCTGCGCTCCCTCCCCCTCCTTGTCCCCCCCCTCCTCCGCCTTTTCCTCCTCCTCCTCCTCCTCCACCTCCTCCTCCTCCTCCCCTCCTCCTCTTCCTCGTCCTCCTCCTCCTCCGCCTCCTCCTCCTCCTCCTCCTCCTCCTCCTCCTCCTCCTCCTCCTCCTCCTCCCAAAGGAAGCGAAGTGTTCGAAGTGTCGGTCGTTCCCGGAGATCCCAGGTTGCGAAGAAATGCAACATCGCAGAATATCGTGACCGGAGCCCTCGACCTTATCTTACTGTGGCATTTCACGACCAGGATGGACTCGTGATGGCCCCGGGAATGTCCACCGTGAAACAGTTTTAATTCCCGAGAGTCTCAGGGATCGTTCGCCCTCGCCAGGAGCACGGATCGCTCGCCCCTGGCTTTCGGGTCATTGCTCGGCTCTCCGGCGGCCGTTGGGGACGATCCTGGCGCCTCCAGGACGCCCTCGGCGAGGCGCAGCTGCTGGAGACCATCCCGCTGAGGCTGGAACTCCGCGGAGAACTAACGGATAGATATTAGGTATGTATATATATATATATATATGTATATATGTATGTATGTATGTATGTATGTATGTATGTATGTATGTATGTATGTATGTATGTATGTATGTATGTATGTATGTATATATATATATATATCCAAAATCGAGTCTCGAACCTCGAACCTCGAGCCTCTGATCCCGAGGCGGGACAGCCGACGTGGGGCCGACGAGAACGCCCGCGAAACTCGAGGGCCTCGGTCCCGCCAGGAGTACCCGTGGCCCCTGCCTGGCGGCGCCGCGCTGGACGCGATCGGCGGGAGGCTGCCCCAGGCCTCGGGGGAGGGGCTCGGAGGGCACGCCGTTCGGACGTGCGCAAAGGGGGGGGGGTGGGGTTAAATCGGGGAATATTCAAAAATAGCCACAGAAATATTAAGGGGCACGATTTGTTGAGCTCTTTTGTGTTGTGTGTGAGAGAGAGGGAGAGAGGGAAAGAGAGAGAGAGAGAGAGAGAGAGAGAGAGAGAGAGCGAGAGAGATTTTTTTTGGGGGGTATTTCTATTGTTCGTTTTAAATCCAGCTGTAAGGAGACATGCCCGACCTACGGTTAGTTAGAGGGTCGGGGTGAAGGCTTCTTAGAAGCTCCCCTGCTTTTCACCCCCGTTCCCCGTCCCCGTCCCCGTCCTCCTCCTCCTCCTCCTCGTCCTCATCCTCCTCCTCTTCCTCCTCCTCGTCCTGGTGGTTGGCTCAAGACCTGAGCACACCGCGGGAGGTGCAGGTCTCAGCATTGCCATCCAGGGCAGGCCCTGGGTGCTGGGGCCCAAGCTTGTTTGCTCTGCCCCCGTGCCTGCCTGGTCAGCCCCAGGCAGAGGCACAATCACGTCCCGCATCAGTGCTGCCATAGGGCCTCTCGTGTGCGTGCGCCAGCGTGCCGCCATCAGGAAATGCCCGCCCAGCAGCAGAAGAAGTACATGGTCTGCTCGAAGCGGGGCTGCAAAGGCTGGGCTTGGTGCTCGACGAATTCTCGTCATTGTATGCAGTGTGGCAGCCGTTTCAAGCAGGGCGGGGATCACGGTCCCCCAGCTCGACCCCAAGGTGGTGGAGGTGGCCCCCAGGATGTTCGGCCTGACGTCGAGGAGGAGCCCGCCAAGCCTGGACGCTGGAGGAAAGGCTCCCGCGGCCCAGAGCGCCCACCAGGCTTGGGGCGCGGAGGCGGCCGAGTGGTTACCTTCGAGGATGCAGTTCCCGCTGACGACCCAGTCGCCCTGGCTCAAGCTCAAGTCACCTTCTGGAAGAAGTGGAAGCCAGATGGAGAGGAGCACAAGGCGGCGTTGGGCAAGCTCAAGTTCGCCAAGGCGCAGGCGTTGTCAGCCAAGAGCCTGGAGCAGCAAGCACAATCCTTGTCAGATCAGCTCCAGGTGTTGCGCCAGAGGTTGCAGGCGCAGAAGCAGGAGGCCAGCGAGCTGGTCACCACAATTGTCGAGGCAAGTGAATATCACGGCAAGCTGGTCGAGGATATCGAAGCTAATTCAAAAGAAGTGCAAACGCTGGAGACACAGCTCAATGCGGCCACCCAGGCGGCTGCGTATGAGGCATCCAAAGCTGAAGATTGGCTCACCACCATTCAGGGAGTTATATCCGCCAGAATGCCACAGGGAGGACTGGCCCCACCTGAACTACGAGACAAAGTATCGGAGCTGGCCGCCATGTTCGACACCTTGCAGCAGCAACACGTCGCATCCCAGGCCTCGGGCGCGCCAGCAGGTGGCGGCCTGCCTGCGGCGGCGGCCCCGCGCGGGGTCATCATCGACGGTTTCCCTGCAGTTGGAGAGAACCCTGATGATGGCCAGGCAAGTCAGACGCCCGCGCCTATCCCAGGCCAGCACGTCCCCACTCCTGCCGACGACAAGGAGCTGGAGACCATGGCAGAGGCGCAGGCCATGGACACGTCTGAAGGCCGCCGCCGTGCGGCTGCTGCGCTGTCCGAAGTCGCCCAGGGCATGGCCAAGATCCAGAGTGAGTCAGGCCCCGAGACCAAGAGGGTCAAGGCGGCGGCCGAGGCTGCGGCGCTCGCGGCCACCCAGGGCCAGAAGCCGCCAGGGTAACACTTATAAGATCGCTACTATCAATGGTTCCTGCTGGCCTGCTGTGCGCAAGTTTGTTCTTTCGCCGCAGTCTAGTGCAGTCGCGATCATCTGTGCCCAGGAGTGTAAGCTTGCCGACGGAGATCGCATTGTGCGTCAGATACAATGGTGCTCGGCCCAGGGGTGGCTGGCTTACATCGCGCCTGCAGCCACGAGTGAGAATAATGAGTTGGTTTCGGGAGTTGCGATTTTGATTCGGGATGGCTTGGACCTGGGGGTCCAGCCGATCACTTTTTCTGCCGCTTTCGACCCCGCTCGATTATCGGGGGTGCTGCTTGAACTTCCGGGGGTCCCGAAGTTCGCCATATGTAGTACCTACTTTCAGGCTGCTGCTGGTCTCTCCGAGACCAATTCAAAACTTCTGGCCGCCATAGGCCAACTTCAGGATGATTTGGCCCATCCAGTTTTGGTTGCGGGGGATTTTAACCTGGCCCCCTCTCGGTTGGCCCAGGCGGAGTTTCTGTCCAGGTCCACGATGACCCTGCTTGTGCCGCCGACCGCCACCTACAGAAACAAGACGACTAAATCCACTCTAGATTATTTCCTGTCTAGCCAAGGCCTCTCGCCGTGGCTCAGTAACCCCCGTACTCTTTCCTCGTATCCTCTCTCCCCTCGCAGACCTGTGCTGCTAGATATTGTAGTTGTGAATAACTTTAATATCCCCACGCTGCATAGGCCCCAGAAGCTACCCACACGTATCCCTGTGGGCCCGCAATTGCCAGAAGTGAGTTGGCACCAGTCAGCTGCTGCATTGGAGTGCGCTTCACTATTGATCGATGATGCTCGACGGCCGCTCAGCGATCAACAGCAGTCGGTGATCCTGGACCACGTGTATTTCAGCTTGGCCCAGGACTTGGAAGCTACGATCAGTAAGAAAACTAACACCCCCCTCAAGCCTAGCAAGTACCCCAGGGCCCACCCCCCTCAGGTTCTTATGGTCCCCGCTGAGGCCAAGGCTGCTAGGAGTGGGGCTAAATGGGTGGCCTACACGGGCCCGTTGAGATGGCTCATCAATAGGATTCAAGATTTCCATAGATGTGTTCAGGACTGGAATCTCACTGAGTTTCAGGACGCTCTCGACAGCTTAGAGGATTGCCCTGAGCTGTTCACCACCGTCGTGTCCCTCAAGGAGGGGCTGCAGGAGATTAGAGTTGCTGCAGGTCTGTTGCACGTTGATTTCAGCGCTGGTGCCCTGAACCAGGCGCTGGCGATCCAGGTTCTGGACGAGCTGCTAGAGCACGTCACCAAGCTCCTGCATCAGGAGCAGGCGGCAGAGAACGCTGCAGACGGGAAGGCATGGAGGGATTGGGTTCAGGACAACATGAAGGGAGGAATGGGATGGGCTCGCAGATGGACCAAGCGTTTGGAGGCCTGGAGGCCCTCGTCAGTTCCATTTAAGTCGCAGTATTCTGGCAGGCCCCAGCATATATTGCAGGCTGAAGCCGATCGTCTGGCAAAAATATGGCAGGTTTCCCAGGATACCCCACCGCAGCTCGTTCCTGACAGAGATGATCGTATTGCCCTGGGCCCCATCAGCCCCAAGAGATTACGACAGGTTGCGACAAGTTTTCCCCATGCCACTGCCTCTACCTGGGACGGTTTCCACCCTGGGCATTTCAGTATGTTGAATAACGAACAGGCAGAGATTGTCTGCGATTTTATTGGCCTGCTTGAAAAGATTTGACATATGCCAACCCAGCTCCAAGGTATCGTATCGACTCTGATGATGAAGTTGAAACAGCATGATGCCCCAGCCAGCCAGCCATCTTTCAGGTCCATTGGCATGCTTCCAGCTTTGTACAGAGTCTGGGCTAGGCTCAGGAGGTCAGCGGCCAGAGAGTGGGAGGCACACCACCGCAGGCCGTACCTTGCTCATCAGGCTGGTCACTCCATAGTGGAATTAGTATACAAACAATCCTTGGAATGCGAGTTCAACAGCTCTGACAAAGATCAACAATATAGTGCCCAAGTTCTCTATGATTTATCTAACTACTACGAACATGTTGATCGGCCTTGTCTTGCTTACCGTGCTGTTGAATCAGGTTTTCCGTGTTGTTTATTGCGTATCATATTATCTCAATATGCCAGTGAACGCATAGTTGCACTACAAGGTTGCGCAGTCAGTGTAGGCAAGCCTTGGAGGGGCATAGCCGCAGGATGCAGTTGGGCCACCTATCTTGTGCAAATGTATGTGCTCGCCCCGCTCGACGTGTGGACGCAGGCGCATTGTCATATCAGGCTCGCGATGTTTATAGATGATCTGCTGCTCCAGTGCCACGGCCGCAGTTACAGCCTCATCGTCAGCCAGCTCAATATTGCTGCCAGGTCCATGGCAGACTGCATCGTCAATGAGTTTAAGTGCCAGATCGCCAGCAAGAAAAGTCAGGTCCTGGCGTTCCAACAAGCCCTTCAGGATCAACTCAGGACGGCTCTCGGGCCTCTGGCGGGCCCGAACGCGGATAGGTCAGGACCTAACCTGGGTTGTGAAACTGGGGCTGGACGGCCCCAACGACGATGGAGAAAGCAGCGTAAGATTTCGGAGCGTCTTGATAAGATGCGTAAAAGACTTAACAGGGTTCGCATGCTCAAGAGAGCTGGGGGTAACACTCATAAGTTGTATAGGACTGGCCTCGAGGCGGCCACCACGTTCGGAGTCGAGGTGACTGGCATCAATGGCGCGCAGTTGGAATCAGCTAGGTCGCAGTTTTTGGCTGCTGCGGGACCCCGTTGCCCGACGCGCAGCCGCAGTTTGGCTCTGCTCATCCTCAGGGACCCCTTGTGGAAAGCTGCCCTGGGCCCCGCCATTATGTGGCACCGCCTTGTCTGGGACGCCGCCACCCGCCCCCACCTCGCCGTGACCAGTCTCCAGCAGTTGCGTGTTTGGGCTGAGGCCATCCTCCCGAGAGTTGCTAAATCTTGGGGCTCCTCCAGGGGCCCCCTCAGCGCCGCGGTGCTTCCGCTTAAGAGGACCGGTTGGAAATTCCAGGGACCATTTACTTTTGTGACCTCCTCAGGCATTGAGTACCCTCTCCCAGGACATTCCCCCGCCCTCCTCCAACAGCTCATGGAGTTCGACTGGCGCGGCCAGCTCGCTTCCAAGGCGGCCGAGAAGATCGGCCACCCGAACGCCCAGTTAGATGTGGTTGCTGCCCGTGCTGCTCTGTCATCGCCAGACCTCCTTGGCCACCAGAAGGGAACCCTCCTCGCCTTCCTCACTCAGAGTATATGGACTATGGACAGAGCCAAGGCAGCAGGATACGAAGTCGAGACTGGCTGCGAGCGCGGCCACCATTCGGACAACCTCGGCCACCGCATACTTTACTGCCCGAAGACAGAGAATCTCAGAACCACTCACTTCTCGGCAGCGGAGCTTCCGAATATATGAGAGCCTCCTCCCCAGACCCTGCCCCAGTATCTCGGTTTCCAGCTGGTCCCCGAGTATCGTGGAGAGAACCCTCCTGGTTCGGGCCTGGAGTTTGGGGAGTTTTGGTGTGCTCAGGAGGGGATCACCCCTCAGGAGGCTTTCAGCGAAGGGGAAGTGTATATAGATGGTAGTTGCACTAACCACGGTCACTATGTTTTCAACGCCGCAGGTTTCGCGGTTGTCTGTATGCGTAACGGTGAAGCGTTTGCCCATTTCAGTGGCCGAGTCGGTCATATGTTTTTACAAACCTCGGGTGCCGCGGAGCATTTGGCCGCTGTTGCGGCCAGCATTCTTTCTAGGGATGTTGAAATCATTTACTCTGATTATAAAGGAGTTCTGTCTCTGCACCAAGGGTCTGAGTACCCTCGGCACAACGTGTGGGCTGGGTGTAAGGTGTTGGCTGGCAGGAGCCAGTTCCCCCTCGGCCAGCGCCTGCGCAAGGTCAAGGCCCACCAAGATTTGCAGGCCCTCTCAGAAGGCAGTGAAGAGAGAAGGTTGGCCGAAGGTAATAGTACTGCTGACCGCATTGCCAAGGCCGCCGCTTTTAAAGGAATGCAGCCCAGTGAGGCAGAGAAAAGCGATTTCACTGACAGTCGGAAGTTTCTCGTGCGATATTTGAAGTATGTTGCGCAGGCTCTGGGAGAGTGGCCCGCGATCGCCCCTCACCGCAACAAAGCTTTGGCCGCCCCAGAGAAGAGTTTTTCTCCCCCCTCGGGTGCCGCCTCTGCCCTTTCGTCGTGGACGCCGCCGTCGTCGGTCGAGCCCCCCCCCCCCCCCCTCCGCCTCCTCCTGTGCCCCACGAGGAGCCCAGAGAGCCCTTCAGGTACCACACATGGGCTCTCATTCACCAGTACCACAGGTGCATCCTGTGTAGAGTGCAGACCAAGTCTTTCAAACAGCGGGGAGTCTTACAGGCCCAGCATTGCCCAGGCCACTGTAAGCAGCTCTCCGATCTTGTGCATGATAATAAAGGCCATGATTTGTTTTACTACGAGCACCTTGATCACCCGACGAGTATCTTGGTTTGCCATAAGTGTGGATCCTTCTCTGAAGGGTTGGGTCGAGGGCTCGCTAGTGCGTGCAGCACTAGAGTGAGCCACCAAGGAGCGGCCACTCAGCTAGCCCGCGTCCAGGAGGGTCGAGATCCTAAGGGCACAAAATCGTCCCCGATCGTTTTTAAGACCCCCGCTATTCCCCTGGCCCAGTTGGTGCGCGAGGAGCGTGCCAAGACCCAGGGAGAGGAGGCACTAAGCCCTCCATAGTCGGCCGCGCTCTCTCGTGGCGGACATCGAACACCCCCAAGCCATGTGCGTGTCCTCGTCCTGGTGGCTTGGCAACGCGGCGAGCGGGACCGCAGGCAGTTTGCCCGCGGTGGTCGCGCGCGCCCGCGGACCCATAACCCTCAGCCCCACGGAGGGGCGCAGCAGAGCGCGCTCGCGCTCTCCCGCCTGGCACTGCAGAGAGCGGCGCCAGCGGTCGCAGGCGAGACTGAAGGTTGAGAATCCGCCGGGACACGCAGCGCCTTGGCGCGCATCATGGCAGCACCGCCCCCCCACGTTGTGTTTTCGAGATGGGCAAGCAGGCCAAGCAAGCCAAGTTCGTCGTGTGCAATCGTTGCGGGAACTGGAAGTGGAACAGTCAGCTCCATGCGTGACAGTTCAAGTGTGGATGCGGCGCCATGCTGCTCCGTAGCGGAGTGAAGCCACCACAGCAGGCCGACACGGAGGCCCCCTCGCTAGTGGCGGTGCTGGCGCAGGTCTCGAGTCCCTTGTCCTCGATATCGATCAAGCCAGAGGTCGCCCAGCAGCTCTCGGGTGCCATCGGCGAGCCATATGCACGACGAAATCCAAAGCCGTGTGCCTGGCCGAGGCAGCTCGGACACTAGAGGAGGCTTCCAGGGCCTACGACAGAGCGTTCGACCTGAAGGAGACGATGCGGCAGAAGCTCGAGAAGGCAGAGGCGGACCTCCTTGGCAAGGCGCAGAACATGATCGAGGCCGAGCGCGCGGTGGAGTCTATCGCGGCGGAGTGGCAGGACAATGGGTCCTTCATGTACGAGATCATGACGATCAAGCCCGAGTCCCTCAACGCGGAGTCCCCGGCGGATTTCGGCGCGGCCTTCGAGGTGGGCCCCGGCGAGGCGGACCGAGAGGCGATCGAGCTGGCGGCCCTGGAAGCAGCGCGTGGCGTCGGAATTCCAGGCCCGCGCCAGCGAGTTCTTCGCCCAGCTCGAGACCCACTGCGCGGCGGCGAAGGAGATCACCACCCACCAAACCACCCCAACCCAACCCGAAGGCCCAAATTTATCCTCGATTTCCAGGGGGGGGTGGTCGGGGACCATTGAAAAAACACATGGAACCCGTACCCCCCCCAACCCGAAATTCGGGTCAAATTCGGGTCTTCGGGTTGGGTTGGGGTGGTCTGGTAGGTAGTCAACCGCCCCCCGTTCGGCAGCGAGCGAGGCGAGGACGCGAGAAGGACGACGACGACGACGACGAGGACGACGACGACGAGGACGACGAGGACGACGACGACGAGGACGACGACGAGGAGAAGGCGGCCAGGGGCCGAGCCGAGCTGGCCCAGGCCGCTATAGGGCGTGCAGGGCGGGCCCGGCGCCCGCCGGCCCGCCCCGGGCAGAGGCGCCGCGGCCGCCGCGGGGTCCCCCGGAGCTCGAGCGGGGGGCGCCCGCGCCGCCGCAGC
>CAUYUJ010008224.1:1260336-1310250 GCA_963575745.1 Prorocentrum cordatum | reverse complement strand
TGGGGCACCCTTAAGAAGATGTTACCTCACACGCCTTCAGCGGTCCTGATGGTGCAGGAACACAGATTGGCGGGTAGTGAAGAAGTCGCCCAGGCCTCCTCCTGGTGTGCCCGCAATGGCTGGAAATCGTTGTGGACCCCAGCTACTCTCACGGATAAAGGCACGTCTGGGGGCACGGCTTTGCTTGTGAAAAGCTGGCTTGGTCTGTTTCCCCCCCCTTCTGGACTCGCTATCGTTCCTGGTCGTGCTACTCACGGGATCATTCAGGTTCCTGGTGGTCTCAGCTACCACATGTTTTCGGTTTACCTGCATGATGGGGAAGGTCTGACTGAGCGTAATCTGGAGCTCTTGAGTCATGTTGGCGCCTGTGCTACGACGAGCTGCTCCAGCTTTGTCGTGGGAGGAGACTTCAACGTCTCTCCTTGCGAGCTGGAGAGCAGCAAGTTTATCTCCCAGCTTCAGGGCCAGATCATCATTCCTGGAGGTCACACTCATTTTGGTCAGGGGGCCCCCTCCACCCTGGACTACTTCGTTTGCAGTGGGGGGCTTGGGAAAGCCGTGGACTCCTGCTGGATCGATCTGACGACGGAGCTTAGTCCCCATCGTCCCGTGGAGCTTCAGTTCCACCGATCCCCCGCCACCCTCAAGGCCCTCAGTTTTAGGAAGCCTCCGCCGCTGCCGAGAGACCGAGTCATAGGTCCGTTGCTTCCCCCACCGTGCTGGGATCATGTGATCTCGCGAGCTCAGGCTGGTCTTGACGCTGTCGTCGCAGGCGACGCCGAGGCTGCCCTCAGCCACTTGTCGCCGGCTTACGGTGCGTGGGCTGATAAGGCGGAGGAGGAACTGGTCCACTTGTTGGGGGCGGATCTGGTGAAGGCTGGATGCAGGAGCAAGGGGCCTCAGCTCGTGTGGCGCAGCTTAGTGGGCCGAGACTCTCAGCCAAGGTACCCCGAGCACCGCGCCATCTGCTGGCTGGTGGCTCAGTTTCGCGCTTTTATGGGGCTGCTGCGGGCCGACCAAGGTTGTGGGAGCCAGGCCGCCAGCTTGCATGCTTTGCTTGCCAGCCCTCCTCCCGCGATTTCTCGGCACTCTAGCAAGTATGCCTCTTCTTTCAGCCGTGTTAAAGATTTTACTGCTGCTTTGCAGGGCGATCTCCGCCAGGCCCCTTCTGAGCAAATTGAGAAAGGTGACGAGCTCTTGTGCACCCTCATCACTGTCTTGGAAGGGGCCAATGGGGAGTATCGGTCCAAAGCGCAGTCTGACTGGAGAGCTTGGCTCACGGAGGGCCTCGATCAAGGGGCTCGACGGGTGCACGCGATTGTCCGTGACCCCACCCCCTGGGTCCCTACCACGACCCTCGCCAGAGATGGTTCTGTTGTTGCCGACCCCCTTTCTCTGTTGTCCCACGAAGGCACCAAGTTTGCCAAGTTTTGGGATGTCGGAACTGGCAATCCTGTGGGTTGCACGTTGGTGGAAGCTCTCCCCAGGGCCGATCCCGCTCAGTTGCGGGCTGTCAGCAAGAAATATAAGAGAACCTCGGCTGTCACTTATGACGGGTTCGATTGCCGTCACTTTCACCTTCTGTGTGACGACGGACTGGTTGCGCTTGGCATGCTCTTTCAGCTGATGGAGTCGGTTGGACAACTCCCGCGCCAAATTTCTGCGGTGTTGCTTGCCCTGCTCTCGAAACCCAGCGGTGGCTACAGACCGATAGGGGTGTTCTGCTCCTGGTATAGGGTCTGGGGACGCCTCAGGCGTCCCCTTGCCTTACACTGGGAGCAGCAACACCCCCGTCGGTACTGGGCTGCGGGGGCGTTTCGTGGAGCTGCGGATGTTGTCTGGCGTCAATCGTTTCGTGCTGAGACGGGGGCCTCTAGAAAGGAAGAGAGCGCCAGCGTCTTCTATGATATGCTCAAGTATTATGAGACGATTGACTTAGACGTTTTAGAGCAGCGATGTCACCAACACAATTTCCCGTCTGTGCTGACCAGGCTTACCCTTTATGCGTATAGGTGTGGCCGCTTTGTCTCCATCGCTGGCATCCTGGATGGACCGCACTTTGTGAGGAAAGGAGTCATTGCGGGCTGCAGCATGGCCACTACTCATATACGCATTTATGGTTTGTCTTCGTTCGATAAGCTCCCCTCTGTCCCCTCCGTTGATTTTGACATTTATATTGACGATACTGGTGTGTCTTGCACGGGGTCCAGAGAACATGTTGTTTCGTCTATTGTTTCCGTCTCTCTCGCTCTTCAGCATGCTATTACTGATGAGAAGGAGATGAACTGTCAGCTTGCTCTCGACAAGATTTGTACCGTTGCGTCCTCCAAAGGCCTGGCCACCGCGCTGGCTGCGGCCTTGGGACAGTTTGGAGGCAAGTTCACTGCCTCGACTGTGAACCTCGGAGTCGACTACAGTGCTGGCACCTCTGTCAGGGCCTCAGGGCGGAGCTCGAAGCTTAAGAGCCGAGTGGCGCTGCTCTGCAGGAAAGCCCGTCGTCTCAAGCGTCTGCAGGTGGTTGGGTTGTGTGGGTAGAGAATATGGGGTTTGGGGTTGGGGGGGGGGTTGTGGGTTCGAGCAGGTTGTACCTTGGTGCGGCAATGAGTCCCTCATATCAATGATTACACATGGGGGGGATTGGCGGGCCCCTCCCTGGAGGGGCCTATGGGGCGGACATCCTGGGGGTGAGCGACCAGGTCCTCCTAACCATGAGGCGGCAGGCTTTCAAGACTGTGAGGCCGTTTGCCAAAAGCAGGTCTCTCACGGCGGTCAGCCTGCTGTCGGAGGACCCGTGCTGGCGAGCTGCTTCGGCTCCCATCCTCCGTTGGAGCAAAGAGGTCTGGCTGGCCCAAACTCGCGAGTTCCCTTGGTCCATTCCTCATAGGGAGCTCCGAGACGGCTTCAGGAGTGTGTTTGCGCTGCCTAGGGTTACTTGGCCTACTGTTAAGGGCCCCGTGTCTGCCCTTCGCCTTACCCTCCTTCGCCTCGGTTGGACCATGGTTGACTATGCCACTATCTTGGACGACCGAGGTTATCGTTTGCAGCTCGGCCTGATTCCCCCCGAGTTGTTGGAAACTATGTGCAAAGAGGCCTACATGCGTGGGCTCGAGCGGGATCTTGGGGGCAAATGGGGGCTGGATTGCAGGGCGTGTCTGGACATTCCCAGAGCTGCTTGTGTCAGTAAGAAGTTCTCTCCTGCGCAGAGGGGCTGGATTCGGGCTTGCTCTTGTGATGCCATCTGGTCTGCGGACAAGGCCTTGGCATGTGGGTATCAGGTAGACCCGCTTTGTCCTCTTTGCTCTGCTTCGCCCGACTCAGTGTTTCACAGGCTTTGGCAGTGCACGGCGACGGAAGTCCTAGAGTCGCGGACTCAGCTGGTCCCGGCCTCAGTTGTGCAAGATGCCATCGCCGTGTGGACAGCTCAGGCGGAACCCGACCCTCATGTGCGAGCTCTTTATACCAGAGGAGCTTTCGCTCATCCCGCCGACGTGTTGCCGCGTCCTGTTGAGGAGGGAACGAATGCCCTTCAGTTCGTTTGGCATTGTGACGAGCTTCCTAGCCCTGAAGGTCCCAGGGTCCCAGTGAACGGGGAGATGTGGGGGCACGTCTTTATAGATGGGTCCTGTCAGCGCCACCCGATCAAGGAATTGTCTAGAGCTGCCTATGCGATTACTATGAATGCTGAGGATGGCACGTGCCTTGGAGAGGCGAGAGGCCCTGTCTGGGCTCATCTTCCTCAGACGCCTCAGGCGGCTGAATATGCTGCCAGATGTGTTGCCGCACAGTTCTTGGTGTTGCCGACCACTATTTATTCGGACTGTGCGAACGTTGTGTCTCACAGCACATTGCCCTTGCCTGAGAGGTACTCGGGCAAGAGGTCTTATTCAGGAATGATCATGTGTGCCAACAACTTTGAGGGCCGCCTTTTGGAAGGAATTGTTAAGGTCAAAGCTCATTTAGATGTGCACCAGGAGGGCATCTCCGAGAGAGAACGTTTCCTCAGGCGTGGAAACGCTGATGCGGATGTGGGGGCTAAACATGCCCTTCAGCTTCACCCATCAGACCCGACCGAACTTGCCAATGTGGACAAGCTTGTGGAAGCGGCCAGGGGTTATTGCATCCTTGCTGCTAACTTGCTTCCTCTTTGGCCTGAGCTCTCTCTCGACGTTCCCTATCTCCCTCCTCCTCCTGCTGGGCATTTAAGCTCCCGCAGTAAGGTTGGCCATCGTTGGGAAGTCTGGGCTGACGTCTGGAGGTGTGCGGTGTGCCTCCGCGGGAACAGGGGCTCGTCTCGGCCCCCCCCTGGAAGGTGCCCCCAGGATTCCAAGCTGCATGCGGCTAGGCAAGATGCCCTTGGGCATAGGACTGTTGCATTCGACTGTTCTGACAAGACAGTGCTTTTCATATGCCTTAAATGTAAATGCCACTCCACAGGTGGCAGGATTAGAGGCCTAGGCGAAGTTTGCAAGAAGCCCACCCGTGCGGGCCGTCAGGGTTGGGCCGCCTTGTGCAAGGGTATTCACCCGCAGTACTCCAAGTCCAGCAAAGGTGTCACAGTTGATGACACCTCGCTTGTGCGTTGCTTCAACTCGTATTTGGTTTCGAATCCTCAATTTTCGGAGGAAGATGTTTCTAGCTCTGTGCCCTCTGGCCCGTCTGGCAGTGCGGCCAGCGCTGGAGGGCAAGAGCGTCCCAGCTTCACAGTTCCAGCTATTGCAGCCACTGCCTGCGCTCATGCCAGCAGCGTTGCGCCCAGCTCTTCCTCGAGTGATGTGGTCGCCTCGGCCTCAGCCACCAGGGAGTGCTTGAATCGCATTGCTGCGTCTCTCCGCTGCGAAGCGGAAGACTTGGGAACGGGTGGGACAGTGGAGGTGGGGTCGGGAGATTCGGATTGAATTTCAGTGTTCTCGCCTGCCTTTCTCTTTTGGCAGGGTTGAACCTGTTGTTCGTGCGTTGGCCTTCGGAGCCTCTCCTTACTTTCAGTTTCTGTTCTCAATCTTATCCTCGGCCGTGCTTTGCTTCCTGGGCTTTCAGGCTGTTGTGGCATAGGTTGCTGCCCGCGACCTAAGCGGCGACCGCCTGTCCGCTTAGGACGCTCTCCGCGTTGCCGATTTTTGCCAGTTGAGGGTCAGCTGGTGCCTGTCCTCGCCTGTCCGTCGCCTCTGTGACAGGCTTGGCTCTTGTTTGGCGAATTTATTTCTTTTTGTGCACTGTCTCTGGCATGTCTGGCAGACAGTGGGAGCCCGAGCCGAGGGTCGATCCGTGCGGGGAGGGGGCCATAGTGGGCGCTCCGAAAGGAACTCGCGAAGCCCCCTCCCCAAAGCGGCTCTCGCCGAGGCGAGGTCTTTCAGTGCTGGCAGGTCCCGCCCTGCCAGTTCTCTGCACTATGCGGTGGGTCCGTGGAGATCAAAAAAAAAGGCCAGGGGCCGCCCCGCGCGCCCGAACTAGAAGAATTGTGAACCAGTTACCAGAGATTTTAGCACGCCTCTGGCCCGTTGGGCCGGCGAATTGCGCGCCGTGGGGCTGAGCATCTGATTGCGGGCTGCTGCGGAGCAGGCGTGCACAGGCGCGCTGCATTCCGTGTGGGGCACGATCTACATGAAGGGGGGCGCCGAATAATGCAGATGCCTTCGCGCGAGCCCGCGGCTGCAGGTGGAGCTCCATGTGGGGCACGGCCCGTGTGAGGCATGTGCCAGCATTGGCGGAGGGGCGCCATGCGAAGCTGCCCATTAGGGCCATAGGTGGAGCTCGTTCCAGGGCACGATTCGCGCGAGTAGTGTGCCGACATGGGTGGAGGCTCGATTTGCAAACCTTGTCTCTGGGGCTGTAGGTGGTGCTCCCCGTTGGGCACGTTCCGCGTTAGAGATGTACCGCGATGGGCCGGGGGGCGCTATGCAAACCTTGTCTCTGGGGCCGTCGGTGGAGCTCCCTGTGGAGCACGGTGAGCGTGAGAGGTGTGCCGAAGTTGGCGGGGGCTGGCGGGATGTGAACTCCCTGCAGAGCACGATCCGTGTGAGAAATGCGCCGACGTTAGTGGGGCGACACTATGCGAAGCTTCCCCTTCAGTGCAATTACCTGCGGGGCAGTGCTATCCGCGTGAGCGCTGTGCCGCTATGCAATGGGGCCGTAGGTAGAGCTCCCTGTGGGGCACGATCCCTGTGAGGGATGTGCCGACATAGGTGGCGGGCTGTAGATGGAGTTCCCTGAGGGCATGATCCGTGCGAATGATGTGCCGAAATAGGCGGGGAGACGCTATTCAGATATTTGTTCCCACGATAGCGCAGGTGTTCCCACGTGGTGATCGTGGTGGGATGGCGTGCGTACCCATCCGCTGATTGATGTGAGGCTGGCTTTGCCTCGGCTAGAACATAAGTGCGCGAAACGTGCGTGCTTTTCTAGTGATGATATGTGGTGCAACCTATGTGGTGCTGACTACTTGCTACAATCGATGGCGTGCCAGATATGGGTGCGTTCAATGTGTTGCAAAACGTGGGCGGCGATAGTTGTATGCATCCAGAAACGCCAGCCGCCGCATGGGGCGCGCCCGAGTCGCCCGAGGGCACCCAACGGGCGAAAACTCGGAACGTCCAGCCAGCGCACAGGGCGCCCACGAGGCGCCCACGGGCTCCCTTCGCACAAAAACCTTGAACACCGAGCCAACGCACGGGCGCCCACGAGGCGCCCATGGACACCCACCGGGCCCAAACCCGGAACATCAAGCGAGTTTCAGCACTACAAACTGAGAATACCTAGGTGCAGACCTTGGTTTGGGAACTGGGGCTCGTCCGGAAATTTCAACTGCGGCTCCCGCCAAGAAACACCCATAAGGCTCTAGCGTGTCAATCGGGCATCGCAACGTATTGCAGGCACCGTAAGGCACTATCGACAGGTACCACCCATGGAGCAGCAGGGCGGCAACCAGCAATCGCAACACATGGAGCGTAACATATTTGAGCGTCGTATGTATCAAGGCACGGGGTACCACCCATGATGTACCAGGGCGACAGCCGCCAATCGCAACGAAGTGGGGTATTACAGGGCACCGCCCGTGGATCGCCAGGGCGGCACCGAATACATCAAATTCCTTCCGAAGCATGTGCGAAACCAAAGTGCAAACATCATTTAGGGAAGAATGAAGATCAGGAACATTACCACTACCAGCTATTGCGTAATCGTTCGTTCCGCTGTGCATAGGCGGATCAAAAAAAAAGGCGGAGGAGAAGGACGAGTGGATGGAGGAGGAGGAAGGGCATGTCGCGAGAGGTCTTGCACTCGGTGCCGACGGACCGAGCGGGCGTCGAAGGTCCCTGGTTTGTTGCCTCTGCCGCGTGGGCGCGAGAGCACCCCCATCCATCTTCTTCGTCGTCGTCCTCCTCCGTTTCCTCCTCCTGCGAGTTACGGCGTTGAAGCGGCGGGGATCCCGGCGCGGGCGTTCAATGTTGAAGGCCGCCAGTGGCCTGGAATCGGTCGATATCGAACGACCTGCGCAATCAGAAAGCCGTGATTGTTCAAGGTTTGACGATCCGCGCGGTGTCAGGAATCAACGTTGACGTCGTCACGATCTTTCCCTTTCATGGTCCTCCTCATGCTGCTGTGCTGCTGCTGCTGCTGCTCCTCTCCTGAGCGCGAGATCATCCGGGCGCAGCGCCCAAGACCGCCCCTCGCGCCCGGGCCGCTGCTGGAAGCCCCGAGCCATGTCGAGCAAGTTCGCCAAGAGCTTCCAGATCCCGCCGGACCTCCATGGAGGAAGGAAGGAGGAGGAATGGACGAACATGGAGGATGGGGATCAAGGAGTTCGATGTAGAGGACGAGGACGGGGAGCAGGACGAGGAGGAGGACAAGGAGGAGGACGAGGAGGAGGAGGACGAGGAGGACTAGGAGGAGGAGGACGACGAGGAGGAGGAGGAGGAGGAAGAAGAATAAGAGAAGCAGGATGATGGACCGCGATGAGGAACGAGGACGGATTAGGAGGCGTGCAGGGCATTGGCACGTGGTTTGTGATACCAATTGTATTGAGTGGCTCAGAGCAGGGTGATGGTCATAACGGTGATGTTGGTGGTGATGATGATGATGCTGATGATTGAGATGATGATGCTGATGATGATGACGATGATGATGCTGATGATGATGATTATGATGACTGATGATGACTGATGATGATGACGATGATGATGCTGATGATGATGCTGTTTCTGGTGATGAGGATGCTGATGATGATGATGATGCTGATGATGATGATGATGCTGATGCTGATGATGATGATGAATATGATGATGATGCTGATGATGATGATGGTGGTGGTGATGATGATGATGACGATGATGATGATGATGGTGATGACGATGATGATGCTGATGATGATGCTGCTTCTGGTGATGATGATGCTGATGATGCTGATGATGGTGATGATGATGATGATGGTGATGGTGATGATGATGATGATGATGATGATGATGATGATGGTGGTGGTGGTGGTGGTGGTGATGATGATGATGACGATGATGCTGATGATGATGCTGATGATGATGATGCTGATGATGCTGATGCTGATGCTGATGATGCTGATGCTATGCTGATGATGATGATGATGAGATGATGATGATGATGACGATGGTGATGATGCTGATGATGATAATGGTGATGTTGATGTTGATGATGTGAATATGATGATGATGATGCTGATGAGATGATGATGCTGATGCTGATGCTGATGATGATGATGATGCTGATGATGATGATGATGATGGTGGTGGTGGTGGGTGATGATGGATGATGATATGGTGAATGATGATGATGCTGACGATGATGATATGATGATGCTGGATGATGATGAGATGATGAATGAGATGACGATGACGATGACGATGATGATGACTGATGATGATGATGATGATGATGATGATGCTGATGATGATGAATGCTGATGCTGATGAAGATGATGATGGATGATGCTGATGATGATGATGCGATCATGATCATGATGATGATGATGATGATGATGATGATGATTGATGATGATGATGATGATGATGACTTGATGATGAGGATGCTGATGATGATGATGAATGATGATATGATGATGTGGTGGTGGTGGTGGTGGTGGTGGTGGTGGTGATGATGATGATGATTATGATGATGATGATGATGATGATGATGATGATGATGATGATGATGATGATGATGATGATGATGATGATGATGATGATGATGATGATGATGCTGATGATGGTGGGGGTGCGTGCACGGGCATGATTCGCGGGGAGTGGGGTGTCGTAGCGTCAGCAGCAGAGCGGTGCAGCGTCGCTTGCTTTGCAGCCCCTTTTGGTTCAGGGCGACATGTTCGTCCATGTCCCGCCGAACCTCCCTGCTTGGGCGATTCTCGGTTGCAGGTAGCCCACCTCGGCCAGGAGTACGTGTCTGAGGTGGCCTGGGAGCGCGAGGCCGCCATATCGCGCTCGGCGGGAGGATCACCGCCCGCTCCCGTACCCGAGGCACCCTCGGGACCGCTCGGCCTCGAGCCGACCTGGCCGTCCGTCGAACCGCTGGAGTGCCCAGTGGCAGAGGCGGTGGAGGAACAGGACACGCTGGCCTGGAGCTGGTCGCTCGCCTGGTGGGTCGGGCACGTGGCTGGAGGCGTGCTGTGACGGCTCCGCCGCGAACAGCGCCAGGCCGCGCAGGCCGAGCACACCAGCGGAGATGGCGGCCGTGCTCGTGCTTCTGCGCCTCGCCGCAGGGGAACAGGAGTTCTGGACTAGGGCCGAGGTCGGCTCCAGAGTTCGCGTGAGCTACAACGACGACGGCGTGGACCACGAGAGTACCCTGGCGCATCCAGGACCTCGACAGCAGCCAGACGGCGCGGAGCCTGTCGACGCTACTATGTGGTGGGTGCTCCCGCCTGATGGGGGTGACTGGAAGGAGCAGTTGGACGGGCGGGACCCTCAGCATGGTCCTAGCTGTGCTCGGCCACTCTTGGCTGACGGCTACCCTGCCACGGGCGCGGTGGCTGGGCAAGTTCAGGGGGCGCCCCTCGCTCGACGAACTTTTGAAATTGGGTAAGGGATGCCGTGACATCGAGACAGCTCGTGGCCAGGGTTTGGGTGATTGGCCTGAGTATGCGCTCGACGAGACAGTACGTCGCCACGAACTTGCCTCTCTCCTTGCTGGACCCGTCGCTGCTGTTCATGCAGGTGGGGCCGGCGCCCCTTCTCCTGACAGTATTTGGGTGCTGGTGGAACCGTGCGGTAGCCAGAGTATGAGCGAGGAGTTAAAGATGAATGCCTCCGACGTCACCTGTCGACGGGACGGCCTGGAACTAATTCGGGGCGAGGTGATTTGGGTGAAGAAAATCGCAGTGGCTGATGCTTTGAGGTTCGCCAGCGCACAGGTGTCCCGTTTCCATTGTGGTCTCGGAGGCTATGATGATGCAGTTGTTCGTGCGGCGGAGAATGAGGCGGGAGGACGTCTGGGACTCGAGGGAGTTGACAGATGCTGGTGGAGGAGGCCGTGCGCCAGGGGGCCGTATGCCAGCTGGACCTGCGGAGGACACGCGCACCTTGAGCATGGGCTTCGACGGGCGCGGCGAATGACGCAAAGACTGGAGGACGGTGGTGAATGAGATCTCGGCGGAGTCTTGCGAGGGCGACCCGGTCGAAGGTCCAGTCTCAGTGGTGTTCGAGCGAAGGCCATGTACAAGAACGGCGGGGGCCCGATGGGGCGGCTCTCGGAGCGGTCGCGGGAGCACCGCGTGGGGCGCCAGGACCGCCTTTTCCACGAGATGGATGTGCTGTGCCATAGCCTGCAGCTGGCAGGCAGCTGCGATCAGCTGAACGTCGGCGGGCTCCGCTGCATGGAGAGGCTGGTGAGGCGCATTCAGGTGATCACGGGCGCGTGCTCGGAGCCGGGCGCGCCTGCCAGTTGGCGCATGGTTCGGTGCCGAACAGGAGATTCAGGTCCAGGCGACGCGGCCGCCCCCGAGTTGAGGAGTTTCGGAGATCGACGGGCCAGGAGGGGCGCGGAGTTTCCCAGCGCAGCGGGCCGTTGACGACCCGAGCAGACTTCCGACGCTGGCGCTTCGGGGAGCGGCCGATGATGACGCGGGAGTTCGCCGTTGGAACTGGCCCAGCCAGCGGCGTCAGAGAGATGGGGCCCCCCGGGCTTCCGCCCAGGGGCGGGGCTCGCGACAACTCCCCGCTGCCCCAGGGGGGGCTGCCGCCGAGCCAGGAAGGGGTCAGGGCGGAGTCTCGATCGACAGCGTCGGTGACCGCTTTGCGGTGCTCTTTTAGACGAGGCGATTGATGGCTTCTACTGGCTGGCAGGAGGCGACGCGGGGTCATCCCCCTCCCCGCCGCCAGCCTCGCAGTTCGACGTCGCGCAGCGCGTTGAAGGGCAGGTGGGCAACGTCGCGCGTCCGATGCGAGGCGAAGTTCTACAGCCTCCTCATGCAGCCTTGCGAGAGTTGATGCGTGGGAGGTCACCCTATGATGGCGGCCCTCCCCAGGATGTGCTCGACCCTTGCCAACCTGGACTGCCTACGCTTCCCGAGGGCGTCGCCGAGGCCCCAGCGCTTCGCGAACTTCTGCGGAGGCGGGCGCGCCAGTGCGTGGAGGTGCAGGGCGAGCGCATGCTGCGAGACCGTGAGAGCGCGCAACAGGCGCCGGGGCGTTGCCCGCGAGCGCCTTTCAGCGAGCCTTCGCTGGTGCGGAGCCGGCGGCGGCGCGGCGATTTGGCCGGGGATCTCGGTCGACGCGGGCCAGCGTCGTTCACGCGCCAGGTCTCGGAGATGGCGGGCATCTTCTTTGCGAGGGAGAACGGGGAAGACGCGTGTGTTTTTAGATTGTCGTCGGAGCAATGCTTGGCTGATTTGACCTCCACCTGTTCGGCTTTTGACTGCCGGGGGGCTCTCGGCCGTCGAGCTCGAGGAGATGGGGGGGGCTAGCGACCACCTGCAGGCCGCCTCCATGGCCGCGCTGGAAGAGGTGGAGTTCTCGGCGGGGGTCGCCGACGTGAAGGGCGCCTTCCATCGTGCGCGACTGCCCCCTTGGATGAAGAGGCTCTTCGGGCTGCCAGGGCTCGAGGCCAGTGATCTGCAGCTGCGCGGTGCCGAGTTGGAGGGCCATCCTCTGAGCTGCGACGACGTGCTCTACCCTGTCCCTGAGGCGGCGCCGATGGGATGCGCGCGGGGCCTCTACCCGTGCCGGAGCGCGACCGAGC
Organism: Prorocentrum cordatum; assembly: GCA_963575745.1. Lineage (NCBI taxonomy): Eukaryota > Dinophyceae > Prorocentrales > Prorocentraceae > Prorocentrum > Prorocentrum cordatum. Next base: position 1,298,040 of record CAUYUJ010008224.1, on the reverse strand, counting down.
TCCGGTGCCAGCTCGCGCCGAGCCTGCGACTGCGAGGGGCCCGGCCCTTGAGCGACTTAGTAAAACCGCCGGCGCCGAGGGTCGCGGCGGGCCCAGAGCAGGAGGGGCACTGCGTGCGCGTCGACAGCGCGGGCGTGATCGAGCAGAGTGGCGGCCGCGTGAGCAACGGCCTAGACGAGCTCGCCCAGGCCTTTGAGAAGGTGGCCTCAACGCGCGCGGACGAGAGGCGCGAAGCGATGGCGTCGAGGTGCTGGGCGTCGTCTTGGACGGGCGAAGGCTTCAGGCCCAGCCGTCGCGGAAGAGGCTCTGGGTGGCGCGCCCGGCGATCACCTGGGTGGTGCAGTTGCGGGCGGCGCGGAGAGGCGACCTTCGTTGGGCCATTGCGCGTGCCTGGGCATGGCGCGGCGCCCCGTGCTGTCGGCATGTCGCGCATGTTCTCGCTTCGTCACTGACGTGAACGGCGAGCCAGCTCCACTTTGGGAGACTTGTCGGGGTGAGTTGCTCGCCATCCGTGGGTTGCTCCCTTTGATCGTCTCTGACTGGTGGCTTTCGTGCAATCGATGGGCCCAGTGTTCGGATGCGACTGAAAGTGGCTTTGGGATCGCCGGTAGCTTCTGGGATCTCGGCTCCTTGAATGCCGTGGGCCGCTGTCGTGAGAGGGGGCGGTTCAGGGCGGGGGGGGGGGGGGGCGATGTTCGTCGTTCGGATTTAACAGCGGCTGGCACTGAGGACTTCCTGGAAATGGCGGGGGGGGGGTCGAGCTCGCGGTTGACGCGGGGGAGAAGGAGTTGACCGAATCGAGTTTGCGCAGGAGAAACTACGAGATGGACCCCGACTTCAGCGAGGTTCCGAGCGAGCTGCTTCTTCATCGGCTTCGGCGGATGGCAGGCCGGGACGTGGAGATACAGCGGGCATATGGTCTATTAGAGGCCCGTGCTCTAGTCGAGTCTGAGAAACTTATGGCGCTTACCCGTTTCGGCTATACCGCTTGCCAGGTTTTGCTTGTCGATAATATCGACGTCGCGCTGGCGTTTGATAGAAGCAGATGCCGAAGCTTTGCTATTTTGCTGCAGATCCGCAATTTCACCGCCTACCTTCTGAGTCGAAGTGCGAGGGTGGTCGTTCGCTGGATCCCGAGTGGGCTGAACAATAGTGGCGAAGGATCGCGGGTCGAGGGTGGGGGCCTTCAAAGATTCTGACGCGTCTGATTTTTGTTTCTCTGCCTGCCTCTTCTCATCCTCCTTTTTTCAAGCTCTGGCGACGAGGGCGATCGTAGACTAATTGACCTTTTTGAACCCACCCGTGTCTGCGCGAGAGGAACCTTTGGCGAATCTACATGTTGCTGTGGATCCCAGTAAGGATGAGTCTTTCCGATGGCGATTTTCAGTCTTGTCGCAGTCTGAGTTGCGGGTCCCCCGTTCGGTCCGAATTTTGGCTCGAACTGGCGTTGAGTTTCCGTCATCGCAGGAGCGAGAATGCAGTCGGGCCGGCGACCGCGGGCCCCTCGGCGCCATGCCCTTGCTGACCCCGCCGCCCCTGGCGCGGGCGCCCGCCGCGCTGGGGGCGGCGGCTCGCAGCCTGGGGGCGGCCGCGGGCGAGGCGCCTGCGGGCGCCCGAAGGCGCGTCGCTGGAAAGCCCGGGCGGTCGCCCGACCCGATCTCGAGCGGCGCTGCCGGCGAGTCCGAGGCCGCCGCCGCTGCCGAGCGGCAGAGGGCGTCGTCGAGGAGGTCAAAGCGACGGCCTTCAGCGGCGGTGCGATCGATAGCAGACGTTGTGCCGATCGACCGCTGCCTGGAGTCCAGCGCGGTGACCCCGCGGGTGCGATTTCAGCACCAGAGAGTTCTCGAGCAGCTCAAGGAGAGGTGCGACCGCCAGGACTCTTTCGAGCTGCCGTCGGAGACGATGGGCGCCCACTTGGTCTTATGCTTCACGTCCTTCTACTTGCAGGGCGAGCAGGCCTCGACAGGCGCGTGCGCGGCGGCGGCGGCGAACCTCTTCCACCCGAAGTTTGGGGGCTGCGGGCAGAGGCGCTGCCGCGGATGTGGAAGGCGCTGAAGGGCTGGGAGCGGCTTGCGCCCGGGCGAGCCAGGGTGCCGGAGCCGCTTCGTGGTCAGCGCATGATGGCGGCGTTATTAACGATGGCTGTCTCGATCCACCTGCGTCCGCCATCGCTCTGCAGGCTGCTCCCTGGGGATATCGCGAGACCATGCAATGGCCGCTTGCGCGGCGGGCTGCCGATGCACCCTCGGGAGCGCGCGACGCCCGACAAGGCAGGGTGTTCGACCTCAGCGTGAGGCTCGACTCGTCGTGGCTTCTGTTTCTCATCCCCGTTCTCGGCGACATGCAGCGTCAGAACCCTCGCCAACCAGTCCGGGCTTTCGATTGTCCTCAGCTGTTGCGCCAGATGAAGGACACGCGCCAGCGCCTCCAGCTCCGTCGGGTCACGCCCTGCCAGGCGAAGCACTCGGGCCCGGTCGTCGACCGCGCCGCGAGCGCGCGGCTGGTGCCAGTTGAAGAACGTGGCGCGGCGCGTGAAGGGCGCTCGCCTGGGCCGTCCTTGTCGGCGCGCGGGCTCTGCGCGCCGCTTCTTGGGGCCCTGTCTCCGCCGTCGTGCTTACGCTGTCTGGGGGCGGGGGGCTGGCCGAAAATATATATATATATATATATATATATAACTAAAAACAATATATATATATATATTACTTTTTGGTTATGTATATATATGTATATACATGTATAAATGTGTGTATATATATATATATATATATATATATATCTTTTTTCTTCTCCTGTCGGAGACCTTCCTGCGGCCCGCGGCCTCGAGCTGCGTGCAGCCTGGGGGCCTGCCTGGGGCCCCGCGCGGTCCCATCGTCGCGATAGTGCTCTCGATGGGGCTGCAGGGGCAGCCGCGCCCTCCTGGGCCGCCTTGCCCGGGGCCGCTGATCTGCGGGCGCAGCTGCCCCGGGCGCCCACCCCCCCCCCGACGCGGGTAAACGCGACGTGCCCCAGGCCGGTCTCCTGTCCGCCGTGCCCGACGCCGGAAGGCGCCGACGGCCCCGGGCCTTCGACCAGGCGGGCGGCTGCCGCGGCTGGACAAGGCAGCCTACAGGCTCATGGATGTAGTTGGCCTGGGCGACGCGAAGGGCTGGCCCTGGGGGGCGGGGCGGCGGCGGGCGACTGGCCGGTGGAGGTCGTGGGCGCCGTGGTGCCCGACTGGAAGTTGGCGCCGCTGGACGCGATGTTTGGGCGCCGCTTCCCGGCTCGGCGGGCGCCGGTGGGCCGCGGAGGAGCGGCGCCTAGCGGCGGCCCTCCGGGGGGCGAGGCGACAGAGGCGGCCGGCGGGGTTGCCGGCGGCGGCGGCGCAGTTGAGGGTTGCCCTCGGCGCGGGCCGAGGCGGCAAATCATGGGGGCCGTTTCGTAACACCCTGGCGAATCTCAGCTACTATTTAGTGCTGTTTCGCATTGCTTAGTGCGGTTTAGTGCGGCGCGTGTCTTCCCTCTCCCTCCCCCGCCTTTCCACTCCCAGCTGTTCCTCCGCTTCCCTCATGGTGCCCCCGCGTCTTTCTCTCCCCATTCAGGCCCGTGCTGCCCGCGCGCGATTTTTAGCGACGTTCCCTCCCGCGTGACAGGTCGTTGCGTTGGGGCGAGGGGTTTGCGGCCCCAGCGCGCGCGCTCCCGAACTCCCCCATGGGGTGCGGTTGGATACCACCAGCGCGATTTCTCCCGGCATGCCTTGCTTATCGGGCCCGCCCCGTCGCGGCGCTCGGGGCGCTTCGCCGCTGCTCGCAGCAGAAAAGCTTCAGAGCAGAAGCAAGGCGGCAGCGACAGGGCGGCGGTGAACGCTGCCGCTGCTGGCGCTCGCCGGCCAGGCGGCGCCGCAGGAATGTTTTCGCGCGTGCCCGCTCGAGGAAAGTGAGCCCCCCAGCTTGGATCCTCGATAAATCGCGAGGTCTGGAGCCCCGACCGCGACACACAAAAGCGTTCCGCGCGCAGGAATTCCGAGGATGTCTCGCGCGTGCCGCGTCCCGCGAGCACGAATATGGAGGATGTCTCGACTACATCGTTTGTTTTTAGGATTTCTTTTGATTTTGCCAGGATGTCTCGAGCGAAACGCTTGGTTGTCATAATTTGTTGAAGATGTCTCGAGCGAAACGCTGGTTTTGCAACATTGGGGGATGTCTGGAGAGGCCTCGTGGGGGCCAGAATTCAAAGGATGTCTCAAGCGAAATGGTTGTTTTCACGTCCCGCGCGCATGACTTCCGAGGATGTCTCGCGCGTGCCACGTCCCGCGCGTAGGAATTTTGAGGATGTCTCGACTAATTCGCTTGTTGTTCCAAGAATTCCTTGGATTTTGGCAGGATATCTCGAGCGAAACGCTTGTCCCCAGCACATTCCGTAGCGCGTCCCCTTGGCACGTCCCGCGGTGCGTCCCCATGGCACGTCCCCTGGCACGTCGTTTGGCGCGTCCCTTGAGACGTTCCGCGGCGCGTCCTGCTGGCATGTCCCCCTGTAAATTAGCTCTGGGGCAGCTACTTTGTGTTCAGGCAGCTCGAGCTTAAGGTCCAGATCAGTTCGGTCAGGACTCGGATGCAATGGAGGACTCGATCCACGACGCTATAGAGCACAATCGCGGCATGGCACATCGCAATTCAGCACGGCGCAGCACAGCACAGATTTCGGCACGGTGCATCAAGATCGATACATACAGCATTGCAACTTGGCGCGTTCCTTGGCACGTTCCGTGGGGCGTCCCTTGGCGAGTCCCCCTGGCACGTCGCGTGGCGCGTCCCCTGGCACATCCCGTGGCACATCCATTGGCACGTTCCGTAGCGCGTCCCCTTGGCACGTCCCGCGGTGTGACCCCATGGCACGTCCCCTGGCACGTCGCTTGGCGCGTCCCTTGAGACGTTCCGCGGCGCGTCCTCCTGGCATGTCCCCCTGTAAATTAGCTCTGGGGCAGCTACTTTGTGTTCAGGCAGCTCGAGCTTAAGGTCCAGATCAGTTCGGTCAGGACTCGGATGCAATGGAGGACTCGATCCACGACGCTATAAAGCACAATCGCGGCATGGCACATCGCAATTCAGCACGGCGCAGCACAGCACAGCCCTCGGCAGGGTACATCAAGATCGATACACTCAGCATTTCATTTGCCCGTCACCCAATCAGGTGTCTTTGAAAACGTTGCCATGCGTTACAGCTCTGTATTCCTTTCCGGGTTCGTGGGTCGATCATGCTTTTCCCCCCCAAAGTTTGAGCGAACATCCGGTTTTGGGATGACAACGGACCTTGACTGTGTGTGTGCTCATCGCAGTTGCTCTCTCTATATATACATATATATATATTCAGTCCCCGCGACGACTCTGTTCTGTTCACGGGATCGTTGCCACAGTAAGCTAATTATTTTATTCCTGGCGCTGCTCCCCGCCCCAGCTCTGAAGCAGCGTGGGAGTACGGGCGCATGACTGATGCCAGAGGGCGCCCGTTTCGTGGCTCGTGGGGCCGCTTCCCTGTCGGCGCGCGGGCGCCTTGATAACTGCGCGTCGCTCCTTGGGGCCTTGTCTCCGCTGACCGTCATGCTTGCACTGCCTGGGACGTGCTGGCCATGCCACTGAGCTTTCTCTGTAACTGCACTTTTTTGGCTCCCACCGCCAGCCCAAGGCCTCTATTGGTTTTCAAACCTTCTTTCGCATGCTGTGCTGTTCAGGGACTCAATGTGTGTGAGCACACAGCAGTTGCTGTGTGTGTATATATATACAGTCCCTGCGAAGACTGTGTTATGTTCACGGGAAAGTTGCCACAGTAAACTAATCACTTTGTTGATGGCGCAGTTTCCCGTCCCAGTTCTGAAGCAGCATGCTGATGGTGATGATGATGATCATGCTGATGCTGATGCTTATGCTTCTGATGATGATTATCATATTGGTTATGATGAAACGTATGGCGGTGATGCTGCTGATGATGATGCTGATGCCCATGCTACTGCTGATGATGACGATGCTGATCATATAGGTGATGATGGATATGACGATGATGGTGATGATGAGGATGATTGTGGTGATGCGTCTGATGATGATGATGATGCTGCTGCTGCTGATGATGATGATGATGATGATAATGAAACTGGTGATGATGATGATGATGATGCTGATGATGATGAGGATGATGATGATGATGATGATGCTGATGATGATGATGATGATGAAACTGGTGATGATGATGATGCTGATGATGATGATGATGACGGATCTGTTGATGATGCTGATGTTGTTGATGGTGATGATGCCGATGATGACGATGATGATGATGATGATGATGATGATGATGATGATGATGATGATGATGATGATGATGATGATGATGGTGATGATGATGATGATGATGATGATGATGATGATGATGATGATGATGATTATGATGATGATGATGCTGATGCTGATGATGATGATGATGAGATGATGATGATGATGATGATGATGATGATGATGATGATGATGATGATGATGATGGTGGTGGTGTGTGGTGGTGGTGGTGGTGGTGGTGTGGTTGATGATGATGATGAGATGAGAGGAGGAGGAGGAGAGGAGGATGAGGAGGAGGAGGAGGAGAGGAGGAGGAGGAGGAGGAGGGGAGAGGAGGAGGAGGAGGAGGAGGAGAGAGGAGGAGGAGGAGGAGGAGGAGGAGGAGGAGGAGAGGAGGAGGAGGAGGAGGAGGAGGAGAGGAGGAGGGGAGGGAGAGGAGGAAGAGGAGGAGGAGGAGGAGGAGGAGGAGGACGAGACAGGGTATGGCAAATAAAGCAGACCACGCCAGGAATACCCAGACATCCTCAAGGACTTCACCCGGGAGGCCTGTCTCGCGGTTGGGTTTGACATACATTGAGTTGACCTATGACACCCTTTGCCGCAATGTGAGGGGCCAGGATAGGGAGAAGTAGAGGAGGAGGAGGCGGAGGAGGATGAGGAGAAGGAGGAGTTATCGGCAGGACGCGGGGTTGGTATCATTGATGGTTTGGGAGAGTGAGATGTATCAGCGTGTGAGAAGCGACGCTCGTTTTTGAGTGGAGACTGCTGGGTGGCGCGCAGAGATTGATGAGAATGTCAACGTCTAATAGACGACCTTCGCTTCCTTCCCGTATTATTGTTCCGCCTGCATGTCGCCCGCATGCCGCCCGCATGCTTGTGTAGGGCCGACTTGCTGCCGACACACCCTGTGAAAGCGAGAGTGCTGGATAGCTCAGTGTTTGCCCCTCGTCTCACTTGTTTCTTATCCGTAAGCATTGCGGCTCCCAGGGCCCTTGAGTCTCAGGCGACATGCGACAAATATCAGCGCCTATCTCAGAAGTTGCATCTTCACATTGGTAGCAGGAACTGTTCGACCCACGGACACGCCTTCGCAGCACCGAAGAGAAGCAGCTCGCAGCATCGAGAGAAGCAGCTCGCGGCATCGAGTTCGGCGGACAGACCGCCACACATTAACAAGTACGAGGCCGGAGATCTACAGGGAGATCTGCAGCAGGACCGGCAAGGATGGCTCCCAAGGTGGACCCGTCCGAGGAAGCAGCAGAAGGTGAGGAAGGACGTGCCCAGCAGCAGGGAGGACCACACGTTCCAGCGCCCGCCTTCGACCCACAGACGATGACGATGAAGGATTACAGGAGGCGAGTGGCGATATTCAAGATAAGAACCAGACTGCCCCTTGAGAGGCAGGCCGCGGAGCTCTACGCAGAACTGAAGGGCGACGCCTGGATTCATGCAGAGGACCTCGACCCGACGGAGCTTCAGAATGACGAAAGGGTCCAAGTGTTGTTCGACTTCTTAGCAGATAAGTTCGACGACGAGAAGGTGATGGAGCTCGGGTCCGAGCTCAAGATTTTCTTCACACGCATGCGCCGCGACAGCGGCGAGGAGATCAGGGCTTTCATCAACCGCTTCGACACGCATGTGTCGAGACTTAAGACAATGCAAATCGAGTTCCCAGATCAAGCGCTGGCGTGGTTGATCATGTGGTGGCTTGGCCTGCCGCCAGATCGAGAAGCTGGAGTATTGAACGCCAATCAGAATAAATACGACCTCGAGCCTTTACAGAAGCATACATTGCTTAACGTGAAGGACGCCAAAGCACTGGACAAGCACAACCCCCGGAGGCCAGCACCCATGACACCACTAGCGCCCCGAGGCCCACCAGCACGACCTCGACGATGGGGAGCTCACATCACCGAGAACGACGAAGAGGAAGATCTCGAGGTGTACGAGACCCAGGTGGACGACGATGACCTGCAGGAGAGGTTACTTGAGGAGCACGAGGAAGCGGAGGCCGAAGTTTACAAGTTGGAGAAAATGCTCGCCCGAGCGAAGGACAGGGTCAAAAAGACGCCAAGCAAGCTAGAGGATTTTATCATAGAGATGGGCTACCTGGGCGCGGACCTGGTAAAGGACCTGGCGGGAGAGGCACTCCTGGAGGCGGCAGGGGGCCCGGCGGCAAGGGCTCGGGCCGCATCGAGAAGCTAAAGGCGAGGACTCACTGCGCAGTGTGCCGGAAGCTGGGGCACTGGAAGGGCGACCCCGAAGTGTGCAGGGGCGCCAAGTAAGGAGCACGCGACGACTGCCGACGACCATGACGAAGGCGACCAGGGACCAGAGCAGTATCTCACGAGCTGGAGCAGCAAGGAGAAGCATATCGAGAAGCATACGTTCTTCATCAACAACAACGTGCTGATGACCGGCACGGGCACCGTGAACGTCATCATGGCTACGAAAGAGGAGCTGCTGCAGCAGCGCGGCGGCAAACTGCTACCATACTCGTGCTGCGCCAAGTCCGTTGGAGGGCAGGTTTGGCATGGCGACGTCAAGAAGCGGCTTGCGAAGGTGGGCCTTGGGCCGATCGAGTTTGACGAACATGAAGTTTTCAGGTTCGGCGCTGGGAAGCCAGTCGTGGGCGCGATTGGAGCGCTGGTGCCGCTCGCTGTGCGCGGGCGCCCCTTCGCGCTGAGGATATCCATCGTGCCGCGCCTGGTCCCCGCGCTGCTGTCGCAGACGGCTGTTGGTCAGCTGGTTGCAGTGCGCGACCGTGAGGTGGTGGCTGGCGAGAGCGCCATGACGTTCAGGAAGCTGGGGGTCTCCAGCTTCGAGCTCGGACAGACCGAGAGCCGGCGTCCGAGTTTCGATGCGCTGGGCTTCGACAGGGCTTACATGTTTACCGTGGCTCCAGACGTGGGCCCCGGCCAGACAGAGATCAGGCTGCTTCCGCCATCGCGGCGCTGGTGGGAAGAACTCGAGAGGAGCCCCCGTCATCATCGCTCGCAGGATCATCGCGCTATGGAGGCCTCTCAAGAACAGGTGCGAGATGTTCCTGGTGGGCCTCCAACGGGATCCCAACGGGCCCCGCGTCAACCACATCAAGAGCGACCCGAGTCACGAGGAGCCGAGCTTCAACTTCTCGAGGGATCCGAATCAGCACGAGCTAAGCTTCAACGACTGCGAGAGCGACCCCGAGTCATTGCGAACTAAATTTCAGAAAGCCCCAGGAGCACCCCAACGAGAACCCTGGTCGGGCCAGTTTCAGGAAACGGATAAGCGTGCCGAAGTGCAGAAACCCATGCAAAAGCAGCAAGCACCAGCGCCAGCAATATGCGCGATTCCACATGACGGACGATGATGAAACAGTTCGGCCTCAGCCAAATATGGTTCAGACCGTTTCAGGTGATTCCTCAAGATCAGTGTTTCCATTCATGCGCGGATGCCCCTCAGCGTGCTGGGGTGGATCCAGGGTTGGGGCATCTTCGATGTCGGCGCCAACAAGAGGTGCAACACCGTAGCGCTGATGCGCTGGGAGCAGATTTTCAAGCTGGCGTTCTTAGCCATAGCGATGACCAGGCACCCGGCGGTGGCCATCATCTGCCACAACGGGCGCCGCCGCGGCCAGGGGGAGATCCTCGAGAGGCAGGCCGAGGCGCCAGCGCCCAGACGACTACCACCACTGGGGACTGTGGTCAAGGTGGAGTTGCAGGAGGAGATGGAGAGCAACGGGCTGGAGTTCCAAGGCCTGGGCTGCAGAGAGATGCGCGTGATCCTCGGCGAGCAGCGGATCGAGAACGGCCCGAGCCGCAGAGGAGCTCGAGCTGCAGATCCAGAACTCCTGGGACTCGCCAAGAAGTCACGAGCAGAGGTGGCCCAGCTGGCCAGGAAACGCAACGGGAAAGTTACCGACGACATGCTCGAGGACAAAATCGCGCGTTTGTTGCTGGGGCAGACACCGAAAGCAGTCAAGAAGGAAGAGGCCAAGGACGAGGTACCGCTGCTTACGACTTCGAAGGTTGCTTCAGCGACCAGGAGTGCTTCCTTGGCCCGTCGGAGCTCAGGAAGGGGGCAACGAGCAAGACCAGTGGGGCCACAGCCCTCGGAAGATTCAGAGAGCGACGAACCGCCAACCAGGAGAAGGAGCTCATCGATCAGCGACATGGCTATTGCAGCAGAAGACATCGGCGTAGAGGAGGACCAGACTTGGGAGATGCTAGTTCCGAAGGGGAAGAGAAGGGAACCGCGGGGGAAAAGCGCGAGATGAAGCCGGGACATATCCAGCGCTACAAGGACATGATCAAGGATACCGTCAGTTCCCTGACGTGGCAGACCGCGTTCCTCGGCACCTTTCTGGCGAAGCCGCTCTTCTCGGGAGGCAAGGCTATCGTGCAAGATCACTGCGACGTGTTCGACGTCAAGACCGACCCGAGCTACGACTTGATGCAGATCCTCGCTGGCGAGGCCGTCATCTCAGAGGAGTTCAGTCGAGCCGGACTCAAGGTGTGCGAGCCCATAGATCAGATCTACAACCTGCGGAGCGCCCAAGATCGGCGAGATATTCTACAGCTCTACCGCGCATGCAAGCCGAAGCTCTTCGCGCTGGAGTGCCCCATCACACTCTGGGCACAACTTACCAGTGTGAACTATCGAGGCGAAGCTAAACAACAACAACTACGTCGCCAGCGTCTCTGAGATCGCCCCCTACTAGACTTCGTGGATGAGATCGGTATGATGCAGCTGAACAGCAAGCGAGACATCCTGTTCGAGAATCCATTGACGTCGGAGGTATTCAAGCAGTCCCAGATCAAGCGTTTAAAGGAGCATCCCCGGGTTAAAGATGTGAAGGTCGACATGTGCCACTTCAACCTACGACGCCAGCAGTCTAACGGAATGGTCAAGATGCCGACGAAGCTTGGTCTCTAATAACTCCTACGTCAAGCGGCTGAGCAGGCAATGTGACGGACGTCGCCCGCATCACCAACTGGAAGGAGCTCACTGCGCGCGCAGGGCAGGGCGATGCACCAGAGAGTTCGCGAAGGCAGTCTTGCAAGCATACCAGCACAGCAACATGACCTACATGATGGAGAACGGAGTCTACGCGACCGGCGATTTGATGGATCTTATGGGCGGCGAATCGGACGAGCGGTTCTACTACGAGAACGTGGGCGATTTTACCGAGATACTGGTCAAGTTGCCAGATGGACCTGACTGGGGCCGCGTAGGCAGAAGAAGGGTCGTTGACCTCGAGACCGACGCGGTGGTGCAGGACTTCGAGAAGGCCGATGCCACCGCGGATTTGAGCAAGCCGAAGTTGGATCGCGCTGCCAAGCTGAAGATTCAGCTATGGTACAAGCCAGAACTTGTTGCAGAGGACATCGGGGCCAAGGCCATCCAGTTTGGACCTGGATGTTCAGAGTGCTCAAGCAAGGACCTCGCAGCTCTACGACAACTTCACCAGAACTTGGGCCACCCCAGCAACGAGGATCTTGCCAGATCGTTCAGGATGCAGACCAGAGGTAGTGAAGGCCGCGAAGTCTCTATGATGCGCGACGTGCATGGGCAAGGCTTGGAAGAAAATCGCGAGACCAGCTAGATTTTCCCACGCAGCCGACTTCAATGAACAGATTGGTTTGGATCGTTATACGATCAAGGATGTGGATGGTCAGTCATGGGATTTCTTATCGGTGGTGGATTTGGGTACGACGTTTCACGTTGTGGGCATGATTGAAAGTCATCATTCGGAAGTCTTGGTTAAGGTATTCACTCAGATATGGACAGGCTGGGCAGGGCCACCAGCAAGTGCAGTCGTGGATTTGGAGCGTGGATTTGGTTCGGTCTTTCAGGATGCGCTTGAAAAGTTCAATTGCGTGGTCGTTCCAGTGGCCGGCCAGGCAGCATGGCAACGCGGGCGGACTGACTGCCGAGGAGGTTGGTGAAAGGAGTTGGCCGAGAGAACCATTTCGCACGCCGCGGCCTCGGGTGAGTCCGACATGCGCATCGTCGCTTCCGTGGTCACGGGGGCCAAGAATGCACTGCGACGTCAATGTGGTTTCAGTCCAGAACAGTGGGTTTTCAGCAAGAGCTCGCGACTACCAGCTGATCTAGTGGACGGAGCTCACCATGGCGCAGCGCGTGCAGGAGCCGAACTACAACCGATGGAACGACAGCTGAAGATGCGGACCGACGCCCGCGAGGCTTGCATGGAAATGCAGAACGATAACGCGCTACGCAAGGCACTGCTGGGCCGTGCCCGCGTGCACCCCCATCCGCTTGAGCAAGGGGGCCTTTGTTTCTACTACCGCCAGCTCAAGAAGGGCTCGATCGAAAAGGGCACCTGGTTGGGGCCAGCCGTGATCGTGGGGCAACAAGGCCAGAGCTACTGGATATCGCACGGTGGTTTCACCGAGCTCGTAGCTCCAGAACACATTCGGCCAGTTACTACTGAAGAAGTCTGGTGGCCGGGAATAGACGATCAGCATGGAGAGGCCCTCGACCAACTTCAGCGACTACGCCGTGACACAGACGCCAGCGCCGACGCGGAGTGCGAAGATCTTCGAGGAGAACAACCACCGCCAACAGCATAAGAAGAACAAGTTGTGGAGATGGAGGCGGATGCTGCAGGGGCCCCCGCCGAGGATGCATCAGGAGTTCGTGATGATGTTGAGCTCTCACCTGCAGAGGAGCTCCCATCTGGCCAAGCTCACGCGCCCTCATTATCGCCTGCCCCGCTTTCAACGCATACACCCAGACAAGTGCAGGATAACCCTGTACCCAACTACGAGGACTGGAACCGCGAGAAGTTTCAGCGACGCCGAGCAGCCTACAGCCCCCTCGATGACGTACCACATTGCATTCGAGGGAGCCCGCAGCAAGAAGAAGCTGCCCACCGCGTCGCTGGACGACAAGCCGCTCGACAAGCGGGGCAGCCTTACATCGTCAGCATCACCGGTGAGAGCGACCGGGGTACTGCCACCAACTCCAGCTTCGCAGTAACGCTTCGTGGAGCTCGAGCTCAGAGCGAAAGGCTCAGAAATAAGCTTCAAGACAAAGAGATCGCTTGGAAGGACATCCCCGAGGAACACAAGCCAATCTACCGAAAAAACCATCGCCGAGCACTAGGAGGAGTGGAAGAAGTTTGGTTCCGTGGAGGCGCTTTCGCTGGAGGAATCTCAACAAGCCCGGGGCGAGAATGACAGCAACCGCTTCGTGTTCCGTGACGAGAATGTCAATATCCGCACCGAAGCTAACCCCGTGCCGGTGAAGGCCAAGGCTCGACTATGTGCTGGAGGACATCGTGATCCAGATCTACAGACAGGAGCTCTACGGACAGACGTTTCTACAGTGACGCGAACCAGTTCGCTACTGTTCTTTATCATGGCGGCGCGTTTCGACTGGGGCCCAGTGCGTGCCGACATCATGTCCGCGTTCATGCAGGGGGGGGGGCAGCCCAGAGACAGATTTTTTTAGTGGAGCAGCCGCCCCAAGGTCTACCAGGACTTCAGCCAGGACAAGTATTGCGCATCGTCGAGGGCATTTTTGGACTGGCGACTGCCCCGCGACAGTGGTGGGCTACTCTCAAGAACGCACTGCTTAGGGTTGAGCTCGTAAGCAAGGATGGCCACAAGTTCCACTTAGTTCAAAGCCTGATGGATCCAGTTTTTTTTGTCCCACATGGCTCAGACGGAACTCTGCAAGCTATTGTGTGTGTGTGTTCGCATGGATGATTCACGGATTGCTTCCAGTACTCAAGCCAGCTATGATGTAATCGAGAAGCTGTTTCCGTTCGGAGGTTGGCAAGGGCTAGATTTCATTTTGCGGTAAGGATGTTGTTCAGCGTTCAGACGGAGCAAGTCGAATGGGCGAGTCAGTGTTCGCCGAGAAGCTAGAACCGCTCGAGTTGACCAAGGAGCGCGAACGAGATCTAGGATGCCCTGCCACTGAGATCGAGATCGCCGAAAACCGGAGCTCGATTGGCAGTTTGGGTTGCCTCGCTACGCAAACTCGACCAGACCTAGCTGCGGGAGTTTCGATGGCTCAGAGAGTACAGAACTCGCCGACGGTGGCCGACCTGATCGAGACGAATCGCATCGTATCCGAGGCCAAGCGTTACAATGAGACCGCCATCGCGATCCCGAAGTTGCAGGGCGAGCTCTGCATTCTAGTGAGGCGGGATTTTTAATGTTCGCGGCCGAGAAGAGGGTCATCCAGGACGGAGAAGGCAAGGCAGCTTTGGTTGACTGGCGGCCAGCTACAATTCGAAGGGTACGCCGAAGCACATTTGCAGCAGAGACTATGAGTGCAGTGGGTTCTATGGGAGCAGCTATTGTTCTGCGTGCTTCAGTTCTTAATATTTTATTTTCCGAAGATGAGCATCGGCAGCTTCGATAATACTTTATGCCCGATTCAGTGTGTATCGGACTGTGCTTCTTTATATGATACAATTCGCCGAAAAGGAGCTGTCAAACTTCCAGCTGAGCGTAGATTGGTTTTGGATTTGATCGGACTACGAGAACTCATGGAGGACGAGATTGCGGAAGAAGTTGCCGCAGCGACTAAATCCAAGTTGCCTTTGGCTTGGTGTCCGACTAAATATATGCTAGCCGCTGCGCTAACTTAACGAATGGATGGATCGCAGATCAGGAAATCGATGGATGGAGTTATCATGTATCACCAATACACCCCGCCTGAGGGCGACCACGACTCGAATGTGATGCTGAGTGCGTGGGCGACCGATTGGAGTACATGGTTTGATGTATTCCTGCAGTGGACAGATATTGATAACGTGAGCCTACTCTCCCTATTCCATATTACGAAGCCCATCGGCTGCCTGCTTATTTTTCAATTGCAAACTGTTTGCGCTGGTGTCTGTTGCTTTTGAGACGGTGGATTTCGCCCGCTGCGGGACCTGGGAGTTTTGATTTTTAGCACGCTGCTGTGCCCTCCGTCTTTGTGCTTCTTGAGTGACAAGGGGCAACCTAATTTTAGAATCAGTGTGAAAGCGAGAGTGCTGGATAGCCCAGTGTTTGCCCCTCGTCTCACTTGTTTCTTATCCGTAAACATTGCGGCTCCCAGGGCCCTTGAGTCTCAGGCGGCATACGAAACGTTTCAGCGCCTATCTCAGAAGTTGCATCTTCACACACCCCGATCCGAGAAAAATGCAATCCCCGGCATTAGGGGTCAGTCCCTGGCAGACGAGATCAATCCCCAGAAGACAGTTTCACGATTCTGAGCTTGGAAGGCCTCTTGGAGCGCTCTTCGGGCCTCTTTGGGCCCTCGTGGGCCGTCTTGGAACCATCGTCGGCCGCCTTAGAACACTCTTGGCCTCGGCAGTGCGAATATTGTGCGTTTGCGAAGTTTTATGGCTTCGAAGACTCGAAAACTGTGTAGTTCTAGACGCTTCGCGCAACCCCACCAGCCCATCCAGAGACGATGCCCAGAGGAGTTGCCTCGATGAGGGAAGAGGGCGGGAGCGACGGCGGGAACGAGGGCGGGAGCGACGGCGGGAATGAGGGCGGGGGGCCGCCTTTGGGCGCCTCTGGGATTCCTCCGGACGCCTCTGGAACCTGCGCTTCTGGGAATCCCCCGGGCGCTTCCGGGAAACCTCCGGGCACCTCCGGGGCGCCTCAGGGCCTCCGGGGAACCTCTGGGGAACCTCCAGGAAGTCTGTTCGAAGTATGTTTGAAATCTGTTTGAGGTTCAGGTCTGTTTGAGGTCTGTTTAAGATTTGTTTGAGGTCTGTTTGAGGTCTGGCCGAAACTGTTTCAAGTTTATTTCCCCGGGTGGCCATCGGGTTCCCAGGGCTTTCCTCGGGCGGCCCCGGAACGAGGGCGAGAACGAAAGCGAGACTGAGGGCGGGAAGGAGGGCGGGGGCGGAAGGAGGGCGGGGGCGAGGGCGAGAACGACGGCGGGAACGAATGCGAGAACGACGGCGGGAACGAGGGCGAGATCGAGGGCGAGAACGAGGGCGGGAATTAGGGCGGGGGGGAGGGCGGGAGGGAGGGCGGGAACGAGGGCGATAACGAGGGCGGCAGCGACTTCGGGAACGAGGGCGGGAGCGGCGGCGGGATCGAAGGCGAAAACGAGGGCGGGAACGAAGGTTTGAACGAGGGCGGGAACGAGGGTGGGAACGAGGGCGGGAACGACGGTGAGAGCAAGGGCGGGATCGCAGGCGGGAAGGAGGGCCAGCTGGGAGCGCTCTAGGGACACTCTTGGGCGTTCTCGGGGCCGTATTGGGGCTGTCTTGGGCCTCTCTTGCGTCTTGGGGGCCTCTTGGCGGTCTGGGGGGCCTCGTGGAGCGGCTCGGGTGACTCGTGAAGTCTCTTGGGGCCTCTTAGGGGTCTCTTGGGAGACTCTTGGGCGCTGCGGCGCCACGGCGCCACCCGTTTCGGGACGGCTTCCAGGCCGATGGAGCGTGTCGTTCGTCCGCTCGTTTGGAGGCCTCTTTGGCGCCTTTTGGCGCCTCCTGGGCGCCTCTTGGGGCCCTCTTGAGGCTCTCCTGGGAGCCTTGGGAGCTCTCTGAGGGCCATCTTGGAGGACATCGATGAAACAAGAGTTGAGCTTGAATTAGCAGTGCCCCTCGGGAGCCCCAACAGCTGCCTCTTGGGGCGCTCTTGGGCCGTCTTGGGGCTCTCTTGAGCCTCTCTTGGAGCCCTCTCGGGCCATCTTGGAGCCTTCTTGAGGCCTCGGATGGCCATCGGAAGCGAAAAGGTGAGAAAGCAAAACACATTGGTTTAACGTAGGTTTTGGACGGGGCCTCCTTGGGGAACTTTTTGGCCACTTGGAGCCGTCTTGGAGCGGTCTTGGGGCCTCTTGGAGCATCTTGGAAGCTACCTTGAGACATCTTGGGATATCTTGGGCCATCTTGGAGTTCATCTTGTCCAGGTCCAGGGGGGGGGGTAAGGGGGTGTGCAACCCCGTCCCCGAAGTGCAAGAGGGGCAGTTGGAAGACAAGCCACCCTAGACCACATACGCCCTAAAGGGCTGGTGGGATTTACGCGGGTTTGTTGCCTCGGGGACACACAAATTGTGTATTTCATGAGGGTTTGTGGCCTCGGGGACGCGACTATTGTGTAATTAACGCGGGATTATTACCTCGGGGGCGCGAATCTCAAGTATTCATACGTGTCCCACGCCCGCCCGTGAATTCAGAGAACGTTGTCCGGGCGTGGTGAATTGGGAGGTTTGGGGTTCCCCCCCTTCGCGCGGACTTCAACAATTTACAGTAGGAAACAGAAAGCCTGACTGTAACACTGGAGACTTGAAACTGCAACTGGTGCAGGAAGCCGCATTTTCTTCCTACAGCCTGGTGGCCCCATAAGGGGGCTGGCGGATTTGGTGATTGTGACGATGGTTACGCTCATTATGATGGTTTTGATGACGATGATGAGGAGGAGGAGGGCGCTGAAGACGAAGATGCCAACCAATGGTAGGATGGGGGTGGGTCGAATGATGCGGGGTAGGAAGAACGGGGACGTCTGCGAGGGGGTTGCTTGGGAACTGATTGTTCGGAGCAGGCCTGGAGCGAAACTCCTGTTGTGGGCATCTCGGTCTTTGCAACTCCTGTTGTCCTGTCTGGGGGGGGAGGGGGCGGATGGAGGGGGAAGGGGGGGGCATGAACAGAGAGTCGGTTATGAGCCTCGGCAACAGGGGGCGCGAGGAGGGAGAGTGAGGATGGGAGGAGTGGGGGGGGAGGGGAAGGGAGGAGGGAGATGGTGGCGGACTGAGGAGGGAAGAGCGAGTGGGAACGTGGAGGAAGAGGGGGATGATGAGTAAGTGGGGCGGGAGAATGATCGGTGGCAGAGCCCGAGGTCCTCCGGAACCAGCCGTCCAACATCAATGAGTTTGCGGCGAAGTATTTCGATTGCTTGGCCAGCGGGCTGCCCGCAGACATGGCCGACCGCGGCAAGGAGGCGGCTGCGAAGCAGGACCGGGCCTCAAGAGAAGTAAGGAATAGGGGGAACAGTAGCAGGCAGGGAGGGGAGGAGGGGGAGGGGGAGGAGTAGGAGAATGAGGATGAGGAGGACGAGGAGGAATGAGGAGGAGAAAGAGGTCAGGGGGTAACGCGCCGTCTAGTCGCTGGCCGTTGCGACTGGACCCGGCAGTCGCCGATTCCTGCCGCCCGCCAAAGGCTGGCGGTCCCGCCGGGGAGGCCTTGATCATCGTGGTTGTTTCGGAGTCTATTGCATACTTTGTTTTCCCCTGCGCCGGGGTGTCTCGCTTCGACTGGATTCGGAGAGGGGTGGGGGGAACGGGAACGTCGGGGAGATGCGATGCGGCGGGGAATGAGGGGGGGGCGGGGAATGAGGGGAGATGGGAAAGGCAAGGCGGAGGGTGAGGGGGAGCGGAGGAGTCACATGGTCCGTTGGCAGGCCAAGAGAAATCGAGGAGGATGATTTGGTGGAGGAGGATGTTTGGCGAGAGCGACGAGGACGACGACGAGGACGAGCACGACGACGACGGCGGCGACGTTGACGACGACATCGACGACGATGACGACGACGACGACAACGACACGACGACACGACGATACGACACGACGACGACGACCACGACGACGACGACACGACGACGACGACGATGGTGGTGATGGTGATTATGATGATGCTGCTGATGATGATGATGATGTTGATGATGGTGATGCTGATGCTGATGATGCTGATGCTGTTGATGATGATGATGATGATGACGACGAGGATGATAATGATGATGATGATGCTTCTGACGATGACGATTCGGATGATGCTGCTGCTGTTGCTGCTGATGATGCTGCTGATGATGACGATGATGGTGGTTGTGATGATGATGATGAGGATGCTGATGACGATGACGATGATGATGATGATGATGATGATGATGATGATGATGATGATGATGTTGATGATGATAAGGATGATGATGAGGATGATGATGATGAGGATGATGCTGATGCTGATGCTGATGCTGATGCTAATGCTGATGGTGATGCTGCTCATGATGATCATTATGTTATGATGCTGATGCTTATGCTGATGATCAATATGATCATGATTATCAGTATGATCATGATAATGGTGGTGGTGGTGTTGGTGGTGGTGATAATGCTGAGTTGGCTGATCTTGATGACGGTTATGATGGTGGAGATGATGGTGGTGATGATGCAGATGTTGCTGTGGTTGGTGGTGGTGACGATGTTGATCGCATCGCTTTGACAGGAGTCAAGTGGCGGAGCCGAGAGACCCCCATTCAAGACCCAGGCGAGAGATCAGCCCCTCGGCGGGAGAACCCCGCCGATAAAATCGGGACGAACCCTCCTTCCCAACACTCAGAGGCCTCAGGGGATAGATCCCGTCCCAGTGTTGGCCACTCATTCAAAGTACTTGCTCTGGGTTCCCATCTACCTTGCTACTTGAACAGTCGAAGTTGCAACTTTCTACTTGCCGACACACTAACCTCTGCAATTCTACGTTTGTTCTCGTTGCGCCTGGGGTGATCCGTGTCTGTATTATGGACGTGCCCTTTCGCGCCTGTTCTGGTCTGGAGCCCCTGCCGGCCTACTGGTTTGTCGGCGATGTGTATCGACATTTCGGGAAGCCGTGCCCAGGACGGCGAGGGGGTAACAAAGTCTCGCGGTGCGCCCATAAGCTACCTTACCCTATCAGTGACCGAAGGACCAGGACCCTCAGATGCTGACGTGCTGAGGCAGAGCGAGGAGGACCAGGAGCGAGAAACGGAGGCAAGACCACTAACGAACTGGTATCATGCAGTCTTTCACTCGCGCTTGCGTAGACCAGTCCTGCTGGATGGTACCCGTGCAGGAGGCCCTCGCAAGCAAAGGCGGGCGACAACACGGAGGAGAGAAGGAGCGGGGAGCGGAGCGAGAGGAGAAGACTCAGAGACGTCTGCAGGACGCCAAGATGCCAGAAAGGAAGCAGCACTCCCAGAGGGTCGGCGTACCGTTCAACAGGCAAGTACAAGGTTCCCAGTTGCGAAGATCAAGTCAGTGCCCAGGTTGCGCGCCATGCATGCTGCCACCCGACCGAGGACCGAGGGCCGACGATTGGCGAAATCCTGAGGGGCGAACCGCCCGCACAGGCTAAAATTTCCTACCGGGGCTCCAGCGCCAGAGACCACCTGCCCGTCGGTTGACGAGGAGGCCAACGCTTCGAAGCCGTAAATAAAACGCCTCCTGCAGAAGAAACGTCAGCCACACTCGTCAATCTGCCAAGTATGCGAGGACAGCTACAACTTGCGAAAAGAAAGCAGTGAGCGAGGAGAAATGGGACAGGATCCAGAGCACACCAAACGCGAGCAAACCAAGCGATATCGAGAGTGCACTGCACGGCCTCACGACCAGCCATCATGCAGTAACGACTTCGAGGGGGAGGGATGAGGGGGGAGGAAGGAATGGAGTGCACCCAGTTGACGCACGGCAGAGCCAAAACTCATACGCTGGCAGAGTCGAACTGCGGTCTACCCAAGCACCCGCAGTCGCAGCCGCCAGGGTAGCCCCAGGACGGCAGGAGATCTCAGTTTGCCCTTTTGGTCTTTCTTTTGGCCCTTGGGATGACGAGGAAGACCTAGCGGCGAGACGATGGGATGGAAACAGGGGGAGGGAGAAGAAGCGAAAGCAGCAGGAGAAGGAAAGCGGATGGGAGAGGAGGAGCGGGAGGAGGGAGGAAGAGTGGCGACAACGGGCATGAAAGCCATGAGGGTCATGGGGAAGGTGGTATGGCAACGGGAGCGAACGGGGAGGAGGCGAAGGCCAAGGGGAAGTGGAGCGAAGATGGGGGATGCTCCTCCACCACCTCGTCTTCCTTCAAATCCCGCCCTCGTCCTCATAGGCCTCCCGCCTTACACTCCTACGTAGTGTGTAATGGCCATCGTCATCGTCGTCAAGGTCATCACCATCATCCTCCTCATCATCATCATCACCACCAGCATCAGCATTAGCATCATCCTCATCATCATCACCACATTAGTATTATTAATATTATTATTCGTGCTTTTATCATTCGCATGTCTAATTCCAGTATAATCATTATTCGCATTCGTATGTGTATTAGTCTTGTCAGTAGTATCGTTCATGTATAATATGTGTTTTTCGTTTTACTAGCAAAAGCATCTTTGTCCTTGTCATTAATATCCGCAGTGACATGATTCTAATTGTTCTTCCCGCCATCATCAACATCATCAGCATCGACATCGGCGTCTTCCATGCTTCGCATCATCTGCCGACCTCCTCCACCCGTTCCTCTTCCTCCGTCCATCTCGTCGTTGCCGCCTACAGCTACCATTATCATCCTTCTCGTCACTTCCTTCCCCCATGTTTCTCCTCAGCACCCTCTTCCTCCCCTCCTTCTGACATTGCCGCTGCTACGCATTATCCGACTTCACCTTTTCAAAGTCCCCTCCCGTCCTCCCGATGATCAGCTTGTACCACCAGACTACGCTTGGAGTGATCTGGACGTTGGCCTGCGATTGCAGAAATACAAACGCATTTGCGCACGTATTTTGATTACGACCTGTGCACTGGCGGAGGGCGGACGGTTCTCAATATCGGGGCCTCGATTTCGGACATTCACAGCATGTCATACACACGGGGGCACCACCAACAACTAATACTACACCGTTGGTGGGTTAGTCCTTATGAACAGCGTACCAACGGCATATTTACCGAAGTTGGAATTTCTAGTAGCTAGACGACTGGCCACGCGCTGTTTTCACAATGATGCTGTCGCCCTGAAAGCTTTTACAATGGTTCTTGCTAGTTCCAACTGTTACTCGTATGAAGGGTGACTCCGCCTTAGAGTATGGTTCTCTCGTGGGAGCGTGTTCGCAGTTCAGGCTGGTGGAGTGTGGGGGTTCCAACATATACGCTGGCTGAGGATGGCTCATATCTAGAAGCGCGCTCCCGCTTTCTGGAAACAGCTACTAGATGCATGGTCGGAGGGCGGTTCCATTCAAAGCCTGCTATGCTAGTTGTGATCGCTATCGTTTTTTCATGGCGCCTCGAGGGGGGAGAGTTCAGAGGAGGACTCGTGCAATGGTGTGCATCAGACGTGCGGCGTTCGTCGTTCGTCTCGGGAGCGCTTCGATCCGGGCCGCGTGTATCGCGTCCATAACTGTCACTCAAAGGATGTGCAGTGCTGATTGCCGTGGTGTGAACGGTAGCTGGCTCTTCCTCGTCACACCACAAGACGTGTCGGTACGGCGGTCCGAGCCGTTCGCTCGAGTTATCCTCACATTTCACAGTTTTGATGATCGCCTTTTCCAGCAATTGCGTGGATGGAGGGTGGGCTCTCTTCAAGATGTGACTCGCCGTGGCGCCACGCATGCTCGTTTTGGCAGCTTCCTTAGTGTACACGCTTGATGGTACCAGCTACAGCTGCAAAGCATTGCGTGGCAAACTGAATTCCCAGAAGTGGCGATCTCAGAACGGCCACTGATGGGTCCGTTGCCAGATGGCCAACATCAGATTGCACACATGGAGGACGGACGGATTTCAAAACGTTGCTCTAGCTCTGCGCGGCGCACATTTGCTCCACCAGCCGCCGACCCCCCCTCAGATTGCTTGAGTGGCCTCGCTTGGTCGGTTGGTAGGTTGGTTGGTTTTCTTGTTGGTTGGCTGGTTGGCAAGTCGGCTGACTGGCTTGTTGTCTACATTCATGGTTGGCAGTTGGTTTTTGGGCTGTTTGTAAGCTGGCTTTTACGCGCCTGTGAAGTGCTTGTAGTAATTTGCTGGGGTTCGCGTCTTCGGGAGCGCGCGCCCCCAGCTACTTTCAGGGATTCGGGACCTCGGGTCCAGAGCCGAATAGTCAGAACACAACGGTGGGCAGCAAAGCGCCTCACGAAAACAGATCCCAACCCAGAAAACCTCAGATTTCTGTTCTGCTGGGTGGGGGGGGCGCTTTTCGTCAGCCACCAGGGTGTAGGTTTGTGGCCTGGGGGATGCGAACTTGCTGGAATTTACATGGTGCTGTGGCCTCGGAAGCGCGGACGCGTCGTCATTTGCAAGTGATTGTGGCCTCAGGGGGGCGCGAGTCTATTTTATTTTGCAAGTGGTTGAGGCCCCGGGGGCGCGAACCTGTTTTATTCGAAAACAAATATAAAATGGATTGGGGCCTCTGGAGCGCCAAGGGTTTGTAGCCTCGGGCCTCGGGGGCGCAAGTATGTTGTATTCCTACCGGTCACAGGGCACCCCCAGAAACTCCGAGCATGTGATTCTGGGAGGGAGATGGGGTCCTTTCCGGGCTCCTCCCGATTTCGGTATGTACAATACTGGAGTTATAGACAAGGGAGAATCTGTGACTATATCTTGGGATCTGGACCTGTTGCAGCAGCCTGTTGGCCCCCAAGGGGGCTGGCTGATTTGCAGCGGCTCGACTGGCGCTACATGGCGGTATAGTTGTAAACATGTGCGCCATGTGTACGAGTGCAGCACATGTCCTTGTGAACATATCTCCCTTCACACGTCCTTGATCAGTATGGTCGTACATCTCTACGTTTCTTGTAGCTGCAAGGGTGGAGGGCGTCCTTTCAAGACGGGCTTTCGCCAAATGGGCGGTCCGTGGTGCCCCCGCCTTTCAGTGGGGTGCCCCCCGCGTCGTGAAGAGGATCACCTGTAAGGACTCGTGAGGAGGGGGCTTTGCACGTGGAAGCGTGTTCTGTATCGTGGTTTGTACATTCTGCCTCCTCCTCCTCCCACTCCTGGCCCAACCTTGGCCCTTCTCCTCCGCTCTCCTGATGCTCCCCCTCGTCCACGACCTCCGGCTTGGAAGGCTCAGCTGGTCCCACCTGGGGCGCCTCCGCCTGCCTCTGCAGGACGAGGCGCCGGACATGTCCCTCGAGGAGGTCGAGAGCATCATCCTGGAGCCCGCTCTTTCTCGGTGCCGTCCTGTCCACACTCCGTGCCGATCGATCGGCTCGCTCTCTCGCATCGCTCGCCTCCATCGGTTCGACCATTTCGCCTCCGCCTCGCCCTCCGTGTCCGATCGTCTTACGTCTTCCGCTCGCTGACGTACGAAAGGTGGGACGCCCGCGGAATGAGTGGGCCAGCCAACTCGCAAAGCACGCTTCCATGTTTGAGGGCAACATCCACGATCAGGCCGGTCGGAGTGCCGGAGTGAGCAGGTATTGCATGTGTTAGGACATTTCACGAGTTTTCGGTTTTTGTCTTGTGTGTGTGTGTGTGTGTGTGTGTGTGTGTGTGTCTGTGTGTTCGATCATGCGTCCGCTTTATCCAGACCTCTTCCGCGCTGCCTTGCCACGGCCACGGAATCCTGAACATCGGGCCGAGTAACGGCGATCACCTCAAGTTCGCCGAAGGCGATGCAGAAGGGGAGGAATGGGGGGGGGACTGGGAGGCGCAGGAGGGTGTGACGGGAGAGGAGGAGAAGGAGGAGGAGGAGGAGGAAGAGGATGAGGAGAAGGAAACCCCATACGCGCACGACCGTGCACAGTACGACTAGGTGATGACCTACTTCTCCAGAACGCTGGACAGCTACTTGGGCGAGGCTGCCAACCCACCTGTCCACACGTTCGGGATGACGGAAACCGAAAGACCTGGCGCGCTTCGTCATCCACCAGCTCTCCAGCATTACCTCATACCCAGTGGCCAACGACCGCAGGGGGGACATCCTCACTTACATCAAGCGGGGAATACGCTACAATCCCACAGGCATACCAACGCTGTTCGCAACATCAGCTAACCAGAGGGACATCGCCAACCCCATGTTTGAAAATATGAACGATCTGATCAACAGCCAGGGAGCAGCACCACCGGCAGACCCAAAGGGCCAGTTAACGCGACCAGGTCTACACGACAAGGACGATACCCGACTACGGACATGCCCCACGAGTCAGTATTGCACCATCCACTACCAGCATCATCGCACCCCAAAGAGGGACGGATCACAACCGAGACAAGACACCCACCACCAGGACTCCCTGCAATAGCAGCTATCACACACTACCAATAGCCGACCTCTTCACCAGAAGGATGCTCCTGACGATGGACTCGAGAGCGGCCAGCCAACGCCTCCGCGAGATGCTTCAAATACAGTGCGCCTTCCCGACCTCGCCACTGGAGGACATCAGACCGCCCACTTGCAAGTCGAACAATGATCACCGACAGCAGCAAGCCCAACATCGAGGACGCCATCTACGACACCAGGTACCCCGTCGTTCGCTCCGACATCCAAACGGCCACGGACACCAGCGAGGAGGAATACTATCATGGTATGACAACATTGAGTGCACGATGACGAAACTTGACCGCGTGCCCACCTCAGGCAGCGACTGGCGTCGACACCGACTGTACGCCCAGACAGGCGATAACGAGGGATCTGCCGACAAAGCAGGAGACACACGCCTGACGATCGAGCTCTCTTACGATCAAGATTGGCACCACCAGCTGCTCCGTACCCGCTCCCGACCTCGGCGCTACTCTTTTATCAGACCGCCGTGCTCACTGCACGGACAGAAGCAGCAACAGCTGGGCACCAAACTCAAGATTCACCTTCGTACTCTCAGGGCGATAGCAGCAGTCCTGCCTCTCTCATGGCACATGCGACGGCGCCCACGCCATGGTCTGCAGTACGGCGGCTACATGAATGGCACGCTATGCTACGCAGGTGGTCCACAATTGTGGCTTTCTCAACCTCGCATGCTATGCAGACCACGCGTCGGGCGACTGCAACACTCCCACCGCTCTTACTGGCACACGCGACGGCGCTGGCCTTACACTATGCGTGCGATGGTGGAGCCTGCGGCAGGTAGCAGCGCCTGTGCGCTGGGGCCGCCGTGGCCCTAGCCAGGATAGCCGGCGGTGAGATCCCCATGTCCCGTCCCCCCCCCATGAGTGCTATGCCGCCCCATCCGTTACTACGCCACAAGAGCGGGCAGGGGACGGCAAGCGGGGCGAACGGCGGGGGGGGTGGGGGACAAAATGCTAGAAGGTGGAACCAGGAGGGAGTGGAGGTTGGTAGGGGTCCTCTCCCCTGTGCGCGGTTTGCACAGCATACGTTGGTGAGAAAGCCATTCATGCGGACCCACGCACGTAGCCGCTGTAGTGCAGGCCATTTTGCCATCATGGCCACGGTACTACGGTATGATACGGTACGGTGGCAAGAGCACGCGGTGCCAGGACGGTCAGCGCTGTCCGGTTAGGGCCACCAGATTCGGTAGCGCCGGTACGGTATTAGGGCCGCACGGTTCCGGTACCCCCTGGGGGGGGACCGTGGGGGCCCTGGGACCCGGGCGGTCTTAGGACCAGGGGCGGGGTGGGTGGGGCCAAAGATTTGGGAAGGGTCCCGGGATTGGGGGGGGCCCAGGACGGGGGGGCTCCCAGAACCGGGGGGGTGTCCCGTGACCGGGGGTTGGTCCCAGAAGTTCGGGGGGGAGTCTCGGGACCGGGCGAGGTCGTCGTCGTGGGCCGGGACCAGACCGGGACCCGTTCTCGGGATCCCGGGGGGGGTTTGGGACCAGAGTGGTCCCGCGTGGGCGGAGGGAGGGTCCTCGACCCCTCGGGACTGGGACAGGGCGGATCCCGAGGGACCAGGGGTGGGTCTCGGGTGATCCCGGGGGGATCCCAGGATTGGGGCGGGGATCCCAGGGTCAGGGGGGGGGTCCTGGGGTCCCGGGACTGGGGGAGGGTCCCGGGACTGAGGCGGGGTCCCGGGACCAGGGACTGCGGAGGGGGTCCCAGGAGAGGGGGGTCCCTGGGACGGGGAGGGGGTCCCAGGGATCGGGGGGGGGGTCCCGGGGACGGGGGGAGGTGCGGCGGTCCCGAGGGTGCCGATCGACCGCGGCCGGTTGGCGCGGTACGGATAAGCCGCGGCTGGGTTTTGTCCAGTACGGTGGCGGTGGCCGGTACGGTATCGTCCGTACGGTAGCGGTGGCCAGTACGTTAATTATCGTCCGTTATTGTGTAACGATTGGTGCGGTACGGTGCGAGATGGTGCCAGTTGGCTGGTGTTTGGTACGGTAGCGGCCAGCATGCAGGCCGATCCAGATCCAGCCACCCTCCTTTCGCTCGCCCAACCTACGCCTGCAGCAACCTTCACCGCTCTGCTCGTGTGACGGGGCGGCGGGAGTCATGCACGTTAGGATGGCACGGGGGAAGTTGCGGACGAAGAACTACCTCGGCCGCCTCCGCGGATGGCCCAAACTTCCGCCTCCCCACTGAACACCGCTGGATAGACCCCACGGTGACCCTACTCCGCCCAGTTGGGACTCATCGCCTGCCTTTGCGGGGGAGGGTTCCTCGGGTTGGACTGGCCCTACGGGGAGGTGAAGAGACCTTTGTGACGTTCTCTCTCGTGAGCGTGACCGCGTCGCACTCGCAGCCCATCTGCCGTGCAGCCCATGTTTTTTATTCTCGCTATGGCCACCCGTACTTATCAGCCCAGCTGCGCAGGCAGAACCATAAGTCCACGCGCAGCCACAGCAATCGCAAATACCGAAACGTTCGCTAACTCAGGCAAGGAACGGCCGATCGGCCGGCCTGCCTTGGAGCGGCGTTACAGGTGAAGGAAATTGCCCGACTGCTTCAGCCAGCAGGCCAGCTTTTTGCGCCTCTACCATTCGACCTCCCTCATTAAACCTCGAGAAGTATTTAAGACCCCCCTTCCGGCAAACAGAGACGCTTCCCGCACCTGGAAGTGTTATTCAGGCATCTGGAGTATGATGTGGCTCTCGCCTTAGCGCCGCGCGCATTCGTTTCAAACACTTGCAAGCGCTTCACGACTTGAAGGCGGGTTGTTTTCAAAATGTGATTCTCGCTTCAGCGCCGCGCACATTCGATTCGTTGCACAAACTTGCAAGAGGTTCACGGATTGAGGGCGGCTCGTTTTCAACATGTGGGTCTCGCCTTAGCGTCGCGCACATTCTATTTATCACGTTGCAGGAGTTTTACGGATGGAGGGCGAGCCGTTTCCATGATGTTGTTCCCGCCTTCGTGCCGCGCGCATGGGTTTCGTTGAGGCGGGAGCTACATTTGAAACCGAGCCCATCTCAATCCGTGAAATTCATGCAAATGTTTACAACGAATGTGCGCGGCGCTCAGGCGAGAGCTACATTTTGAAACCGAACCGCCCTCAATCCGTGGAGGCCGTGCGAATGTTTGTAGCGAATGTGCGCGGCGCGAAGGCTAAAGCTACATTTTGAAAACGAGCCGCCTTCAATCCGTGAAAATCGTGCACAATTTTTTATCACGAATGCGCGCTGCGCTACGGCGAGAGCCACATGTTGAAAGCGAGCCTCCCTCAATCCGTGAAGCTCGCGCAACTTTAAACAACGGATGCGCGCGGCGCTAAGGCGAGGACACTATTTTGAAATCAAGCCAGGGGGGTATATTGTATTTGTTTTGCTGTTTGGCACGGGGCTAAAGTTATCGTTCTGCTAAACTCCCCCCTATATTTTTGTTTGGGTGCGGTGCTAACGATATCACCGGGGCGGTCTCAAGTACTTCTCGAGGTTAGCCGCCGCGCGCCTCAGCGACCTCCCGAATGCACGGCTGGAAGACCTTGCGTTGGCCAGGGCGGCCGTGGCCAGCAGCTGCGCCTGCCCCGTGTCTCTGCGCATTCTAAGAGGGTACGGGGTAGGTGGGCTGGTGGTGGGACGGGCGCGGAGGAGCATACCAGAGCAGTTGCACGGGCAGAACCACACCTGATGCTGCTGATGATGATGCTGATGCTGATGATGACGATGATGATGATGATGACGATGATGCTGATGATGATGATTAGTATGATTGTGGTGGTGATGCTGATGCTGATGCTGATGCTGATGCTGATGATGATGATGATGATGATGATGATGATGATGATGATGGTGATGGTGAAATGCTGCTGCTGCTGCTGCTGCTGATGATGATGATGATGATGATGATGATGATGATCGAGTGCGTATAGTAGACGTACAGGACATGAATACTCAGTACGTTGTTGGTTTGGGCGGGGAGCCGTAACCGTGCGGTGCAGCCGCAACGGTTGTCCGATGGTCCGACACACCACGCCGCGTGGGCGTGACGGCCACAGGTGATTGGAGAGGGGCTCCAGCCAGTCAGCACAGACGGCCGAGGCAAGGCGACTACAGAGCTGATGTTCCACCAATCGTCATCATACATACACTTGATGAAGCACGCCTCCGTGAAGCACGCCACGATTAAGCACGCCACGATTAAGCACGCCACGATAAGCACGCTTGATGAAGCACCACCGTGAAGCACTCCCCGATTAAGCACTCCCCAACGAAGAACTCCACGATGGTGCCGTCCACGACGGTGAAGCACTCCACGATGTAGCACTCCACGATGAAGCACTCCACGAAACACGCTGTGATAAAGCACTCCTCGCTAGTCTGGGTCGGCGCCGAGACCGACGAGGTCGAAGAGGCTCGGAGAGTTTACAGTGCTGCGCGAGGCAGTGCGATAGGGGAGTGCATGGTGAGCCCTAGTCGAGGCCGAGGAGCTGCGGCGCACGGTGCTGTTGCTGCGGCAGTTGGGGCGGTTGGTCGTCGCAGTCCTCGTCGGCGCGGTTTTTCGAGCTGTTTTGGGCTCTCCCCTCCTCCCTCCTCCTGGCCAGCGCTGGCGATGGCATGGCGAGGCACTGTCGGAGAGTGCTTGGAGAAGACAGGTTCGGTCAATTGTGACCACGACAACACTCGATGACGACGCAGTCCACGCCGAAGCACTCCTTGGTGACGCGCTCTCGGGGAAGCACTACTTGGTGAAGCACTCCTTGATGCATCACTCCTTGGTGACGCGTTCCTTGGTGAAGCACCCTGTAGTGAAGCACTCCGGGCAGCACGCATTCACGAAGCATACAGCCGGGAAGTTTGCCTCCTTGAGGCAGGCCACAATGAAGCACGCTTCCGTGAAGCACGCCTCCGATGAAACACACCACAATGATGCATCCGCGAAGCAGGCCTCCACGATGTACTATTCCACGATGAGCATGCCACGACGAGGAACCTCTCCGATGAAGCCGCGATGAAGCACGCGCTCACTCGGTGAAGCACCGCTAGTAGGCACCTTTCTGGGAAGCATGCTACGATGAGTCACGCCACCTTGAAGCACGCCTGTCCGAGGAACTGTGCCACAATGAAGCCTTTCAGGAGGCCCTCCTCGACGAAGTACGCCTGCATGATGAAGCACGCCACCCCGATGAAGACCACGATGAAGCCTTCCACGATGAAGCCCTCGATGGAGCCTTCACGACTTACCACTCCACGATGAAGCACGCCACTTCCTGAGGAAGCACGACCCGATCACTTACCCGACAGCGAAGCACCCCCCACGAAGCACTCCACGGTAAAGCGCGCCGCGACAAGGAACGCCAAGATGAAGCAATCCACGATGAAGCACTCAATGAAACTCCCCACGATGAAGCGCTCCTTGATGGCATGCCCCACGATGTTTCGCACCCCGAGTAAGCGCAACACTACGACACATAGCGCTGGTATGTGGCCAACTTGAGTGCGCGAGACAGCGCACCAGGATACCACGAGGTAGATCACACGACGCTGCTGGCACATTGGCACCAGATGGGTAGACCGAGCGCACTGACTGCCTGTCGCCGACGCCGCCAGCATACGAGGGACACCTGAAGTCCAGCCAGCAAAGGTGGTTCTCCAACCAAACAGCGTGACGCGCGATGAGTGCGCACCTCGTGGAAGGAGAATTCGAGAATAGACAAGTGACGGCTTTGGGAAGCCCATCCAGGCCGTGGAAGCAACGCAGGCATTGAAGGGGATTAGCGATGATTACCGGTTGCGTATATTAGTATGACCAGGAGATGAAGAACCCAGAACGTTAATGGGTTCTGACGGGGAGCCGCAACCGTGCGGTGCAGCCGCACTTGTTGCCCGATGGTCCGGCACACCCTGTTGTGTCTGCACCCCGCTGCGTGGGCGTGACGGCCTTCGGTGATTGGAGAGCGATTTGAGCCAATCAGTTTGTATAGACCCGAGGACGGACGAGGCATGGTGACTACAGAGATGATGGGGATGCTGGTGATGATGGTGGTGATGATGACGATGCTGTTAATGGTGATGATGGTGATGGAGACGACGACGACGACTACGATGAGGAGGACGATCATGATGATGATGGTACGGATACTGCTGCTGCTGATAGTGATGATGCTAATGATGGTGGTGCTGATGTTGATGCTGATTGTGTTGAGCGACGGCGACGAGGAGGATGGCGATTGTGGCGGTGGTGATGACGATGTCGGTGTTAATGAGGATGATGACGACGAGAAGGGGAGGAGGAGGAGGAGGAGGAGGAGGAGGAGGAGGAGGATAATGATTAACTCTTGCGGTTTAGCTTTGCAGCGAGTGACAATCAAATGCGCCCCAGGAGCTATTCCAGAAGTACGACAAGGCATGTCTGCGGCCTTGCCGAAGCTTTCTCGCAGTCCTGCCGACGCCGCCGACTGCCTGTCGTCTCCAAGTCTGGAAGGGGCTGTAAAAGTCCCGTCCTTCTTCCGCTCCTCATCAGGCTGCTGCTGCTCCCTTGAAAACCGCAACAAGGACCGATCTTCGACCGAAGAGGGTGGAAAACGACAAGCGCTGAACTATATTTTTGACCTTTCGAGGGCCCCCTAGAAAGCGTATTGGGGGTGTCGTCCTGGAGACTGTTGGAAACGTCTTGCGACCTATCGGGAGCTTTTAATGGGCTCTTGTCTCTCGGGTGCTTATTGCATCCTTCGGCCGTCTCGGAAGCCTCGGAGAGTATTTGGATAGCTTCATGGAGGCGCCGGGGCGCCTAGGATCCCTTTGGGAGAGGGGGGGATGCATGCGACAATGTGTGATGACGAGGGAGGGGCCTTCGAAGATGATCGAGCTTCCTGCCAGGCAGCACACAAAAATAAGTATGTGTGTGTGTATGTGTGTGTGTGTGTGTGTGGGTGTCAGTTTATTCATTCGTTCGCTCGTGTGTGTGTGTGCGTGTGTGTGTGTGTGTGTGTGTGTTCACTTCGCTTGTGTCTGAGCGCCTTCGCAGGGCGTATCCTTCTTAGCCCGTCGCGCCCTGCGACTGCATGATTGCCTGGAAAATTGGCAGTTTCGCAGGGGGACGTCTGTGTGTGTTTACAGTCTCGGGGTATCGCAAGCGAGGTCCAGCTTGGTTTCCTCGGTCGGCCGGGGGTGGGGGGGTGGCAAAAAGGCGGAGGGAGGGATGAGGACTTGAGGGTCGAAATGATGAGGAGGAGGAGTGTGGAGGGCGGTAAGAGGAATTCGGGCATGATAAGAATAAGGTTGGAGCAGGAGGACGGGGATGGCAAGGCGGAGCGAGACCAGGAACAGCAGCAGCCTCCCCGGAGGACTCGAATCAGTATCTGGACCCTGGCGAGTTCAAGAACCTCATGGAGGACCTCCAGCAAAGGCTTGACTTCCCCAAGGAGCGGTTCCAAACGGTTCGCCGACGCTTGGGCCCCTACCGTACGTCCACTTTTCTTCCTCTCCGTACTCCCTACGATCCGCCCCCCCTTCCCTTCCCTTGCAGCATGCAGGCAGGAGCGCCCCCGTACTCTTCACTGCTGTTTCGCTGCCATTATGGCTGAAGTGGGCCCGGCTGGTAGAGCTTGAAGAGGACTCTTGATTCGCCCACAAAAGCGGTGACGCTGTCTTCTCGAGAACCTCGGGGCCGTCGTAGATCTAGTGCAGAGGGCTGTTGTTCAGTTTCTTTGGGGACAAAGGACGCGCGGTTTTTATGATTAGGCCTCCCGCGGGACACCGATGCATTCGAATGCGCGAGGCGCGGTCTCCCGAGGAGTGCTCGCGCCCGATGCGCGCGCGGAATGGGTTTCCCAACCTGGAAGCGAATGGTTTTTATTTGCCTTATTTGCCCGAGCAGTCTCCGGCAGAGTACGCAGGTCTCGCCCCTTCTTTTTCTACCCCCCCCCCCGGGATTCCCAGGGCCCGATGCGCCATCTTTCCGCCCCCCGAACAGACGCGAGAGAACCCGACGGGCGAGGGGATGAGACGAAGTGAGGGCGATCCCCGACGACGACGTTACAAACCATTATTGACGACGCGACGGAGACAGACGATCGAAGACGAGAAGGGAGTACTTCGATCGATGCGTACTCACTGGATCTGAGGCTCATCAGCGTTGATCAGCGGCTTGGCTTAAAGTATTCGGGAGGCCATCACCATCCATGCTCAACATGCCAAGCCCAGAGACCGCCAGATGACGATGTGGTGGCAACTGGCCAACTTGCTGTTGGCTGTAGTGAACACCAGAGCTTGGGAGTTCATGAGCATGGTGCGCGGCGACCGACTTTGGCCACTGAAGACGGTGAAGCGCGATCGGCGCATTGCATTCAGCCAGGTCATGCGCACGCACTCGCTCACACGCCTGAAGGGGGATGCCAACGGGAGTGCCAGGTGGTGGTGCCGCGACGAATGTCATCTTCGCCTGGGATGTCGTGGGAAGCGGGGCAAGATGGACCAAATCAAGGACGGCCTCCCGCCGAGCTACGAGGACATCATCATGAGGGTGGCTGGGCGCGAACATGGCATGCGTTCAGAATCTTCGGGGCCAAAGAGTTCTTCGCGTGATTCCACGGCAGGAACTTCGTCCACAGGAGGAGCTAGTAGTGGACAGGGTGGTCGAGAAGGAAGTGCCGGTGCTGGCGCAGGATCTACCTGCGGGTCCGGCAGCGGCGAAGATCTGGAGCGCTCGCAAGAGGCAGTCTTTTGAGGAAAACATCGACACGGGGAACGGGATCCAGCGCGCGGACGATCAGTTGAAAGAGCAGCGGGAGATGTTGAGGACCATCATGCGAGTCGTACAGGACCATAATACAACTCCCCAGAGGCTGGCGAACACGTCAACAAACGCGTCAGGTTTACTGACGACTCCGGCACCGGCGCCTAGCCTGAAGAAGTTGCGCCAGAGGAAAGATTTGGACGATGGGTTTGTGGAGATTCCCGACGGGGCCCCGGCCGATCTGTGATGATGACTTTTCTGAGTGAGTCCACCATGCAGAATCAAGACATGAGGTGGAACAGTCTACCTCAGGTTGTGCAGCAAGCTGTTCGTGAGTCGATCTCGTGTGCCTTCAGTGATGAGGGTCCAGGTTTTCTGATCACGTATCCGGACGTTCTAGCGATTTCGAGAATTTCCCAGATGCAGGGCACCCGAGATCTACAATTCATTAATATCTGCGAGGTTGCTGCGGAACTATTCGAGCAGACCGCGTGGCAGGGGCTTAGGATGGGAGACGTAACCGATGATGATTTTGAACCCACTCGCCCCTGCAAATTTGTCTGCAAGGTTGAGTGCCCCATTCAGGGGGATTATTGAGAGGTCGGTTCGTCTAGGGGGTCTGCGGACGGGGTTATCGAGGTCTTTTCCCCTCCCCGAGTGGCTTCGCTGATGAGGAAGTATCAAGTAAAGGGCCTTGGCAGTTGGGGCCTGAAGACGGGTTGGGACCTTCGTCAGGCGAGCCATCATGGGCAAGCTAGGGGGCAGATCGGAACGCAAGCCGTGGGTCGCATTCCTAGAGCCCCCGCGTAGAGCTTTTCTTCCCAGATTCTTCCGCTGGGGGACCGTTCAGAACCCAGTGAGGAGGTCCCCCGAACACGAGCCGAAGGCATGGCCATGCTCCGTTTCGACATGGAGATTGCAAGGGTGCAGCGCCAGGCTGGTCGGAAATTCCTGTTTGATCGCCCCCGTGGAGCTCCCTTTCGGAACGCTGAGCGCGCGCCCAAGCTTGCCGATCAAGAAGGGATGTTCTATGTCAGAGTCGACCGGCGTCGATTCGACCTTTCCGTTTCTCCGGAAGGGGCATCCGTGAAGCCCGCGGGATTTCTCGCCAATAGTCAAGAGGCCGCCAATATTTTTGGCCACAGGCGTGAAGGAGGGCACCGGCGCGCGCATCTGGAAGGTAGCTCTTTCGCTCGGGCCGCCGAGGTCTATCCTCCCAAGCTGCGTTTGAGACTCGCCGCCGCCATTAATCGTTGCATTCAGACGTCCAGGCGAGCTGATCACATCGCGCGCGCAGAAATAGGGCCGGCGCCCACGGAGCTTCTAGCGTCGAAGGAAGGGCCGAGGAGGAGGAGGAGGAGACCGCCCCGCGGGCTCACGTTGAAATTCGGGGACAACCGCTCATGTCTCTGCTGCAACAAGGGACATGGAACAGGAGGGCCAGTCGCATCTCAGAGGTCTTTGGAATTTCCAAACAAACAGGTTCAGGATGCCTCGCCCCGCGGCCCCGGGGCCAGCGAGTCAGGCGCGCGCCCCGCGTATCCAGCACCACCTCAGGATGGCGAAGGACAGGGCCAGGGCCGTGAAGCGCAGGGGGGTCCTTCGACCGTGGAGATCACCCCGAAGACCCAGGGAATGATCTGCAACGCTCGCGCGAACCTGGGTCACCCCTCGATCGAGAACTTCGTGAAAGTGTTGAAAGCCGATCAGGTCATGGGGGAAGTGATAGCGCATGTGCGAAAACACGTCCAATGTCCCGAATACGAGGCACGCCGAAGGCCCTCCGATCATAGGCGGGTAGCCCTGCCGAAGACCTACCAGTTCAATGGAGTGGTGGGTGGGAATTCATTTTTTGTGCCTGCCAGGGAAATTGCATTGCGCTGTCTGAATATTGCCTGTCGTGGGGCAAACTTCTAGATGGTGAGTAAGTACGAAGGTGGATCCACGGTGTGCCGGTGTGTTTTTGCAACCTCATGGATCAGGTATTTCGGCCCCCCGGGGATGAACGTGCGCGACGGAGGCCCAGGGTTCGAACAGTTCTTCGCGCGATGGGGCCGAACATGAAGGGGGCATGTCTACACGTAGTCAACGGGGGGAGTTCACGGGGGAACGGAAAGGCGGAGCGTCGCGGAGCTTGGGCGAAGGATCTAATTATGAAAGGGTTGGGCGACCAATTGGTGGGGGGCGAAAGTGACCTCGAGGTTCTGCTGCGCGGTATCGTGAGCTCCAAGAGCAGATGCCTCCATCGAGGTTGATCTAGCCCCTACCAACTAGTATTAGGATAATTCTCGAGTGCCAAGCGGGGTCTTGTCATATGATGCGGAAATCGGAGCTGACGCAGCAGGCTCGATGGGAACCCCTTGGGATCGAGATGCTCTAGCAGCGGGTTGCGCGAGAAAGAGCAGCATCCGAGAGTGCGCTCGTCGAGAAGTCTGCCGCGTCACGAGTAAGCGTAAAGTTATGGGAGCCAACTAGTCGCGACTTCATCGGGATCGGATCATTCGTTTGGGTCAAGGGGTTTGTTCGGTGAAAGGCACCGAGGGGCGGCAAGAATACTACTGCTCTGCAGAAAGACAGATGGGCGGGCCCTGGTGTCGTGATCACGCGGGCACATCATGCCGCGTGGGTGGCCATGCGAACGCGCTCGTGGAAGTGTTCGCCCCACGCGACGAAGCTTGGTCAGATGCAGTCCCAGCGTCTACAAGAGTGGAAGGCATGCAATCCATGTCCCTCGCTCCCTCGAGCGCCGCCGCAGGAGGCGCCAGCGTCGCGGCTTCCTTCGAGAAGGGCGACTTCAGCAGCTCCGGGAAGATCGAGCACGGGGCCGGCGTCTCCCGTTTCAGAGGAACCCGAGGACTTCAGCAGGATTTGGAGCTAATGGGAACCAGGCCGCTCAGAGGCGTTCTCGAGGGATCGGAAGGGGCTCCCGATACCACCGGTTCCACGCGTAGTGGCCTTCGCAGCGTCGAGGCACTTCCCCCCCCGAGGAGGGGCGCGGAGTCAAGAGAGACCTGACAGGAAGCGAGGCGGATAGCTTGGAGGAAGCCGGCGTAAGGAAAGAGGCTCGGGCCGATTCGAGTCGAATTTCCGGGGCGGTGGGGCTTGCCCCCGGATTTCCCATCGGCGCCCCTCCCCCCCGGGTTTCTTCCGGTCTCGGGGGGGGGCCGAAGAACTCGACGGAGCGGCTCAGGGGGCCATTCGTAGAAGCGGGCTGCTCGACTTGGGCCCCCTGGCTCGAAGGAGGTTGCCGAGTCGCGGGGGGGAATTCGGGGTCGCCCCGCGCAGGCGGGCGCGCCGGCGGGCGCGAGAAATTGAGCCGAGCTCGCGAAGCCGTGAGAGGACCCGCAGTCCCGAGGCGGGAACCTCAGGAACCGGGGTCTCCTGGGAGGATGCTGAATGTCCGGATGTTTTGTGTTCGTTCGACCAGGGGCCCGAAACTTTCGATGGCGGGGGCCAGGTGTTTGCTTCGAGAGCCGTCTGGAAGGACATCTGAGTACCTGTGGATGGAGTGGCTCAGCGCAGTCCTATCTAAATGGCAATGCGGATGTATTCGTAGTCGCCTCTCATGAGGGCAGACGCTCTTTGAGCTTGGTCACGAACGAGACCCAGGAAACGCATCTCAGCAAGATGACCTCGTCAGAGAAAGAAGAGTTTCGCATCGCGGACGCCGGCGCGTGGAAGTCCGTGACTGACTCAGACTGACTCCATGGTTGTCAA